>JAXRJS010000074.1:607500-677500 GCA_037127375.1 Dione juno
AAAAGGAAAAACAGAGTTAGAATTGGTGGATTTTGTGGTGAAAATTTTAGTGGATTCAGGAACAAATATAGATAATCAAGAAATAAGTAACATCAAAAGAATAGGCACAAATTCTGACAAGAACCGACCAATAATAATATCTTTAACTACATCTTGGAAAAAACATCTTATCCTGAAAAACAAGCGCAACCTTCCTAAAAACGTTTCTGTTAATGAGGACTACCCCAAAGAAGTTCTGGAAACACGTAAACAACTTAAACCACAATTAGAAGCAGAAAGAAAAAATGGAAATATAGCGTTCATAAAATATGATAAGCTAATAGTTAAAAAACCAACGAACTCTAACCGCGAAAAGAGGAAGAGAGAAACACCAACAGGATCCCCAACCACTCCCACTCCATCTCAGAAAAAGACAAATACGAAGAATAGAAAAATTGCAACCCAGCCCCCAAATACAAATAAAGAAGTACTTAAGCCAAGCATACTTACATTTGTAACGCGAGAAAGATCCGCCTCGATGCCGGAAATGCAAAAAAAACGAGTAAAGGCCTCCTCGGACCGGAAACAACAAACAGATGCAACAACAAACATAGACATAAGAAAAACTCCAACGTGTTGTCCCCCAATCCGGCCGGTCACCGTGGGGGAAGCTGACCACCACCCTCCAACACATCAGCCAACAAAATCAAATACCCAAAAAGAGAAACAAAAACGAAGCAGTCTATATATATGTACACTAAACACACGAACCTTGAGAACATCGGAAAGTTTGCATGAGCTTGAGTTAGCTATCGAAAACCTCAAGTGGGATATCTTGGGCATAAGCGAGATGAGGAGAATAGGAGAAGGAATAGAAGAACGAAACAACTATATTATGTACTATAAAGGCGAAATCGCTGGACACAGAGGGGTTGGATTCCTGGTAAAGACGAAATTAAAAAGCCAGATAATCGGTTTTGAAGGAATATCGGACAGGATAGCTGTGATTCACATTAATTTACCAAAGTACAGGAAAAAATGGACAATTATCCAAGTCTACTCGCCGACAGAGCAAGCAACAAAACAGAGATCGACAAATTTTACGACAAGTTACGTGAAGCTACTGAAAGATATTCCGAAAACAATCTCGCACTCATGGGAGATTTCAATGCCCAAGTGGGCGTCCAATTACCTGGAGAAGAACATATAATAGGGAAATACGGAAGAGGCAAGAGAAGTAAAAATGGAGAAAAAACTAGTAGAGTTCCTTCTTGAGCAGAATTTAACACTTCTAAATTCCATGTTCCGTAAAAAACCCAAGCATAAATGGACATGGATATCTCCAGACGGAAAGTTCAGAAACGAAATCGACTACATAATAACCAACAAAGCCAGGGTATTTAGTGATACGGAAATAATACAGAAACTAAATTTCAACACAAACCATCGCATGGTACGCAGCTGTCTTAATGATAGATGTCCAAAAACTCCTAGACATCATATGGACAATATGCAAACAATTAACATACAAAGGGACACAGACAGCACCATGGAAGACCTGATGGAAGCTATAAATTCAGATATGGATCTAAATGAAAAATATAAGAAAATTGAGAATAAACTTAAAATACAGACAACAAAACAAACAATGAAGAGTAAAGAAAACTTTTTAAGTGAGAGAACGTTAAAACTAATTGAAGATAGAAAGATCTTGTTATCAAAAAAGGATAAAAAGGAGAACCAAGAAAATATATCCAACCTTAGCAAACAGATTCGAGAGAATATGAGGAAAGACAGAAAGATCAGGAGAAACAGAGTATTAGAAAATCACATCATTAAACTGGAGGCACGAAGAAAGCCCTAAAGGAACTTCGTGAAAAAGGAAAGAAATGGATACCAAAGTTGAGAGACAAAGAAAAAGAACAGCCAGCTACTACTCGAAGTTCAATCCAAAATATAGCAACAAATTATTATCGGTCAGTATACTCAAATCATTCAAGCTCTGACACACACAATAGTGGATACAAACAAACTGCAGATAATGAAGACATACCAGAAATATTAGTATCGGAAGTAGAAAAAGCTATAAAAAGCCAAAAAATGGACAAAGCCCCCGGCCCTGACAGGATCACAAACGAACTTATGAGAGGGACAATCACAGAACTAAGCCCGCTACTAAGAAAAATCTTTAACGATATTCTACATACCGGTATCATCCCTAGCCAATGGGCAGAGTCCCATATAATACTCCTTCACAAGAAAGGTCCAAAAGACGATATCGGAAATTACAGACCCATATCTCTCATCTCGAATGTATACAAAGTTATCGCCAAAATAATTCTGGACAGAATATCAGGTACACTCGACGAAAATCAGCCTGTGGAACAAGCGGGTTTCAGGAAAGATTTCAGTACAATAGACCACATTCACACCATCAAACAGCTTATAGAAAAATATAATGAATACAAAAAAACTATTTACATTGCCTTCATAGACTACGCCAAGGCTTTTGATAGCCTCAGACATGATGTCGTATGGCAAAGCCTAAGAGAGCAGGGCATCCAGTACACCTACATCAACATCATCAAAAATATTTATAGTGAAAGTATAGGTAGGATACGACTGGAATCAACAGGAGATGCTTTTGCAATAAAAAGAGGTGTCAGGCAAGGTGACCCACTTTCACCAAAGCTGTTCACAGCAGTGTTAGAACAGATGTTCAAGAAGTTAGATTGGGAGCATCTAGGTCTAAACATAAATGGATCACGATTGAATCATCTTAGATTTGCGGATGACCTGGTCCTATTGGAGGAAGATCCAAAACTACTGGAGTCCATGATACAAACTCTAGCAGACAAAAGTAGAGAAGTAGGCCTAGAGATAAACTCCAGCAAAACTAAGATAATGACTAATTCATTTCCCAGAGACATCACAGTAAATGGACAGACACTAGAATATGTAGAGGAATATGTATATCTTGGCCAGATAATATCACCTAATGACCAGATGTCGAAAGAAATAGAGAAAAGAATTGCAACAGGGTGGAAAACATACTGGGCTTTGAAAGAAATTACAAAAAGCAAGGAAATTTCCATTAGAATCAAGAAGAAGACCTTTGATACCTGTATTCTACCTGCCATTACATATGGTTGCGAAACCTGGGCTTTGACAAAATTCCATAGGGAAAAACTTGCAAGATGTCAAAGAAGTATGGAGAGAAGCATGTTAGGATTAAAACTTAAAGATAAACTAAGAAATGCAGACATCAGGCACAAAACGAAATTAACTGATATCCTGGTCCGTATTGATCAACTTAAATGGAGGTGGACTGGACATATGCTTAGATGTAAAAAGGAGAAATGGAGCAAACAGGTGACAATCTGGTACCCGAGGGATGGCAGTAGGGGTCGAGGTCGTAAAAAGAGAAGATGGGAGGACGACCTGAAAATCACTTTAGGTCCCCTCTGGACAAGAGTGGCGACTGACAGAAAGCAGTGGAAAGAGTTGGAGGAGGCCTTTGCCATAAGGCACACCGAACTGAGAGACTTTTTGTAGTGAAATGTAAATTTTAGTTTTAAATACTTTGTTTTAAAAATGTAAAATGTCAAAAAGTTCGGAAATAAAGGCTATTATTATTATTATTATTATTATTATACTAATAATAATGCTTCATAAATAGTGCTGTAGCACAATACCTATCGTATCGTACTTCTTCTAGTTCTTACAGTCGGTCCCTCATGTTTGAGGATCGTGTTCGGCATCAGGATTGCATCTGGAGTGGATGATCTGCCTCCACCACAGCCGTATAGAGCTTGGAAGACCACGTGATCTTTTGCCTTCAGTATTTACAAACATGATAAGCTTATCCAGGTTGTCATCATTTCTGCGCAGTATGTGACAGAAATATGGTAAAATGCGTTATTTTCATAAAGTAAAGATACTATAGACATTGCTACATTTTATATAGAAGAAAAACAAATATACTACAAAAGTTGGTTGAGGTACTGTCCTCTTAGATAGACTACAGGATATCCCATGGGGTTGTTGAAAAGCGTTATTTTATCTCGGAAGAATATATATATATATATATATATATATATATATATATATATATATATATATATATATATATATATATATATATATATATATATATATATATATATATATATATATATATATATATATATATATATATATATATATATCACACGATATACATATCAAATTATTAGTGCATTAAACATAAATAAAAGAAAAGAATTATTTCGAGGACAACAAATTATTTAAATTTTTTCAATCTGGCAGCAAGACCTACCGCGGCGTTAAGTTCCGCCACCAACACACAATGTCCCAAAATTGGAAAGAAAATGGGGCTCTCGAGAGGTACAACGTGAAGCAAGAATTAATAAAAGCCTTAATTCAAGTACATATCTCTTCCATCTTCGAGACAAACTGAAATTTAAAAAAAAAATCGGTCAAGTAGTAGGTACTAGCGCACCGTGTCCTAGTTGGGTTTGTAATGGTTTTTAGGGTTCCGTACCTCTAAAAGAAAAAATTGAACCCCTACAGGATCACTTCATTGTACGTCTGTCAAGATTTTCTCAAAATCAAGTGAAAGAACCACGCTGATATTATTTTTAGAATGATATACCTATAAGTATATAACATTTAAATTTCACGTAATATTGTCAACACACCATGTCTTTAAACCAATGGAGGCCAGCCTACACTTCCTAGAAAATATCTAGATTCATACATACCCACGCTTGGGTCACTAATCTCATGGGAATCTATGGAATGCCAAAATTTTTTTCCTTTTCTCTATAGAAATTAATAAATTACCAGCAAATGAAAAAGAAAATCATATTCAAATCCATTAATTATAGTATTTTAATTATATAATGTACTTAATGAATTCAGTTAATAATATTTATTTAACAAACTTAAATTTATAATCATGTAGGTGCTCCTTAAAATATATTATTTAGATTTTGCAATAGGTTCTATACAGCATTGCTAGTAACATTTAACAATTGCTTTTACTTTCAATTTTATTTATTTAAGTTGGCACAGGTAAAAAACAGCCTTGCTAGGCCGAAATATCACCAGCTGATGAGGATGAGAAAAATTCGAATTGTAGATACAATTTACTAACTTAAAAAGGAAGCAGAGTTCCTCGTGGTATAGCGAGAATTCTCGAGAAGTTTGTACTTAGTCGAGATGGAAAACACCTCAATGCCTCGAAAAGTTTAAAAATATATAATTAATAGATATGTGCCGACTATGACTTTGTCTGACTAGCCGACTAGTTGGTCATGTTTAAAGTACAGTCAGCGGCTGTTCTTAGAGACCAAGAACATAAGAAGTAAACTTACTCTACCACCTTTGAAGTACGTTCTAGAAACGAACTGGTGGTAGAGAACTACCGCCAGTTCATTTTGTGTCACAGGCCGAGATCTTTTAGCAAACTATTGATAGATTTCACCCCAATTTTTACTTCGTAGGTAGTACAAAAACCTTTAATCCTATTCTAGGACAGTTCGTTAGTAAAATTTCAAGAGATGTTAGTTTCCTATGGGACTGTTGATGTTGACTTATGACTGTTGATGTTTATTTGTATTTTAACTACAATTACCTTTTTAGTAAGCATTCAAAAATTTAAAACTTCGGTAGAAAATACTCGAAAACCTCGAGCAATCCAGATCGGGAGTTCTCGTGCTTCGAGAAATCAGGAACCTAGCCTTCACACAGACAGAGGGAACCTAGTATTTAGTCTTCCGCTACCCACTTTCCGCCCTTTTCTCTAAATATTGTGATGTTGAGTGGCGGATCTCAACGCTGCACTCTTGTGGTAGAGGTTCGAATTCTGTGGCCTCGTAACATTCAAGTCTCGTCAGCATCAAGTACATTTATTCTAAGCCCTGCAATTACCAACTTTGTTAAAACTGTCTTATAAATTTGTCACAAGGTTCAATTTCTTTAACCAAGGAAAATACATGAAGGTAATGAAAATTTTAAAACTTAATAAATTCTAATGTAAATAAACAAAATGGTTATCTCGCCTTACTTTAAATATGTGTTCTTGTTTTATTAGACTATCTACTATTCTATATATCTTATGTAAATAGTATAGTTGTTTATTAACACTCTTTCCGTATACGTTTGGTCAGCGGAAATTTGGCATCTCTGTAGGGAGATATTACAAATTTCCGCTACCCAAAGATTCCTGCTGAGAATAATCATTTGCCATGAGATAATGCAATTTTTATATTAAAAAATATATATTTTGAGTTTTTATTTGTTTTTTTTTTTATATACTTAGCATAGATTATCGTTTTAAATGTTATAAAAATATTTAATAACGAAATAAGTCAAACTCGTGTGTACATCTTGTGACGAAATAAAAGTGACATAATTTTTTTTAGCTTCACGATGTATCCCGCATATAGCAGGGTAGGCTAAAGGAACCTAGTTTTAAGATACTCCGTTGCCCAGTTATTATTAATTTATTCATACAATTTTATGAATATATTATACAGACCTTAGTAATCAATAACATATGTTTATTATTGTAAATCCACGCTTCAATCGAACGAGTCTTTATTTCACGAACCTTTTATAGTGGAATTCGCTTCACTAGGGCTATGGGCTCGTTCCAGCGACTCCAAATTTGAGTGAGATTTTTGGTAAGCCTTGAGTCAAAAAGACAAACAAAAATCGAAAATTATCAATGCTATTAACCGACAAAATTACAATTTTTTTTACTTTTTCATGTACAGAATTGGCAATTTTTTTTAGTTATTTTTCCAATAGTTATTATGTACGCGTTCAAAGCATGCTTTAGGCAGATTTTAAACCTATTGTTATACAAAATGTAAAACAAAATTGGGTGAAGACGCGAACGAAATGTAAAAATTAGATTCCCGTCCTACAACATTATGCATCAAAATTAAACATAAAGAAAGACAGAAAAAGTCATAGTCTCAATTTTCACAATAAAAAACCTAATTGCTAATTAAACATTGTTGTCTTATCAAGTTCTTATTCAATGTAATTTGTTGAAAACAGACGGGTATATAAAACTTATTTATGTCAACGATAATGAATTCATTGATACAAGGGTATTTGTAGCCGTGTGGTCTCATTTAACTAATCTCCATTTAAAATACTAGAAGGTAAATTAAAAAATAGATTTTACTTACATAACTGAGACATTTTGTGACTTCATATTATGGAATACAAAAAGTATTGCATATGAAGTCTTCAGAAGATTGAATGACGAACTAAAATCTATCAAATTTATCTTTTTGTTTTTTTTTCCAAAATTAGATTTGAAGAGAGCTAACTCATAAATCTTAATTTTTGAGTAAAACACACGAAAGAATTTCCAACCGACTTATTAAACAGGCTTAAATATAACTAGATACTTGGCGTTAAAAATGGTCATATATCGGTCACGTTTTTCCAACATCGCTTGTTGACGCCGATGTTTTTCCAACATCGCCCCTTTCGCGTCAACCAAAACAGAGACATAGAGTTAAAGGTTTTCCAATTTAATGAGTGCTTCATTTTGTTTTTTTTTTTTTTTCAGAAATATGATTAACGTAGCTTGCATTATTGCCTTTCAACTTTTAATTGGTAGTAACGGAGCTGAAGCTGATTTAAAAGTTGCTCAAGCTTTCATAGACAACAAACTTGCACCCAACATCGTATCAACTGCACCAGAGAACTTAATACAGGTATTTTTAAGAAATTAAATCAGTTTTCTTATTCACCACATAATTTAAACAATTGAAAGTCTGGCTTTAGACGCCAATGTCCCAGTCAGGAATTGCCTCACTGGTCAGTCTCAAGTCTCCTTTATTCGAACTATTCTATGTTCAATTTTATATTCCAGATGCGTATTATTTGCGTGAACGACAAAATGTGAAAACGGGATATTCCCGTTCCCGTGGAAATTTCCAAAAGACCTCTCTTAGCACTTCCTTACACCCCCCGGAACTTGTAGCTAACTATGTTGCGTACTTTCGGTTGTGCATTGTTGAATATTGATTTTCCTGGTAGCTTTACCGAACTATCATATAATGTCTATAAAATAAGAAATCTAAAGTAAAAAGTGTTACCGCTAACTTGTCTGTGTTGTTGTCTCTGTGATTCTATGAAATAATTGTACATAGTTTGTACGTTTAGTAATCCTTACGTTTTTTTTTCCTTTTCTAGGTGAATTTCTCAGGCATACAGGTGAACTTGGGTAACAGGTTCAATCTGTTGCAAACGTTGACACGACCGAACGTTACTTTTGATGCCAATGATAATGAATTGTATACATTAGCATTTTTTGGTGAACTTTTTTTTCGCTATCGTAAAAATGAACAACTAGGTTTTGTCTGCCCTCCGGTAAAAAACGTATTAAATATTCCATTTTCGTTTTAATTTAATTATAATAATGTAAATTAATTTAATCTCTCCATTGTTGTAAACTGAATGCGGCGTAGAGTTCCGCTAATCCAGAAAGTTTCGTCCATTGACCGGACTTAGGGAAGCAGAGTATCTCGATACAGGGCTCCCTAAATATGCCCTGCTATGCGAGAAGAAACGTGAAGAGGTTTTTATTAATGTGCTTGCACTTTTTTCTTATTCTAGGACCTGATTTACCTCCAGATATCATACCACCTTACTGACAGTTCCTCCACTGGCTAGTGGTGAACATACCTGGTAATAATCTTCAAAAGGGTGACACAGTCTCTTCGTACTTTCCCCCAACTCCATATCCAGGAGGTTTCCCCTATATATTCGTGTTGTTCAAACAGGCTGAACGTATTGATCCACAGCCTCTGAAGTATTTAAGGTAATATATTATTATTATGATTTTTTCTCTTTTATTTCTTAAAGCGCTGCGTTTCTATACTTAGTGACTTCTATGAGTTAATAAGTACTTGCAAGTTTAATATATAGATCTGTGAAATAACATTTGAAACAGCACTTAATACCAAAAAAAAATTTTGTTCATCGACCTTCATAAATTTTTAATTTTTTCTTGAACATGAAGGAGAGCATATTGTTTATATATTTTTCTATTTCTAATTACAACTGACATTGGCCTGATTACATTACGATATTAGTGTTAGTTAAGTTAAAATCCCAATGGACAATTTTAATATATTTTATGCGTTGAGACCATCGTGGCGCAGTGGGTCAGTAGTTGACTGTAAGTAAACTGTAGCTAAATGTGAGTCTTCACTTGAGAGAATAATTTATTTTAATTTTCACGCTCTGGTACGACTAAGTGCGTCGTTGAGATCCGCCACTCAACACGCATTGAGATAACAGAGTGACAAGGTTCTCTCTGACTGGCTATATGTGAGATTATTTCTGGTCGTCATAATTTACTTAACACTCAATGTCTGGAAATGGCTGAAAAGTGGAGAAAGAGGTGTTTTAACACTAAATTCTCTCCGTCTATGCCATAAATATATTAACCCGAGGAATATATTATTTTCCAGTGTGATCCTCAGTCGACCCCATTTCGAAATTATGAAGTTACAAAGCAAATACAATCTAAGTGGTCCAGTAGCGGGAAATTTCATAAGGGAAGTTTACTTGCCGCCTTATTCATCGTCTTCGAAGTAGATATTACATATACCCCTACATACGGTTATGGGTCGTATGGGACATTTGTTATTAAAGATATATCTATAGACTATTTCCTTTTAAAAACCTCTAATTTATATATATATATATATATATATATATATATATATATATATATATTATATATATATATATATATATATATATATATATATATATATATATATATATATATATATATATATATATATATATATATATATATATATATATATATATATATATATATATATATATATATATATATATATATATATATATAATATATATAATATATATTATATATATATATATATATATATATATATATATACTATATATATATATACATACTATATCTATATACATATATATATATATATAATATATATATATATATATAATATAATATATATATATATATATATATACATATATATATATATACATATATATATATATACATATATATATATATATAATATATATATATATATATTATATATATATATATATATCTATATATATATATATAATATATATATATATATATATATATATACATATATATATACATATACATATACATATACAAATACATATACAAATACATACATATACATATACATATACATATACATATACATATACATATACATATACATATACATATACATATACATATACATATACATATACATATACATATACATATACATATACATATACATATACATATACATATATATATACTAGCTGACCCGGCGAACTTCGTACCGCCTAACAGTCAATGATTGTCGTGTTACCTTTTGGCTGAACTAATTGAGGACCGTTATACATTGATACAAACTAATATTAATATAGATAGAAATATATAAGTATTTTATTATGATGAATGATGATGAATACGTTCAGAATGAGACTAAAAATTAAAAAAATAATAACACATGTCAGAAAAAAATGATTGAATACTATGTTGTGCAGATTGTGATACACTCGGATTAATTATTTAATCGGATTTCATTCAAGCACCTTGTGGTAAATGACATTATTGTTTTTTGGTCAGATGCAAGTACAATAAAGCGGATGGTTTGCCGATACTTGAGCATGCCACGTGCAATTGACCATGAGAAAATCATGCAACAAATAGTCAAGGATTGGCCCTGTGATTAGTTGATCGTCATGGCGAAGGCAAAACGAATCGGGAATTGAATTCGTTTAAACTCAAAGAGCATATCCGTTGGGATCATCGGAATCGTTGGAATAAGAATTTTCTTATCTTTAAATTTTCCTTTAAGTATCAACGTGTGAATCACATTGCTCCTCAGTTTTCTTATCACCAAACGCGTTCCATTGCACAGATTTGGTTGGTTTAAATTTCTAAGCTTGATGACTACCAAGCCAACCTTCAGTTGTAAATTGTGCGGTGGTAAACCAGGCACATCCAAGGAGTTTAAAAATTCAGTTGGATAATTAGAGGCTTATTCTTCGTTTGTTACACAGTCGATAGATTTGAATGAATACAGAATACCTACGATTTGATTTTGAATTTTAAAATTGAGTAGTCATCTACATCTTTATTTTTAGCCGCCAAATTTGCTTACTCACTTCACCATTTAGTATTTTTGTGGTTAGCAATGATATTCAGGAATACTTTGTTGATAAGCTCGCTTTGATGAGACGAAATTGCAAAAATTGAATTGAAATCAACCGCTCGATTTGTCAACAGGATTCGTCAGCAATTGCTTCGAGAAATCATCAGCAGACAGATCTATCAACAATGCAACTCTCATATTTACAGACAGTTTACATATCGCCACAGGTTTGATGCTTTGAGGCAAGCGTTTATTTCGTCGGCAGCAGTAGATCTTGGAATGACTGGTAGTGTTTATCGGAAATCGCCCGATAATAAAATCCTTGCACCACCAAAACATCTCGAGTCATCGCAGATCTTTTAATGTTCGGTCTAGTGCTCTTCCAATGCGCGTTTGTGTGCCATTGTGAATTCGTCCTATATGGTGCTTTTTGATGCTACTAAAACTTTGACCATTGCGGAGTGTTTCGAAATGTTACATGTCGGTTATTCAGTAGTTTGCATTTGTTTGTATTTAATGGCAATTTTAACGCTGATTAAGCCGTACGGCATCCGTCTTACAATTGCTACCGCAATTTCGGATCTCGCACGTACAGTGGCCAAAATCAATGACATGAAAAATGTCTTTCCAGTTCCACCGGGGACATCCAAAAAAAATAAGCCACCAAAAAAAATAAACCACCATCATCAATTGTATCAATTTGGATGATTGGATTTATATGGATCATATTTACGCTCACGTTCCAATTCTCTATTAAGTGCATCATTCATTCCGTGATGTGGCGCTGGCATTCCTAACCTTACTAACAAACTGCCGCACATGAGATAACACATACGAGTATCCTCGATCAAGAGCAAAGCCTGGTTATGCTGTTCTCCTCATTCACCCCAAGATCGGGATTTCTTCAGCTGACACGAATTTGAAGTAAAATGTCTTCTGACATGTTATCTTTATAATTGTTCCACAGGTCACGCAGTTTCGATGGGAAGCATGTCGAAATGATGATAGCAAATAATATGCGTATCTGATTGGGAGATGCAGAAACAATATACTATTAATAGTTCGAGACATTCATCATTCTTCGAATGAACTGTGTAAATACGACCAATAGCATCAGTAGAACGTATATCTGTATGACCAGGAACTGCGTCGTCTTGCTTCCGACGTTGAAATTTCTTCGATGTAGCGTTCCAAGTGGCAATAACGTGGCATTTCCGAGTAAAGCAACGTTCGTGCGAACGGATCACTTTGATAAATCGCAAAGAAACTGGTCAGTGTTGTTGCTGGAGGTGTTCCGGCACATTGAGCAGCATTTGACGCTGTGAAATATATTCTCTGACCGTTCTCTAGATGCACCCCCAAATGCACAACAGTGGGATGACGTTCGTGAATAGGAAATGAGAATATATGCCAAATTGCTCCATTGCAGTTCACATATCTACCAACTTGATAGCGTGAGATTTCATCGTTGATATTGGATGTTTGGATACCAATAACCGCCATTTCGCTCCCTTTCGTGACATATTTGCAAATTTATTGACTTGACCGAATTGCAATACTCAACATTACAAAGTGCCTCGCATGTTTTGGAAAAAAATGGCGAATATGGCACGATCCTACTGTTGTCAAATACAAATCGTTTCCTTTCACTTTAGTTGTGATAGTAGTGGATAGTAGATAGAATATCATCGAATATCATAATCATAGAATATACTCTTCCGAACACTCTTTAGCTTGATTCAACCGAAAGATCTTGGAGAATTGCTCTTTTCGTAGCTGTGATGATCACTTGACGCTGGTCAAGTCGTTCTTCCATATTCCCATGAAATATATTTGCAAGAATTTATGCTGTACATCTTCAATAGGTTGCAATGATTCAATGCGATGGTAAATCTAGCCTTGAATCTGTAAATTCAAAGCCATAGTTATAGTTAGATTTACAAACACTTTTTTTTTCAAATAATAACTTATAAATAGAAATCTAACAAACTACACTACACATATTTTTTACAGTCATAGAAAATAATTTATTTTACGCCCCAAATGAAGTTATTTGGAAACAGACATTACATTTTTGAGTGTTCGCTAGAAAATGTCGTGATTCTAGTGTTTCACCATAAAGCAGGGAACACAATGGCTGGCGGGACCAAGAATGGCAATTTCACTCTACCACTAAGGCAGCACAAACCAGGCGTCCACCAGCAAACTTCAATGTGCCACAATGCTGGCGAACAACGTCCATTGGACTAATACAAACTAAACGATGCAAGCTGTAGTCGACCATAGGTGCCATTATACAGAAACGCTGCTCGATTCCAATCAATACTTGCACTTCGAAGATTATTCCTCTGTTCATCTGTACGATAAACTCAACAATTTCTCGTTTCTAACCTAGCCATTTCACGGGCTGCCTCTCTTTGCTCTTGTGTTTGAGAAGCACGAATTCAGGCCCTTCATTGCTCCATACTAACGCGGCACTCTTCTCGTGCAATTCCTCGTTCTTCGTCAGATAATTGACTGGTGACATTCCGTTGCCTAATTGCATTACGGCTCCGCTGGGAAAGATTAGATCTTCTAGGACGCAGCATTGTTACTAATAGTAATACTGAATATGCATTCGCAAAAAACCACATAAAACAACCACATATAACAGCTGTGCCTGAACTTTCGAGACAGACAATAGCTTATCAAGAAAAATCATGGACTATCTATTAAAAGAAATTTACACTTTTGTTAACCTGTAGAATAAATATTAGGTATTATTTTCAGGAATAAAATTAAATATTTAATAAATAAATAATTTACACATGTACTTATTTCCAAAATTATTTACACAATGTCTAAAACAATCAAATATAACAGTACCTGAACTTTTGAGAGTTTCTGAACGCACACATGAATAGTTGATACAATATTTGACAGGATTGGACAACTAAAACAGTTGTTGCGACAAAGATGACATGTAATAAAAGATGAGCATTTATTGAAATGATATTTTCATTGCACATATCGATTCATTGTTTTTAAGATGTATTCTGCTATTCTGGTCGGAGACAAATCCAACAAATCAATAACCATGAAAATTGGTTCAGCAGATCTCGAGTTATAAGTGTTGTAACAACCCGTCTTTGTTTTATATATATATATATATATATATATATATATATATATATATATATATATATATATATATATATATATATATATATATATATATATATATATATATATATATATATATATGTACCTTATAGTTCATAGCAATAGTCATATCGGTAAATAATTAATTGGTACACTTTGCATAATGGGTAATGAAAATAGTACTGCATATGATAATTTTTTTTATCATTCGAATTGAATTAACATTCAATTTATTTTTCAAGTTTACCAACATTTTACCAGTTTATATTAATTTTTTAACAAAAGCAATTAACGTACTACCACTTAAAGGTAAACATCGCATGCAAGGAAAATATAAGTGAGAACAGTGAAAAAAAAAAGAAAATACACATAGATACGCATATATATTTTTTATAATATATACATACTATATACTCAGTAGCAGCTACAAGTACTTATTCATACTTATTTTTGGTAAAAGTTTGGTGGATTCACTACAGTTTTTGTTATAAAGTAAGGTGAGCCTTTTTATAGGAGAGTTTGATCCCAATTTTGATTTCCGTCGAGAGTCCGCAAGGAGTCGAATGGGTTTTTGATTGGTATATGACGGAATATTGTAATGGAAAGCTAAGAGAGAAGACGCGGACAATGAATACGATAATTTACTAATTTATATAAGAATACAAGGCCAATAGCGTCTCTCCGAGTATTTAGGTCATAAAAGTTAAAATATCCCAGTGACGTTTTGTAAGAGTACATATGTATCCCAACTCACTTTATTCAAAGAATAAGCAATATGTCTAACAAATCTCTTCTGCACCCGCGCGATAACGCAGCATGTGTGTTGCAAAATGAGGACGCCAAACAACATTCCCATATTCCAAGACTGATCGAACAAAATAGTTGTATAAAATAATTTAAGTTGAAGCTTTTTAAGCAAATTTAGACATTCTCAATCCTAATTATAAGACAACAAAGCCATTCCTAAAGCTTTTTTTATAATAAAATGAATATGTGGTACAAAAGTTAATTTGGTATCAATAGTTTTCCTTTGAGCGTCTGTGTCTCACATATTCGCGCATAGTTAATAAAATATATTGATGGAATAAAATTGTACATGACATTTTACCTTTAGAAGTGTCTCTTGCTAAAAGTATTCAGTTTAGAAAAAATATATATTTGAAACCTCAATATCATTTTTGAAAACCTGTCTATAAATACCTCACTCGTATGGGTTTGATGAAAAACAAACTTTTTGAGTTTTGGTTCTAAGTATGGGGAAGTTCTATTTTTGTGGGAAAATTCAATGCGGTTTACAAGTTTCAACAGAATAGTTGTGACATACGGACGGACAGATAGACAGACGTGACGAATCTATTAGGGTTCCATTTTTTGCCATTTGACATTTGATTAGCTAAATAC
Organism: Dione juno; assembly: GCA_037127375.1. NCBI lineage: Eukaryota > Metazoa > Arthropoda > Insecta > Lepidoptera > Nymphalidae > Dione > Dione juno. The sequence continues at coordinate 623,250 of JAXRJS010000074.1, forward strand.
GCGTTGATGTCCTTGTTTAAATTATAGATAATGATTTTTGTATCGTATTCCATTTTGGTTTCATATATAAGATCAATAGTAATATATAAAGCTGGGTGTAGGGGATCCACGGATGATAAAATATCGACTGCACGATAAGTCTTATCTTACATGATGAAGAAGCCATGAGTACTCAATCCAAAATACAATCCAATTCCTAGTTTATATTACTCAAGTTAAAGACTCCGATTATGTAGGTACTTATAACATTTGTTTTGTTCAATAATTTTTAAATTCAAAAATAATCTCACCAACAATTGAACTAGTTCTTCGACAATTTGAATGGTCAAAATATGAAATAAGGATAAAATATGTGGAATGGCTTCGGTCCGCCGATAATCTCATTATAACAAAAAAAAACATTACTAAAAAAATATACATGTCGAACATAGAACCTCCTCCTTTTTGGAAGTCGTTTCATAATGGAAAAGAGTGTACTTACAGAAATATCGTATTTACATATATTTTTATGCAAGAAACAAATAGATTGTATATTCTATTTTCCTAAATAGATTCAGTAATTTGAAACATAACATATAATACGTATAATATTTGTATATTAGAGTAAATCCAAATATCTTGAAGATGTATGTATACGGGAGCGGCTCGCTAGTAGCTTATTAAATTAAATGCTCAATAATGTTGTATAAATCAACTGATATCACATAATCAATGTACGGAATCATAATAAAACATATCGATTTAGTACGAGTAGCACACGCGCGCCGAGGTCCCACGCATCTACACGATTTGTATGAAACGAACTACAATTATTTGTAATGGTTTCTTTCTGAGTTAAACATATAAATTATAAATTTTGAGATTTTCCCTTTATATGTACTGTACGTCTTCAATAAGTTAGAATTTGGCAATAAGTTAGAATTTATAGTTCAAACAAAGGAAAATATCCGAAAAGTTGATAGATATATAGTTTATTAGTTTAGTTTAAAAGCTGAATGTATTGATCCACAGTCAATAAAAAAGTAGTTGTATGTTTTATAATATATATCTGTGAGATAGGATGTGTTACCATTTCCTAATCAAACAAAAAAAGAAGGTATATGACATTTACCTTTTTTACTTTTTTCTTGAACATCAAGGGTTTGCTATCCTTCACATCCAAGATTATTATTATTATTCTATTTCTAATTACAGTTGACACTTGCCTGATTACATAACTATATTAGTGAGTTAAAATCGCACAGCTTAATTTCTATATTTAAATATATGTTATATATTTTATGGTTTAGGTAAATATATGTTTTTTGAAACCATCGTCGCGCTGTGGGTAAAAGTCTGAAAACTCAACGCAAACGCAATTCGAACAAAAAAAAAGAAGTTTGTGGTTTTGATCACCACTCGAGTGAATGAATGATTTTCATTGTCCCGCTCTGGAAAGACAAAGGGTATTGAGTTTCGTCACTCAACACGTCCTCCAGAGTGACAAGGTTCTCTCTGACTGGCTATATGCGAGATTTTTTCTAGTCGTTTTTTCGAGTTTTTACTTAACACTTAATGTCTTTGAAATGGCTAAAAAATGGTGAACAAAGTGTCTTATTAAAAAAAATCTGTCTATTCCATATATCCAATTATATTTTTTTGACAGTTTGTACACCAATCGACCCAATTTCAAAAATATGAAGTTACAAAGCACCTACAATCGAACTGATCCTATGTCAAGCAATTTTATGACTTAAGTTCACTTTCCGTCTCTCGTTGTAATTTAAAATATTTTTTTAATGTTTTACTGTGTTTTTCGTTTCACATCTAATTTAGGTAGTTGCAACATAAATTAGAATTTAGCTAAGTAGTACCATTGTTTACAAATGTAGAATTTTTTTCCTGTAACTAAACCCGTTTCTATATAATACCATCAATGGGCGAAATTTTTGAAAAATATTTCTCAATCAACCGTATTATTTCAATTAGAGACAAATCTTATCTTTATATCTATATATATATATATATATATATATATATATATATATATATATATATATATATATATATATATATATATATATATATATATATATATATATATATATATTATATATATATATATATATATATATATATATATATATATATATATATCACTTAGAAAGAGCAAATAAAAATTTTATGTTAACATAATGCCAGAGATAAAAAATTATAGATGAATTTGCTTATAAAATATTGTGTATCTTATAAGAATGATTTAAAAATGAAACATGTATTAAATAACTATAGTTTATAGTATAATTTAAACACCCAAACTCTTGTATAGAAGGGGTACGTAGTCATCGAACTGGGCACGGTAGAAGTTACCAGCTACAGGGTTGCCTAGATTGTATTTCTCTGCGAATTTTTGTGTAGAGTATCGATCTGAAGAAAAAAATATATATAATTTTAATAGCTCGCCAGATAACAAACAAATTATATAATTATTTATCTATATAAACATAAAATACATATTATTATGAAGTAAAGAAAAATTTCATTCAAACTTTATTTAGTGCATTGTTTTGTTTCAGTATAAACGAATTAAACTTGTAATATATAGCTGCTAGAAAATATCAACTTTCATATTTTCCTTCTATTTCAAGCAACTGAAGTTAGATCTTGTTTTGCGTTGAGTTCCACTAATCAACACGCAATGTCTAGATTTCAGACGTAAAGCGGGAAATGAAATGTCTTGAAACTAGATTCGCTTTGTCCCTCTTATGCAGGAAAACGCGTGAAGCTGACAAAGCCCGAAGCCCGAGTCTACTTTAAAGTAGAAGAAGCTAAGCTTAATGTTTGACTTTGTGATAAAAACTGTCAAATTATTAAGAAATCTATATGATTGGTTCCCTCACTTATTGTTTAATCTCTTCTCCTCGAAGTTGAGCTTGCCAGGTTGTTTATACAGGATGTACACGTAACGATGGATGCCAGTGCCTTCTGGAGGACCGGATCCGATGTAGCCAGAGAGAACTTCTCCTTTCGATACATTTGAACCAGGAATGTTGACTACGAGCCAGTGGTGCCACTCTCTGTAAACCTTTTCAGGACCATCAAAGTTATCGGGATCTGGATTAGAACATATTTTTGTTAGTAAAAAACGGGCCAAGTGAGAGACAAACTTGCACACTGAGCTTTTCAGGATTCCAAGTCTACGTTCACTATAAGAAACAAATGGGTTATTTTTCTGTGATCATTTTTCTTATGATATGTGTTTTTCTTCCATCATTTGTCTTTAATTTCTCATTTGTTACTAAATTACTTGATTTGAACTTGCAACCGTTAAAATATATAGCTAAGATATATAGTGTACATATACACGCAAGATATAGACCTGAGTATAAATTATCATTGACTCCTCTATTCGTTTCTGAGACAACGAGACAGACAGACTGCCAAAAAAAAGTGCACTTTTGTTTATTTTGAGGAGTAGATAGAGAACTAAATGCTATGTCATGGTTTTACACTCATTTCATTCAATTACACGTTAACTTTAAAATTTTATTAATAAATATTTAACATTATTTACGATATGTTGTTCAGTATACTGAACCATGCAGTTTTTTCTTACTTTTATAATATTAATAATAGCTTCACACTATATCCCGCACATGGCAGGGTTGGCAGAGGGATCCGTAGGAACCTAGTTTCCACGTTTGAGGCATTGCGTGTTGAGTGGCGGAACTCAACGCCGGACTTTGCCTTATTTGCCAAATTTATTTACATATGTACTTACAATTTATCTTTATTTAGTTCTATAATACTTCACTACAGTGATTTAATATACACATCAATTATTTACCGGTAAAGATCAGAGTGTAGTAAGAATTTGCGTCCGCCTCGTAGGACACATCGGGTTGGTCCTTCACTTTGGTGGGAGCGAGTTCGTTTCCCAGCTGAGCCACAACACCGCTGGGATACGAGAGCTACAAAAAAATTAAAAATTTACAACACTAACTACAGAACTTATTATTATATCTTAAGAATATCAATTAAATTGAATAATTTTTTTGTATGTTTGTTATGCAATTTCTCGGCCAGCATTGAGTTGTGCCACTTAACACGTTAAGTCTCAAATTGGTGTAGAAAGTTTAGAATGGAATATCTTAACTAGGGTCTCTATCTAATCTGCAGTGTGAAGCTAAAAAAATATTATATTCAATACTAGCTGGTACCCGCGGTTTCGCCCGTATTGTAAATGAAAAATAACATTGATACCGTGGCTTAAAAACCTTAGTGCCTCTATCTATCGGCACAGTCATAATTAATTTTTTACTAAATAATTTTTTTTTTTTTTGGAAATCTATTGTTTTAACGTGGAAAAAAGTAGCCAAGTCACTCTTTTGCCTCCTACGTACCTCCACACATAACATTGCAACGTTGCGACGTGAAAGAAGGACAAACAAACAAACACACTTTCCTATTTATAATATTAGCATAGACTGTTCTCATGAAAAAAATAACAGCAAATACAAAACAACCATGCAAATCTTTCACATGCAACAGTAAAATTCACTTATCATCTATTCTTTTGAAATTCTTAATATTTTTTTTTTCAATAATCTTATGATTAATCTCAACACAACATTGTTATTGTAAATGTAAACGATATTTGCAAACCGGCTGACATTTAAACGGCCTTCCGCATAGTAAATTGTCATTCGAGTTCAGACGTCTCGAGTATACGGTTCATGTTTTCTGTCGTACCAAAATGGGTCGTATATTGAGATTTGCGATTCTTTTGTTACTAGCAAACACCATGGTCAATTTTAGGGTGCTTGCCAGGGCCATGTCGACGATTGCGAAGTCATTCGAGGCGCACGGTGTAGTGCCAGACGTGGTGCCGAAAGCTCCCAACGCTGGAATATCGGTAAGTTGATCCAAATTTTGTTCATCGTCCATTTTTTAGTTGTAAGCGAAGACTAATATTTTTCTGTAACCTACTTTCATAGGACGGTGCTTAAAGATTTAATATTCTTAAAACAAATATTGTTATTGTATTACGTTTACAGATTATTTAATTAAATAATTGCATAAATCTCGTTAAATTGACGAATTGTAGGAAATTTTGCCCTTCAAATAAATATTTCGTGAAATCTTTTATTACTTCCTATAGTGTATCCCATGACCTACGTTCGTCTGGATGTTCATTTTATATCGAAGTTCACGTCGTGGGTTTTATATTTGTTTGACTTTCTACTTGTCGTCTGTGGTTATCGCACGGCTATAAATGTTTTCTATTGCAAAAGAGAAATTTGATTCGTTATAAAAAAGACGCCATCGTAACTCAGTTATCATTTATGTATTGAAACCAGTTTTTGTTAGTTCCGAACTTCAAATACCACCGTTTATTTGTTTATGGTACTTTTTTTTACTATTGTTTATTTTAATAATATGTACTTATAAGTATAATAGTAATTTCAGATCGCCAATAAAATATAAACAATTGTGAGCGTAATATGAACCATGAATTGATAATATTATGACAAAGGGAACTATTCAATAATTAAAAAAAAAACTATTGATATGAAATGTAATGGAATAATCAATTACAGCGTGAAGTGAATAAAAAGACGGAAGACATGGCTTAACAAAGGACTTAACAAAAACGTTCTTGGCACGATCTGATTTCAATACAAAAAAATGAATACTGTTGGAGGTTTAAATCGGTACCTTTTTTTACACTATTGTTTTACTTCTCACGATTAACTTCCAACTGCTTTACGTTGGTACCATATCGATTCATCTATTCCATTTACTTGTTTATCCTTATATAAATAAATTATTAATATTAATTAGTATGTATTTCAAATTAAACTTTTTAACAGTATTTAGGGCGTAAATTTTTAATAAGAATTTACCTTTGACCACGGACTAGTGAAAAGTGATCGAAACAACTTTTAAGAGAAACGTATTTTTGAATATTAAATAAACTATTTAATCCATTACAAAATATCATTACAAATATGTAATAGCCGCAAAAATAACGATTTTTATTTAACTTGATATTGTGTTCAAGAATGATTTACTTTTAAAGTGAAATCACAAGGATTTTAATGATTGAAAAAGTCCACGCGAACGAAGGCGTCGGCGGTCGCTAGTAATTTATATAATATCATATAGAGGAAAGATTTGTGTGTTTGTTTGTATTGAATAAACTCAAAAACTACTAGACCGATTTTAATGAAATTTAAAATAGTGAGCCTTAAGAACCTTAAGGGCTATAAGAGGCCTTAAGCCCCAAGAAGTTATTGGACCCTAAAATTTTGTATATAGAGAAATTATTTAAATCAGAAACTACAAAATGCTTTATAATGGCTGAAACAGACAGTTTATGGCAAATAAGGCATAAAATTACTATAATATACCTTAAGATGTTAAAAGGTTCATATTAGGAGTCACTAAAGTAAAATCAGAACGAAATTGAATTTATTAAATGAGTATTCCTTTAGTTCCAGTGGGCGAAGCTGCAAGCGGATCGCTAGTAATTTATATAATTCATCCTTTCGAGTGGGGGAGTCCCCAACCATTGGACTTATAGTCCAATCAAGAAAATATTTATAAGTACATATTATTAAAATAAACAATAGTAAAAAAAAGTACCATAAACAAATAAACGGTGGTATTTGAAGTTCGGAACTAACAAAAACCGGTTTCAATACATAAATGATAACTGAGTTACGATGGCGCCTTTTTTATAACGAATCAAATTTCTCTTTTGCAATAGAAAACATTTATAGCCGTGCGATAACCACAGACGACAAGTTGAAAGTCAAACAAATATTAAACCCACGACGTGAACTTCGATATAATATGAACATCCAGACGAACGTAGGTCATGGGATACACTATAGGAAGTATGTGAATTTGTTCTACTCAGCATAAAATATTCGATTTTAATTTGAGTGCTTAACGATTGATTGTAAAATCGATAATTGTGGGTTCAATTCCCGTCGGGAAGAATCGATTATTTTCTTCGCTCTGGTATAAAAAAACGTGGGGTTTAGTCCCACATCACACAACACACAACGTCCGGAACCTGAAAGTGATTTAACACTCTTCGTAGAGTTCATTTAGATTTTCACATTATGTTATAACAAATAAATAATTTGCCATTTAATGTCATTATCTAAACTCCAAGCTAATATTATAAAGTGGAAACATTTGTGTTTTTGTATGTAGTTTTGTAATTTTTTCACAATAAACAAAATGTAAATTATTTTAAAAATATATATTATATTATCAAAAAAATAGGGACACCTAATATAAATACAATAATATAACCCAGAAAAAAAATTACATAAAAAATTCACAAATTAGTTGTTGCGTGCGCTGCGACAACTATTGATGATAGAACAAAAATATGTTCTACTATAAGTATTATAGTGCGTATCAATATCTACAATATTCACCTTGCCTAATAAATCATCGTGTATGTAGTTCAAGCGGGCGAAGTCGAAGGCGGGTCGCTAGTCTATAATAAATACAAATGACGGTGGTATGATTTTTTACAACTCGTAATTCCACGAGAGCACAATGCGCATCCAATTGACATAATTGTCAGATTAATGTCATTATATCGAATTGACAGATTAATGTCATTATATCCGGAAAATAATGACAGTTATAATATTTAACTTTAGGATATTCAATTTTTTTATAATAACATTAGGGACATGTGTAAAATATATATTGTACGTATGTTTGTTTGTACACTATCGAATTATTGAAATGAATTAAGGAGATTTAATGTAGTGAATATTTCAATGTGGGTAGATTTATTATAATATTTGAAAATTATTACACCAATATAATATAATAATATATAACATGACAATAGTAGGTGTAAATAAAATAGCTTAGCTAGCAACGCTGCGCTTTGTCTTGTTACCTGGGCGAAGAAAAGAAAATAATTATTTCCCCAAGTGGGAATCGACCTGACAACTGTCGTTCCGTCAGATGCCGTGCCACTGCTTCACGATGGTAGTAATATATTATGAGAGAATGCTATAAATTTATTTAAATCTAGTTATTATAATCCATTCTTCCACAGATTTAAAACTGATAATTGAATAATCTGAGATTTCCAAAGATTGTTAAAATAAATATATGTATGTAAAATAAATATATGTATTATATTTGTAGCAAATTAATTTGTTTCACGTCTGCAGGTTGTTTACCCGAGTGGTGTAGAAGTAAAGGAAGGAAATGAGTTGACCCCTACTCAAGTGAAGGATGTACCGATGGTGCAGTGGGAAGCGCAACCTGATGCCTTCTACGTTCTCGCTATGACTGGTTAGTATTTATATATTTTAAAATATTTTATTTTATTTCATTGTATTTTATTTATATTTAATTGTTCTTTATTCGTATGTGTAGTACATCAGCCATAAAAAAGTAATAACATCTATAGGCAAATTGTATTTATTTTAATTAAAAAAAAAAATTTCCGGCATCTTTGATGTGGATAATGGTGCCCATTATAGTAGAAACTATTAATCGGACTAAATGTAGTAGTTTGCCATACAATATCCGAATGTTAGCTAATGTAAGTAATGTGTACACATTGTCATGGAGTTCCCACGACATTTCGTGCTAAATAAAGAGGTTGTGTGCCGTGAGAACAATATCTATAATTTAAATTGCATTTCTGATGTAAATAAACCCTTTTAAATAAATCCTTAAAACACGTAAATAATGTCTAGTATATATTTTTTACCAATATTTCATCCGTTCTTTTTTTATCCGACTGCACAACGCAAAAGAGGATAATGTGGTTATCAGTCTATATATGTTTGTGTATGTGGATTTATGTATGATACAGGATCATATATTATAGGTATTATATATTGTAGGTATATTTATTAGTATGTGACTTTGATTCTTACGCCAATCAGTGTTAGCCTTGCAAGTGTCACCAAAGACAAAAACCTTCCCCATATTGCCAAAATTAAAAAAAAATCTCCAAGAACTATGTCATTCTTCAACCAATTGAATCTTAATATGATCTATAAAATTTAAATATATTCCAACTGTTAATCCTTCTGTTTTGCAAAGAATTCATATTTTTATTATTTCAATAGTAATTAATTATTTCTAATATTATTTTCTAATTATTTCTAAATTAACCAACTTGTTTTTTTTTCTATATATTATTTTTGTATATTTTATATTTTATTCTTTATTATACTTGTCTTGTTATCTGCCTAGACCCAGATGCGCAATCTGGTCAGGACCCAAAGTTCCGTGAATGGCATCATTGGCTGGTGGGTAATATTAAAGGCAACAATGTAGGGTCAGGGGAGACCCTCTCGGCCTACGTCGGCTCTGGACCTCCACCGGGCACCGGTTTACACAGATACGTGTATTTGGTATACAAACAACCAGGGAAATTGACGTTTGATGAACCTAGGTTGCCTAATACGTAAGTTTTTTTAATATATTTTTTTTAATTTGCTGTATGCTATCGGTATAAGTGGAACCGTTTAGTGCCTAGATTAGGGATGGGAAGTAGAAATAATGTTTTGAATCGGACTCGCAACCCTATTGAGCGTAAATTGTTCATTTACAGTTTGACGTCGTATCCCGCCTTTACCACAGTAGGCAGAAATTGAAATTAACTAATTCCCACGAACGGAAACCAAACCCATAACCATCGCATTTAATTAATTTAAACAAATCTATAATAACACCAAATATAGACAAGCGTATAAGAATTTCGACATAACTCGTTTAACGTTTTCGACGTGCGGTTGTACAGTTTCTGACAGATTTCTAATTTCAAATTTCTGTATGTGTATATATTTATATATATATATATATATATTATATATATATATATATATATATATATATATATATATATATATATATATATATATATATATATATATATATATATATATATATATATATATATATATATATATATATATAAGCTTCACACTTCATCTCGCACACAGCAGGGTAGGCTGAGGCAACCATACGTCAAAGGAACCTAGTTTTAAAACAATCCGTTTACCGTTTTCCGGGCGTGCGTTGCGTCGCGCTTTGCTTTGTCGCCAGAGCCAAAAAAAGGAAAATAATTCATTCTCCCCTCATGGGAATCTAACCCACAAACCGTTGCGTTTACAGATAAGAGGTTGTGCCTCTGCGCCACGACGGTCTTAAATATTTTTAATAAATACAATAAATATATTTATTTAATCTGTTTACTACTTTCAGGTCTGGCGACAATCGCGGAGGGTTCTCCATTGCGAAGTTTGCAAAGAAATACAACTTGGGAGATCCAGTTGCTGGAAATTTCTATCAGGCTCAGTACGATGATTATGTACCAATACTGTTCAAGCAATTGGGCGCTTAAATAAGAAATAAAATAAAATAATATACCACATCTACTTTACCCTGTTAGTAACTCCTTTACATTGTAACGCTAAGCCATATATGCTAGACAAAGACAGCCAGCCTTGCCAGCCACGCCAGTCTAGCCAGCCACGCCAGTCTAGCCAGCCACGCCAGCCTAACCAGCCACGCCAGCCTAGCCAAGCCAGCTAAGCCAGCCAAGCCAGCCATTGCCTATATTGATAGTCAACCTTGTACCCCTCCCAATGTGGGTGGGGACAAGTGCTTAAATAAGCCGTCTACCTCATTTTGGGGGAATTCTTATAACGAACACCATTATAAGCCGTTACTCTGTTCAAATTTATAAACAAATATAAATAACTGTTGATTCATCGCTGTGTTTTATTACATACCGTTTCACTCAGAAGTAGGATGAAACGAAGTCGCCCCGATAAAACCGTTAGAGGTATTTGACGTCTTATCGCGACGAATCTGAAGCTGATGACGACCGTGACGTGTCACCGCCACCCGCGAGAAATATATTAAAATACCTGTTAGTGAAAGAAGTCGACAGCGCGATACGTGACCTTCTTCCACTTAGCATTATCCCGGCCTATTGCCAGGGTCTGCTTTCCTACTTAGTCTACTCCACTTTGCACGGTCTTGAGCATCCTCAGTGGTTAGTCCATTGGCTCTCATGTCCTGCGTCACGACGTCCAGCCATCGCTTCCTTGGGCGTCCAGGGGGTCTTACTCCAGGGACAGACATATCGAGGCATTTTCTTCCGACGTAGTTCTTAGGCCGGCGCAAAACGTGGCCATACCATCTCAGACGACGCTCTTGGAGCTTATCAGCTACGTCACGGATCCCAAGACTACCTCGAATGAATGTGTTGCGTATGCGGTCAGCCCGAGTAACGCCACACATCCACCTCAGCATCTTCATCTCCGTTACGTGAAGCTCCTGAGTGTGCCGAGATAATGCTGGCCAACATTCGCTGCCGTATAGAAGAACTGGTCGGATCATGCTCTTGTATATCAGCCCCTTGAGTTTGGGCGGTATTCTGCGATCGCAGACCACACCAGTGACCTCCCGCCATTTGGCCCGAGCAGCGCTAACCCGGGCGTGGACATCGTAGTCGATGCCTCCGGACTCGTGCATAATGTATCCAAGGTACCTGAACTTCTCCGACTTAACGGCTGGCTCAGGCCCGATGTGGATGGTGCTCGAGTCTGGGTTCCCGCAAGCCATGTACTCGATCTTTGACACATTCAGTTTAAGACCACCGTTCTCAAGCGCACCCTTCCAGGCATTCACTTTACGCTCCAGCATCAGTCGTTCTCGTCAATGAGTACTATGTCATCGGCATACATCATCAGCCATGGAGGCTGGTCCTGGATGTGAGCCGTGACAGTATCTAGCACTACATTAAACAAAAGTAGACTAAGAGCTGACCCTTGGTGAACCCCTACTGTAATTGGGAAGGGTTTGGTATCGCCAACAGCGGTCCTAACTGTAGAAACAGAGTCGTTGTACATGTTTCTGATAATAGCAACATAGGATTCAGGGATCCCTTTGGATCGCAGTGCCCACCAGATACACTGACGTTGCACACAGTCAAGGCCTTCTGCAGGTCTAAGAATGCCACATGCAGAGCTCTCCTCTTTTCCCTGTGTGCCTCCATCATAATTCTGAGAGCAAAAATGGCGTCCGTAGTGCCTGATCCTGGCTGAAATCCATATTGACACTCAGAGACAGTACACTCTCGGCGGAGCCTGAGGGCAATCACGCGCTCGAAGAGCTTCATGGTGTGACTCACAATCTTAATGCCCCTATAACTACCGCAATCTTGAACACTGCCCCTTCCTTTGTAAATAGGGGTAATAAAACTGTGCCGCCATTGATGTGGCATCGTCCCAGTGTTCAAAATGCGGTTAAAACGATCAGTAAGCATGAGCACACCACGAGAACCTAACGATTTCCACGCTTCGATCGGAATATCGTCAGGTCCCACCGCCTTGCCGTTCTTCATGCGTCGAAGACAATTCCGAGTTTCATCAAGGGTTATTGGAGCAATAAGTCCCAGGTTAGGAGGTGGTTCAGACGGAACCCGGACCCGGACCCGGACCCGGGTGCTGAGTATTCAGCAGCTCCAAGAAGCAACTTCTCCACCTCTCCTTCACAGAAGCATGACTACAAAGCAGCTTGCCCTCTGGGAATCTCTGACGCAAAGACATTTTGTGATATCTTGCGTCGCTTTATTCCGAGCACGTGCCAATTTGTAGATGAGCTTCTGTCCCTCCACAGTTTCAAGTTTATCATATAGAGGTAATAAACTTTCACTGCGGGCTCTGGCTACAGCTCTTTTGCTGGCACGTTTCGCTGCTATGTACTCCACTCCTTAAATGCAGTCTTCTTATCATGAATCACCTCTTGTACCTTGTCATTCCAATACCATGTCTCCCTGTCCATAATACGTCCTCCCTTAGAAACGCCAAGAACATGATTACCAGCCGTAATAATTGCTGACTGAGCTCGTTCCCAAGCATCCTGAGCAGTTTCGGTGTTAGTTGTTAAATTTTGACTGTTAACCTCTGCCAGAAAGTCGGTCTGCATCGGTCCATTCAGCAACTACTACTTGATCTTAGACTTACGCGTCTCGGCTAATTTCTTTATCGGGGTAACGACATAATCCATGACAAGAAGACGATGTTGGGCCGTGAGGCTTTCACCAGGAATGACTTTACAGTTAGTTACCTTGCCAACATGACACCGCCTGGTCAATAGATAATCTATTTGGGTTGAGTGGAGTCCACTCGCATACGTAATAAGATGCTGCGGACTCTTTTGGAAGAACGTATTCACGATGGCCAGATCAGATGCAATACAGGTTCTTAGGATATTTTCGCCCTCTATATTGCGGCGACCGTGACCAAAACCACCGTGGACACGTTCATACGTATCCGCAGCCTTACCCACGTGACCGTTAAGGTCTCCCCCAACTATGATCACCTCGGTAGGTATAGCGAGTAGAACGTCTTCATATTGCTCCCAGAATGACTCCTTTTCGGCCCCGCTACAACCAGCCTGGGGAGCGTAAGCACTGATTAAGTTGGCGATAGCCCCCTCAACCAGTACCTTCACCCGCATCAGGCGTTCGCTGCGTCGGTCAACTTCGAGGAGACTCAGATAAAACTTCAGATAAAACTACTGCTACACCAGTTTTACCGGAAGGAGGCCCAGTGTATATGAGCTGGTAACCCTGTCCGATGATACGGGACTTATTGCCCTTCCAGCGGGTTTCCTGAAGGAAAGCACACTGGACCCGACGCCTCATGAGTACATCTGTTAGTTCCCTGCATCGTCCGGTTAGAGAGCCAATATTCCACGTTGCAAAGCGGAGTTTCCTTCTGGGTACTTTCTTCTTTAGCCGTGTCCGTACTTGACACGGTAGCCCTTGGCCATTTAACACAGGTGTAGGGCGACGTGCCTGCGCGTCGTTTAGCGGCGACGCCCTAGCAGTACTCAGCAACATCTTTTTCCTTTCCATATGAGTGGCAGGTGGCGGCGATTGCCATCTGACCTCCAAAACCCATTTTTGTGGGAAAAGCCAAGGATGAGAGGGGAAAAGATTAGTAGAAAAGGGGGGGGGGGGGGTTTAAGGACACCACTTTCATGGATTGGGAAGGAGTATGACAGTGGTGGCTCGAGGATCCGGAGTCGCGTACCCGTATGCCCAGTACCAATATCGGACAGATATTTGGCCAGACACCCTCTGGATATCACCAGACACCCTCTGGATATGGCCAGCGCGATACGTGATGTCGATCTAGAATGTGAAACGTTCGGCTGAGCTAAGAACCATCGTGCGGCATCGCACATTCCCGAATTTGATCCCAAAGGAGAGGATTTTACAGTATTTAGGTGACTAAAGAAAATTGAACAATTTGATGATACGTGTATACACAATTGCAGTGACGGTATAAAATCATTTTATCTGCAAGATAAACTTCGCGGCCAGGCTCTAAATGGTACAATACAATGGTAAATGGTACAATAGATTCGACAATTATACTTGGGTTGAATTGCAACGAATATTATTGCGGACCTTTCCTAGACATTATGATTATAATACTTTATTAGACGAAATGATGCAACGAAAGAAATTACCTAACGAGACAATGACTAAATATTACCAGGACAAAGTGACTTTGTGTTTCCGGTGCAAGCTATCGGATAGTACTACTGTTTCGTGTATTATACGCTGATTATGAACTTCATTGCAACCTAACGCACGTGCATTTCAATGTGAACGACCAGATAAACTATACGAAGCTTTTCTTGACTTCGACGTTAAGCAAGTAGAAGAGTTAACAAGGTATTTGTAATGGCTTATATGGATACTGGGAGCCAAGTGAATGTTTTGTGTGTACAATCTAAAGTGTGTGTAATCTAAGGTTGCTATCTCTTCAAATCATACTCTCGCAAACAATTTAAAAAAAAATCTCTAGAGGTTTGCTTACAAGCCACGGTGAAGTGAAATTCGATCTTGAAATCGATAACATTCCAGTGCTTACTTAACAGACGTTGATATGGGGGACATCAGTTTAATGTGTGGTGTGTGTAGTGATTAACGCAGATAAGATGTCGCTCACTGTAAGTAACGGTGCGAGGAGCCTTCAACGATCAGCCAGGTCAGTAGCCAAGCCATGCCAGTATTTCCTAAATTGCCTATTTTAGCTCATATGTCTAATTTACATAAAGTTACTAATTTGCCAGATAACGAGGAATCAATAAATATTTTGAATATATTTGAAATTCTTCTAATCCTTGTATAGGCGGCGTGCTATTACGCGATATAAAAATAGTTCATTTAGATGATAACCAACTATATTGAAATAAAATATTTGATAAACTACGAAAGTTTATCAAATATTTTATTTCAATATAGTTTTGCAAGTAGTACTAAAGATCTCGGCTGTACTAACTTAATACAAATGAAAATAAGACTTGACCACGAGCAGCTGATATATCGTCAACCGTATAGACAATCCCACAGCGAACGAGAAATAGTAAAGCCTAAAGTAAGAGTTATTAGATGCAGGTATCATTAAAGAATCCGAATTGAATTATGGTTATCCTGTAGTATTGGTAAAGAAAAAGAATGGCGATAGTAGATTATGTATAGATTATCGTGCGTTCAATGCTGCAACAATATCCGTTATCTAATATTGAGGATGTCCGGTCAAAAATATTACACATGTTTCGATATGGCTCAAGGATATCAATAATTTATGTTAGCCCCGAAGACACGTATAAGACGGGTTTTATCTGTCAAGAAGGTCAATTCGAATATGTAAGAGTTCCTTTCGGTTTAGCCAATTCTCCCTCAGTTTTCATGCGTTTAATTCATAAAATCTTTAACTCAATTCAAAGTATGTTATCTAACAGTGACAGTTCTGCAAACGAAGCTTTAGCATTTTTAGATGATATTTTACTACCCTCAGTAGTCATTGAATCGGGATTAAAAATGTTAGAGATTGTGTTACGTATATTTTAACCCGAAAATCCTAAATTTAATATGAAAAATGTTTTCATTATTTCAAGATCAAGTAACATATTTAGGATATGAAATTTCTCAAAATGGAGTTAAACTGTCGGAATCTAAATTAAGAGCGTTTATAGGTCTTTGTAGTTATTTTTGAAAATTATATTTACATTCGCGCAAATAGCCTGCCTGTTAACCGATCTTACCAAGAAAAATGTGCCATGGGTATGCAATACAGAGCAATCGGCTAGATTTCAAAAATTAAAAATGTGTATATGTTCGAAGCCTATATTAGCACTTTATGATCCCTCGCGTAATACAGAAATACATACGGATGCGTGCAAACCGTGTAACATCTCCCGAGGAAAGTATGCATCACGGTTACGAGCTCGAAGCACTAGCAGTGGTCGAATCATTACGAAAATTTCGCGTGTACGTAGTAGTAGGTTACAGATTGTACTTCTGTGCGCGCCACTCTTACAAAGCGTGATATAATTCCACGTATATCAAGATGGTTGTAATTAATCCAAGAGTACGATATCACTGTCGAATATAGGCCAGGTGAACGAATGCAACACGTGGATGCACTCATCAGAAATCCAATTGATACCGTTTACATTAATCGCCTCGAAGTGGCGGATTGGTTTTATACCGTTCAGTTGCAGGATGTCGTTCCAGGGCCGGCTAGATAGAAAATAGTTCAAATGCATCATGATGAAATACTTCACGTCGATCTGAAGCGTACAATAGACTTGATAGAAAAAGATTATTTGTTTCCTAAAAAGAATAGATTTTTCGGAAATATATAACGACATGCTTGCATTGTACATACGGCAAGGGTGAATACGGGAAGAAGGAAGACATATTGCATCTTAAACCATACAAACTTTTTACAGGGATCCACATTGATCAGTTGGGGCTTTCTGTAGAACAAAGAAAGGTAGTTAGTATATGTTAGTTATAACAGATGCATTTTCAAAGTTTCGTTATTGCGGAGCCAACTCGAACAGTAATTTCGGTTGAAACGGCCAGAGCACTTAAAAGATTTCTTTTGCTTTTTTTTGCTTTTGATTTGGTTATCCGAATATAATAGTAACTAAACACGGTAAAGTTTCACGAGTAGACATTTTAAGAAGTTTGGCACTGAGAAACGATTCAAACATACATTGAACGCGATTACGTGCCCGAAAGCAAACTGACAAGTCGAGCGCACCAATAGGACAATACTCAATGCTTTACGGGCGTCAGACCCTAGTGAAGCTGCTAGTAACTGTATGATTTAATGTTTTCTCGCAGCGGTAGGTCCAGATGCAACGTATCGGTCCCAGATAGGATACAAGGATCCAAACTAGCGAACTGAGGCAAAGCGACGTATAGATAAAACTAGTGTTAGGATGAAGTTTAACATTGATAAACGTCGTTAAAATTGTTCTATTTACCAAAAGGGCGATAAAGTTCTCTGGGACCAAGCTCCTACTAGTAGTGCTGCCTAGGATTAGTTCAAAATTAGATGACATTTATTCAGGGCCGTATATCGTTACTAAAGTTGTAGGCAATGACAGATGTGGGATTCGAATTATCAAGGGGCTACGGGGATACAAAAGCTTTGTGGGATTAGTGTCCGCCGATTCATTACGGTCGTACCGCAGTGTAGCCTCTGTATCTGACAGTTCTGATGAACAATTGGAAACGGAAGATCTAATCGATTTACTTGAAAGCTAACCATATTATCTTGTCCCCATTACGGGAGCAATTGTTGCAGGATGGCCGATTGTAACGCTAAGCCATATATGCTAGACAAAGACAGCCAGCCTTGCCAGCCACGCCAGCCTAACAAGCCACGCCAGCCTAACAAGCCACGCCAGCCTAGCCAAGCCAGCTAAGCCAGCCAAGCCAGCCATTGCCTATATTGATAGTCAACCTTGTACCCCTCGCAATGTGGTTGGGGACAAGTTCTTAAATAAGCCGTCTACCTCATTTTGAGGGCATTCTTATAACTAACACCATTATAAGCCGTTACTCTGTTCAAATTTATAAACAAATATAAATAAGTGTTGATTCATCGCTGTGTTTTATTACATACTATACTATATTAAGAAAAAAACTATACGTTAAAAAAGTACTGCTATTTTTTTTGCTTATTAGAAACGATATTTCTAAGAAATATTGAATATTTCATACTAACTGTACCTATTTGTAGTATGCCTTTGGTATATCAATAAAATGGCATAAACCTGTGAATAGACTAAAGCAACAGATTGTTGTTATTTAAAATCAATGTTTAAAAAAAGCTTGCGAGAATTAATATTCGTCTATGAATACACATGTATGTATGTATGTCCTTTTAGAAAACATATACATGTATGTATGTATGTCCTTTTAGAAAAGTTAGTAACATCTAAACTTCCAAATTTGTTCTTAATGTTTAATAAGCCAGTGCGTTTATAGTAAGAATCTATTTTTAAGTGTAACCGTACAATATCCTTTGTGTGTTATCTATACAAAGTGACATTGGCATAGTAAAGGAGAGAGGCCCAGAAATTTAATTAATTACAAAATTAAGGCTGAGTAATTAGAAAAAAGTTATAACCAAGTAGTTTCGAAATATATAATTAAATCTACAAATAAGGCGCTTCTTGGAAAATAACTCTAGATAAGTACTCGGATAGATGTTGGGTTGTATTCAACTGGTACGAAATGCCGTAATCAAAGAATTGAATTGATGTAATTAAATAACAATGGGAATTGGAAGTATTCCATTTTAGTCATTTTGCTATATATATATATAAATATATATATATATATATATATATATATATATATATATATATATATATATATATATATATATATATATATATATATATATATATAGATATTCTTTGAAAAACCAATGGTGAATGTTATAGTAACTCATGAGAATGAAGTCTACAAATATTAAATAAAAATTTAACATTCAATTTAAATTAGATGTAAAAAATTTGAACGCTGGAACGAGCCCATAGCCCTAGTGAAGCGAATTCCACTATACAAGGTTCGTGAAATAAAGACTCGTTTGATTGAAGCGTGCAAAGTCGTGTAAGAGCCTGAATTAAAATGAAGGGTGGCCATTTACAATAATAAACATATGTTATTGATTACTAAGGTCTGTATAATATATTCATAAAATTGTATGAATAAATTAATAATAACTGGGCAACGGAGTATCTTAAAACTAGGTTCCTTTAGCCTACCCTGCTATGTGCGGGATACATCGTGAAGCTAAAAAATATTATGTCACTTTTATTTCGTCACAAGATGTACACAGGAGTTTGACTTATTTCGTTATTAAATATTTTTATTACATTTAAAACGATAATCTATGCTAAGTATATAAAAAAAACTTAAAGAAAACAAATAAAAACTCAAAATATATTTTTTTTAATATAAAAATTGCATTATCTCATGGCAAATGATTATTCTCAGCAGGAATCTTTGGGTAGCGGAAATTTGTAATATCTCCCTACAGAGATGCCAAATTTCCGCTGACCAAACGTATACGGAAAGAGTGTTAATAAACAACTATACTATTTACATAAGATATATAGAATAGTAGATAGTCTAATAAAACAAGAACACATATTTAAAGTAAGGCGAGATAACCATTTTGTTTATTTAAATTAGAATTTATTAAGTTTTAAAATTTTCATTACCTTCATGTATTTTCCTTGGATAAAGAAATTGAACCTTGTGACAAATTTATAAGACAGTTTTAACAAAGTTGGTAATTGTAGGGCTTAGAATAAATGTACTTGATGCTGACGACGACGTTCCCTCTGTCTGTGTGAAGGCTAGGTTCCTGATTTCTCGAGGCACGAGAACTCCCGATCTGGATTGCTCGAGTTTTTCGAGTATTTTCTACCGAAGTTTTAAATTTTTGAATGCTTACTAAAAAGGTAATTGTAGTTAAAATACAAATAAACATCAACAGTCTCATAGGAAACTAACATCTCTTGAAATTTTACTAACGAACTGTCCTAGAATAGGATTAAAGGTTTTTGTACTACCAACAAAGTAAAAGTTGGGGTGAAATCTATCAATAGTTTGCTAAAAGATCTCGGCCTGTGACACAAAATGAACTGGCGGTAGTTCTCTACCACCAGTTCGTTTCTAGAACGTACTTCAAAGGTGGTAGAGTAAGTTTACTTCTTATGTTCTTGGTCTCTAAGAACAGCCGCTGACTGTACTTTAAACATGACCAACTAGTCGGCTAGTCAGACAAAGTCATAGTCGGCACATATCTATTAATTATATATTTTAAAACTTTTCGAGGCATTGAGGTGTTTTCCATCTCGACTAAGTACAAACTTCTCGAGAATTCTCGCTATACCACGAGGAACTCTGCTTCCTTTTTAAGTTAGTAAATTGTATCTACAATTCGAATTTTTCTCATCCTCATCAGCTGGTGATATTTCGGCCTAGCAAGGCTGTTTTTTAACTGTGCCAACTTAAATAAATAAAATTGAAAGTAAAAGCAATTGTTAAATGTTACTAGCAATGCTGTATAGAACCTATTGCAAAATCTAAATAATATATTTTAAGGAGCACCTACATGATTATAAATTTAAGTTTATTAAATAAATATTATTAACTGAATTCATTAAGTACATTATATAATTAAAATACTGTAATTAATGGATTTGAATATGATTCTCATTCTTTTTTATTTGCTGGTAATTTATTAATTAATATAGAGAAAAGGAAAAAAATTTTGGCATTCCATAGATTCCCATGAGATTAGTGACCCAAGCGTGGGTATGTATGAATCTAGATATTTTCTAGGAAGTGTAGGCTGGCCTCCATTGGTTTAAAGACATGGTGTGTTGACAATATTACGTGAAATTTAAATGTTATATACTTATAGGTACATCATTCTAAAAAATAATATCAGCGTGGTTCTTTCACTTGATTTTGAGAAAATCTTGACAGACGTACAATGAAGTGATCCTGTAGGGGTTCAATTTTTTTTTTTAGAGGTACGGAACCCTAAAAACCATTACAAACCCAACTAGGACACGGTTTGCTAGTACCTACTACTTGACCGATTTTTTTTTTAAATTTCAGTTTGTCTCGAAGATGGAAGAGATATGTACTTGAATTAAGACTTTTATTAATTCTTGCTTCACGTTGTACCTCTCGAGAGCCCCATTTTCTTTCCAATTTTGGGACATTGTGTGTTGGTGGCGGAACTTAACGCCGCGGTAGGTCTTGCTGCCAGATTGAAAAAATTTAAATAATTTGTTGTCCTCGAAATAATTCTTTTCTTTTATTTATGTTTAATGCACTAATAATTTTGATATGTATATCGTGTGATATATATATATATATATATATATATATATATATATATATATATATATATATATATATATATATATATATATATATATATATATATATATATATATATATATATATATATATATATATATATATATATATATATATATATATATATTCTTCCGATATAAAATAACGCTTTTCAACAACCCCATGGGATATCCTGTAGTCTATCTAAGAGGACAGTACCTCAACCAACTTTTGTAGTATATTTGTTTTTCTTCTATATAAAATGTAGCAATGTCTATAGTATCTTTACTTTATGAAATTAACGCATTTTACCATATTTCTGTCACATACTGCGCAGAAATGATGACAACCTGGATAAGCTTATCATGTTTGTAAATACTGAAGGCAAAAGATCACGTGGTCTTCCAAGCTCTATACGGCTGTGGTGGAGGCAGATCATCCACTCCAGATGCAATCCTGATGCCGAACACGATCCTCAAACATGAGGGACCGACTGTAAGAACTAGAAGAAGTACGATACGATAGGTATTGTGCTACAGCACTATTTATGAAGCATTATTATTAGTATAATACCAGGGACAAAATAAAACCACATATATAAAGGCAGATATTACTATTTACTTTGAATGTTTTACATTGTCATCCAATTTGAGCAACAGCTTGTTTATCTTAATATACAATATGTATATCCACTGACGTAGCATCGACATATTCATCTATTTATGAATTATATGTAAACAAAACATATAGTATAAATTTTATTTTATTCTATTTTCCTAAATAGATTCAGTAATTTGAAACATAACATATAATACGTATAATATTTGTATATTAGAGTAAATCCAAATATCTTGAAGATGTATGTATACGGGAGCGGCTCGCTAGTAGCTTATTAAATTAAATGCTCAATAATGTTGTATAAATCAACTGATATCACATAATCAATGTACGGAATCATAATAAAACATATCGATTAAGTACGAGTAGCACACGCGCGCCGAGGTCCCACGCATCTACACGATTTGTATGAAACGAACTACAATTATTTGTAATGGTTTCTTTCTGAGTTAAACATATAAATTCCAAATTTTGAGATTTTCCCTTTATATGTACTGTACGTTTTCACATGTTATATGTAATTTCATAAGTCTATGGCAATGAAGTTTAATTAATAAGAGTCGACAAACTTATGCAGCTTTAAGAATTACAGTATAAGTTTGTAAGGGTTTTTTTGTTTCTGGGATAGATATTCCGCGTAATCAAAACCTACAAGATACTTTCTGTTGATTTAGAGTTATGAAATTTGGCAATAAGTTAGAATTTATAGTTCAAACAAAGGAAAATATCCGAAAATTGGAAGTTGATAGATATATAGTTTATTAGTTTAGTTTAAAAGCTGAATGTATTGATCCACAGTCAATAAAAAAGTAGTTGTATGTTTTATAATATATATCTGTGAGATAGGATGTGTTACCATTTCCTAATCAAACAAAAAAAGAAGGTATATGACATTTACCTTTTTTCTTGAACATCAAGGGTTTGCTATCCTTCACATCCAAGATTATTATTATTATTCTATTTCTAATTACAGTTGACACTTGCCTGATTACATAACTATATTAGTGAGTTAAAATCGCACAGCTTAATTTCTATATTTAAATATATGTTATATATTTTATGGTTTAGGTAAATATATGTTTTTTGAAACCATCGTCGCGCTGTGGGTAAAAGTCTGAAAACTCAACGCAAACGCAATTCGAACAAAAAAAAAGAAGTTTGTGGTTTTGATCACCACTCGAGTGAATGAATGATTTTCATTGTCCCGCTCTGGAAAGACAAAGGGTATTGAGTTTCGTCACTCAACACGTCCTCCAGAGTGACAAGGTTCTCTCTGACTGGCTATATGCGAGATTTTTTCTAGTCGTTTTTTCGAGTTTTTACTTAACACTTAATGTCTTTGAAATGGCTAAAAAATGGTGAATAAAGTGTCAAATTAAAAAAAATCTGTCTATTCCATAAAAAACTAGAATTATATTATTTTTTACAGTTTGTACACCAAGCGACCCAATTTCAAAATTATGAAGTTACAAAGCACCTACAATCGAACTGATCCTATGTCAAGCAATTTTATGACTTAAGTTCACTTTACGTCTCTCGTTGTTATTTAAAATATTTTTTAATATTTTACTGTGTTTTTCCTTTCACCTCTAATTTAAGTAGTTGCAACATAAATTAGAATTGAGTTAAGTAGTACCATTGTTAACAAATGTAGAATTTTTTTCCTGTAACTAAACCCGTTTCTATATAATACCATCAATGGGCGAAATTTTTGAAAAATATTTCTCAATCAACTGTATAATTTCAATTAGAGACAAATCTACAGCACATACTGGATATATATATATATATATATATATATATATATATATATATATATATATATATATATATATATATATATATATATATATCACTTAGAAAGAGCAAATAAAAATTTTAATGTTAACATAAGAGAGAGATAAAAATTAAAATTATTAAAAAGCCAGAGATAAAAAATTGTAGATGAATTTGCTTATAAAATATTGTGTATCTTATAAGAATGATTTAAAAATGAAACATGTATTAAATAACTATAGTTTATAGTATAATTTAAACACCCAAACTCTTGTATAGAAGGGGTACGTAGTCATCGAACTGGGCACGGTAGAAGTTACCAGCTACAGGCTTGCCTAGATTGTATTTCTCTGCAAATTTTTGTGTAGAGAAAGCTGCGCGACCGTCGATCGATCTGAAAAAAAAAATTATATAGTTTTAATAGCTCGCCAGATAACAAACAAATTATATAATTATTTATCTATATAAACATAAAATACATATTATTATGAAGTAAATAAAAATTTCATTAAAACTTTATTTAGTGCATTGTTTTGTTTCAGTATAAACGAGTTAAACTTGTAATATATAGCTGCTAGAGAATATCAACTTTCACATTTTCCTTCTGTTTCAAGCAACGGAAGTTAGATCTTGTTTTGCGTTGAGTTCCACTAATCAACACGCAATGTCTAGATTTCAGACGTAAAGCGGGAAATGAAATGTCTTGAAACTAGATTCGCTTTGTCCCTCTTATGCAGGAAAACGCGTGAAGCTGACAAAGCCCGAAGCCCGAGTTTTTTTCCTAACTCAAATCTCATGTCAGTCAAGTCAAGCCGCTTTGTTCTATAGTTTAAACTACTTTATAGTAGAAGAAGCTAAGCTTAATGTTTGACTTTGTGATAAAAACTGTCAAATTATTAAGTAAAATGATATGATTGGTTCCCTCACTTATTGTTTAATCTCTTCTCCTCGAAGTTGAGCTTGCCAGGTTGTTTATACAGGATGTACACGTAACGATGGATGCCAGTGCCTTCTGGAGGACCGGATCCGATGTAGCCAGAGAGAACTTCTCCTTTCGATACATCTGAACCAGGAATGTTGACTACGAGCCAGTGGTGCCACTCTCTGTAAACCTTTTCAGGACCATCGTAGTTATCGGGATCTGGATAAGAACATATTTTTGTTAGTAAAAAACGGGCCAAGTGAGAGACAAACTTGCACACTGAGCTTTTCAGGAATCCAAGTCTACTTTCACTATAAGAAACAAATGGGTTATTTTTCTGTGATCATTTTTCTTATGATATGTGTTTTTCTTCCATCATTTGTCTTTAGTTTCTCATTTGTTACTAAATTACTTGATTTGAACTTGCAACCGTTAAAATATATAGCTAAGATATATAGTGTACATATACACGCAAGATATAGACCTGAGTATAAATTATCATTGACTCCTCTATTCGTTTCTGAGAAAACGAGACAGACAGACTGACAAAAAAAAGTGCACTTTTGTTTATTTTGAGGAGTAGATAGAGAACTAAATGCTATGTCATGGTTTTACACTCATTTAATTCAATTACACGTTAACTTTAAAATTTTTATTAATAAATATTTAACATTATTTACGATATGTTGTTCAGTATACTGAACCATGCAGTTTTTTCTTACTTTTATAATATTAATAATAGCTTCACACTATATCCCGCACATGGCAGGGTTGGCAGAGGGATCCGTAGGAACCTAGTTTCCACGTTTTGAGGCATTGCGTGTTGAGTGGCGGAACTCAACGCCGGACTTTGCCTTATTTGCCAAATTTATTTACATATGTACTTACAATTTATCTTTATTTAGTTCTATAATACTTCACTACAGTGATTTAATATACACATCAATTATTTACCGGTAAAGATCAGAGTGTAGTAAGAATTTGCGTCCGCCTCGTAGGACACATCGGGTTGGTCCTTCACTTTGGTGGGAGCGAGTTCGTTTCCCAGCTGAGCCACAACACCGCTGGGATACGAGAGCTACAAAAAAATTAAAAATTTAAAACTCTAACTACAGAACTTATTATTATATCTTAAGGGTATCAATTAAATTGAATAATTTTTTGTATGTTTGTTATGCAATTTCTCGGCCAATTTTAAAAGGATATTAAATTATTTTGTATGTTTTTGTACTTTTTTTTATTCAATCATAGTTCAAAGGTATAAATAGTTTAATATCAATCGGTACATTTACATCGGTACACTTTGCTAAATAATTAATAAAAACTTACAATATATAAAGGTCCTTATATTTCAGCTAATACACATTGCTCTTTATTTTTTGTAGGCGCAGTATGTGTAGGTAGAGGTACAAAATTATAACCTTTATAAAAAAATTCTACCATCTTTTTCTTATAATTTTAGTATTAAGTGAATGAAGTGAATTTTTTAAATTGCTGTTTTATATAAGATTACAAACTATACCTTTAGTTTGTACTTAATAATATTTTACTTCAGAATCTTATAATATTATAAATTTTGTGAGATTTTGTTGCGGTTGTCAGCTAAAACTACTGAACGGATTAAGATGAAACTTTGCAGAAATATAATTTATCCATCAAAATAACATACGAGCTACAATTTATGATAATCAAATGCAATTCAATTTACCAATAAATAAATAATAGTGCAGTTCAAGCGAGCGAAGCCACGGGCGGGCTGCTTGTTTATATATGTATATATAATTCAACATACACATATTGCCAGGCATTTATTTCATGTCAGTATAGATATTTCTTATTTGATTTATTCACATTTATATTAGATACATAAAACTTTTCGTTGGTTTAACGCTTCATCATGCTCACATATTGAATCTTGTATTAAAGCGGAACTTAACGCTGCACTGTCTTGCCAGAGCGGTTAAAGAAACTAACTCCCCTGAACACAGATCACACCCACAACTATAGCATTAACTGTAAGACGCCTCACCGCACCTCGATGGCCTTAAGGAAAATTGCACTTTTATAATACCTTTTATCTAACTCAAAAGAAATACCATAACAATGATATAACAATAATTACGTACATACTTGTCAATGTTATCAATCAGGTATTTTTATTAATAATAACCTTAAATTTTTATCGCAAAATTGTTATAATTAATAAACGTAGACGTGTCACACGTGCGATAGTCGTGATTAATAATAAAGATTATATTAACATTAAAGCGGGGAATAAAATGACGGAATAGTCGGGATACGGCGTGAAGCTAAAACAATATAAATTAAAAAAATTCAGCCAATGTTGAGCAAAATGGCCGGACCAACCTTGACTAGACAAGAAGGCAAGAAGATCGACAGTAGTTAGGGACGCATGTTAATGCTTCATCATCCATACGGGAAAATTTCTGAAGAGTGTTGTACTAAAGAAGAACTAAGAACTTCCAGATCCAAATATCCCTAGGACATTGGCGGCGTTAATATGAATTTCAATGGAGCCCCATAAACATCCCTACTAAATTGGATAATTCACAGACACTTGAAGATATTATTAATTTATTAATCATGTGATTTTATCCATTGTAAGACTCTCGTAATCTACTTCGTCGTACTTTAATGTCGCAAATGTGTAGACTACCTTATGTTATCACATAATTGATTATCACATTTGATAATATAATTGAACAGCTTATTTAGTAATATGATAAATCTCTTATCTTATACAAATAAAATATATATATTTGGGATTTTTATAGATTGTTTATAAACATGATTGATTAAATTAAGCTTATAGATAGATAGGTAGTGATCTGCTCGCGGCATGACCCGCGTAATATGTACGATTACCTATGACTGTAATAATTTTCCATTATTGAGGATTTATATAGTTAAGTATATTTGACTTAATTTAAATCTGTTCAGTAGGTTTGGAGTGAAACCGGAACAAACATCCAACATCACAACTTTTCATATATATATATATATATATATATATATATATATATATATATATATATATATATATAATATATATATATATATATATATATATATATATATATATATATATATATATATATATATATATATATATATATATATATATGTATCTGGTGGGCACTGCGATCCAAGGGATCCCTGAATCCTATGTTGCTATTATCAGAGACATGTACAACGACTCTGTTTCTACAGTTAGGACCGCTGTTGGCGATACCAAACCCTTCCCAATTACAGTAGGGGTTCACCAAGGCTCAGCTCTTAGTCCACTTTTGTTTAATGTAGTGCTAGATACTGTCACGGCTCACATCCAGGACCAGCCTCCATGGCTGATGATGTATGCCGATGACATAGTACTCATTGACGAGAACCGACTGATGCTGGAGCGTAAAGTGAATGCCTGGAAGGGTGCGCTTGAGAACGGTGGTCTTAAACTGAATGTGTCAAAGACCGAGTACATGGCTTGCGGGAACCCAGACTCGAGCACCATCCACATCGGGCCTGAGCCAGCCGTTAAGTCGGAGAAGTTCAGGTACCTTGGATCCATTATGCACGAGTCCGGATGCATCGACTACGATGTCCACGCCCGGGTTAGCGCTGCTTGGGCCAAATGGCGGGAGGTCACTGGTGTGGTCTGCGATCGCAGAATACCGCCCAAACTCAAGGGCTGATATACAAGAGCATGATCCGACCAGTTCTTCTATACGGCAGCGAATGTTGGCCAGCATTATCTCGGCACACTCAGGAGCTTCACGTTACGGAGATGAAGATGCTGAGGTGGATGTGTGGCGTTACTCGGGCTGACCGCATACGCAACACATTCATTCGAGGTAGTCTTGGGGTCCGTGACGTAGCGGATAAGCTCCAAGAGCGTCGTCTGAGATGGTATGGCCACGTTTTGCGCCGGCCTAAGAACTACGTCGGAAGAAAATGCCTTGATATGTCTGTCCCTGGAGTAAGACCCCCCCGGACGCCCAAGGAAGCGATGGCTGGACGTCGTGACGCACGACATGAGAGCCAATGGACTAACCACTGAGGATGCTCAAGACCGTGCAAAGTGGAGTAGACTGAGTAGGAAAGCAGACCCTGGCAATAGGCTGGGATAATGCTAAGTGGAAGAAGATATATATATATATATATATATATATATATATATATATATATATATATATATATATATATATATATATATATATATATATATATATATATATACATATTATTGGTATAATACGAGTACTCGTATATATGATTATCCCACGAATAAAAAGCCTATGTATTTGTTATTACAGACCATAATCTACCCGTTACAATACCCGTTTCATCCTGATCCCTTCGCATTTATAAATGCGAAAGTATATAGATATATAGAAGTATAAAGAAATATTAGTAAGATTATAAATAGTTACACGTCATGTGGCTACAATACGCACACACATTGTTTCCAATTGTTTATGTCAATTGCTTATTCAGTTATACGTTTATAGCCTATTGTACAAGGCAAAATACATAGCTAATTTTTAATTTAAATTTACTATTTCAGCAATTTTGTTTGTATAAAGTGTAGAGTAAAGTGTATGGACACTGTGTTCTCTACGCCTATCCTACTGTGGATGACAGCGTGAAGCTGTTCTATAAAGATTAGATTAATGAATTATTTTCGTTTTCTTCGCTCTGGCAACAAGGCAAAGCGCGACGTTGAGTTCCGCCACTCAACACCCAATGCCTCCAAAGGCAGAAAGTGGGGAACGGAGTGGCTTAACGCTAGGTTCCTTAGGCCTACAGTTCTCTCTGCCTACCGTGCTATGTGCGGGATACAGCGTGCGTGCGATATAAAATTAGATTGAAAATCGAGCCAAAATGCAATTTAACTCATTTTAGTACAAATAAAGTAGATATAAATGTTTTACCTTGATAATATTACTCGGTGGTGATGTAATTACATCTGGAACAATTTTGCTCGACTCGAACAGACTGGCGACGGACATGGTGTCTATGAAATTCACACAGTTTTATACATGGCGTTTTTGACATAAATAAATATAATCAAAATCATAAGTAATATATATTTACTTAGGTATTTAATATGGGTTTGACAGCTAGTACATAATTTACATATCATTGTGTGTTTGATAATTAAGTGGAAAAGTAAAATCCAACGTGGAATTTTGTTATAAGATTTAAACTATAATGGCGGTCGTTCAAATATTATTAGATACAACAAACAGTACTTGTATTCATACTATATCAGTTAAGTTCCAGTCAACTCGCACGACATCAACGTTTGAGCAAAAAGAATATTAAAAGCTGCCATAAAGTATGCGCCAATATACCTATTATGTACTGGCCCTTATATAAGATTTTGATCTACAAAATGCATGCATTACATACACAACTATTATCAAAGTAGCTAATATCACATAATGAATATATATTACAAAAGCCTTACATAATATCGGCTTACTTCAAAAAATAAAATGGACATATAATTTCTATTTTTTGTTCATTTTTATTTTATTGATTTTTTTTTCAATTCGTACTTACATGATATATACGATGTAACGAGACGAAATCCTTCCAACAACTAACCTTAGCAAATAATAAAATAGCTTATATTGAAAAAGAATAATCGATAAGAAAATTCGATAACCTTACATACCGGTTATAGCAAAATATATGATAAATTTAATTATAGTAAAATTATGATACGTTCTTTTAAAGTTTCATGTCATGATGATAACGTTTTAGGTTTTTGACATATCGTTTTGAATGGCGGAGCTCAACGCAGCTTTAGCTCACCTGATCACCCTAAATAAAAAAAAATACATTAAAAACATTTCCTTGCATCAAGTTGAGATTGAACTCACAAGTTCCACTGCTCCAGAAGTTTATATTAAATGGTTATATGCTAGAAATACCATATTTTGCTTTAAATCGATAAATTTATATATTGCAATGATGTGAATCGATTCCCAGTGTGTCGTATGAAGGTATTAAAAAAGCGAAGAATTGCAAAGCGTGGCCTTGAGTTCCGTCACTCAGCATGGAATGCCTGGAAAAATTGAGCGGAAAGCCGGGAACAGAGTGTCTTAACACTGGGCTCCCTGTGCCGAACCTGCGTTATACGGGATACAGCGTGTAGCGTGTAGCGTGTAGCGTGTACCCTAGCGTATTATTTAGATATTTAAAATATTTCCCGGTATTGTGCGATATTTTAGTATGGATTTTTTGTTACCAATCAGCAATAGCTTTTTAATAGAATAAATAAATAAATTATATATAAATTTTAATAATAAAATATAAATAAATTTATCATATAATATAATGAAATATATATTTCAAATTTGTGAGCGTTCTAGTCGAGTGGGGCGACGTCTGTCCGTGAACGTGTGTTAATGATTATGTATTCCATCTTCAGTGGGGGGCATGAATTATTTTCATTTCTCCATTCGGGTAAGACAAGGTGTGTAGTAGTAGACTCGTGCACCTAGAGTCCCGTACTAATATCATGAGTAGGTAGGCTAAGAGTACAATCTATAAAAACAACTATAAAAAACTATAAAACTATAAAAACTATACTAAACAATAAATAAACTATAAAAACTATAAAAAAAATTGACAAACTTAAGTTATAAGTTCAAGTTCACACGACGCTCGATTACTCAACTCAACACGCAATGCTTTGAAAGGCGGAAAGCGGGGATCGGAGTGTCTTAACACTAGGTACCTACGGTTCCTTCTGCCTACCCTGCCATGTGCTGGGATACAGCGTGAATCTAATTTAATTTAAGTTATAAGTATGAAATGCTTTTTCTATGACTTTTGACGTTTTTTCCAAGTGACCTGGACAATAAGTTCAATTTGATACCTTCACGCCATTTTGAACAATTGGTCTTGAAACACGTACAGACAGACAGACAACAAAGTGATCCTATAAGGGTTCCGTTTTTTCCTTTTGGCATACGGAACTCTAAAAACATAATAATTTCTTAATTTACCTAGAGGATATCAAGAGAAAATTTAAATACAACATTTAAAAGAAAACAGTTTATTTATATTTAAACAAATGAAGTCAAACAAGTAACAACGTACACTATACACTTACATCTAATTCTAATATATAAGACATTCGTATTAACAGATTATAAAAAAAAATATCAACATGAATTAATATTAAAGAAATACCTAAGTAGTTATTCTATTAATACAAATCAAATTTCTGTAATATGTTTATTGTTCTATAATATAAGTAAGCTATCGTCACAGTTGGTTATTAAATGTACCCCACGAGGGTTATGGGTTCGATTTCACTCAGAGGTATGTTTATAATTAAATGAAAATACAAATAATCATTAGACAAAGTGTGGCGTTGGTTTCCGCTACCAAATTCTTAATGTCTTTGAAATGTGAAGGCGGAAGAAAACAGAGTGTTCTAAATTAGCCAATACAACCTTTAATATTTTTTTTATTTTTTTGAAACTGACAGAGAATAACTTGTTATGAAAGATTATTGAATCAATCACATCGTAAATAAATGAATAAAATAATAATAATAACACTATGTAAGTAACAGTATGTAAGTATATACACTTTAGTATCTAACACGAATCAACGTTCGTATACAGTATCCTATGTTCAGAACAAAATATAGATGAATAAATATAACTGTAATATAATATTATTATATATACTTTAATGTTAATTGTACATACACATTTATATTTAATAGATTATAGTATGACAGATCTTATACAATTTCCTCCACATCAAATTTAAATTGTATAATGAATGTATAAGTGAAATAAACACCATGTATGAGGTTGAATTAGATATTCTCATCATAAAAGATCAATGTTATAATATATTTATACAAACATATTTTATAATTATTAACAAAAACACGCTGATCTTTAATTAAAACAAAATGGAAATAATATTAAATATTCTTATTTTCTATATAAAATAATATATTTATATGTGTATTTACATCTGAAACTGACCGACAGCAATCTCTGAAAGATTGGTGGCATTTCAATCTTTGGAACATTCAAGACACACACACACACACACCTTAAGCTAGATTTTCTTTTAGTGTATCACATGCTATACTACCGCCTGATAAGTTCCTGTTAATTTAATTTGATTGATAAAGGCTTTCTCTTTATGTCAGAAATGAGATAATGAGAGAAGAGAATATACAGACAAAGGAAAATAATAGGTAAGGTATTGTAAATTACAAACATAAAATACAAAATTAAAACCTTTTTTGAATTAAATATTACATGGAATATTTATTTTAATCAATCATTTACTATTACATATAAAAGATTTATAACTGAAAATTTTAAAATATATTTATTGTAAAATAAAAAGCTAAAAAGCTTTTTTTATATATATTATGTAAAAAAGCTGTACAAAATTATATTTGTAAATGTCCAAAATGACAAAAGAAATTTCACGAATCGCTATTCAGTATCAGTCAGGTCAGAATCATATTAGATGATTATATTTTCATATAAATTTAAAATGTGTTTATAATTATTAAATATTAAAAAAAAAACAAATTATATATGTAAATTATATGTATTTGTAATACTTTTAGAAATCACTTTCCTTTAGTAGCTTAGTGCTAAAAATGTTTTGCTCATAACAAATATAGACATTGAAAATGGAAAAACCAGTACCGAAGATGCTAAAATTTTCTAGATACATTTCTTTTTTTTTCATATTTTTACGCTTGTCTGTTGTAAGTTGTAGTAACAATATCATGCAAAATATGACAACAATCGATGAAAAGTCTAAATAAAAAAAAATCTATAATAATCCGGCCAAGCTCGAGCCGGATTCGCGCACCGCGGTTTCCGTCCGTTTCCATAGGTTTATAAGTTTTGTTTACTTTGCGAGCATCATAAAATTATGATGATGAATGAAATGTATATAGTCTACTCCAAGAGATTGTAAGCCTGAGAAAAGGTATGATACCTCCTGATACCTCCCAGTTTCTGAGAAAAGGGGTCTTGCCAGATGGATAGACCGATGGACAACAAAGTGATCCTATGATTCCGTTATTACCTTTGAGATACGGAACCCTTTAAATACAATTATTAACACAAAATCCCGACCTGCTTGTTGTAAGCTTACATAATTTATATTAATTTTGTTAGATATTCTTACCATTAATGCATCGTTAAAACTGATTTAATAAATATTTAAGTGTTTATTTCCAGTATTAATCTATAGTTATGTACTTTACAATTTTCACAAAGATAAAATTTATTGGTGAACATTAATTCGTTCTATATACTTATTGTTTTGTATATTATTATGGATAATTTCATATTAACGACACGAATAATACTATATATATATATATATATATATATATATATATATATATATATATTATATATATATATATATATATATATATATATATATATATCTATATAATATAGATAATATATAATATATATATATATATATTATAATAACTTAGTTAAATATAATATAAATCGTGTTCATGTCAAATGTATCATTTCTAATATCTATACCACTTGGACAGTGGCGAATGCACTAAACGTTACTTTCTTTGGTGGCTCCGCACTACAAGTCCTCACAACAGAGCGTTTTCCATCTTGCATTTTCAAGACGGGCTTCAAATTGGCTACGTCCGAATGGGATTGCGCTTTAAACCTGCCTATTGTGTTCCCACTACTCAAATCTCTTAATTTATTCGTTATTCCCGTGATTCTGTGTGATATATTTGTGTAATTAGCCTTCTTGTCGTTCCTCTTCGGTTCACTAAGCTTCTTAGGTAACTCCAGGGATTGTAGAGAGGTGTACTTTCTGTGGTCGGTCGATAGATTCCGCTGAATATCTGTGTTGGGGCGAGGAAGCCTAGCAGTTCTTTGAAGGAAATTGTTAGGTCTGAACGGGAGTGGTGTAAGTTTAGGTTTTCGGTTCGCTTAGTCTGAAATACTGGGGAACAGGTTCGAGTCTTTGGGGTTTCTTTAGTGTGAGTGCCATCGCCATTTTGGTGGGACGAGCGAGGCTGTCGAATGCCGTCGTGGAGAACTGGGATCGACTGCTTCTCCACTCTTCTCTGTCCGATTCGTAGCCGTTGTTCACTGGAATTGATAAAGTATTGTGTTAGCATATTTATCTTTGAGGCTGTGACGCACAGTGTTGTTTAAAGAATGATATATATAAATCTATATGATAATAGAAATAAATAATTCAATTATTATGAATTTTATTTATATATCTGATCTGACGTTTGGTTTCCGCAAAGTGGATGTATCTCGGTTACAAAACAAAACATATATTTCGTGTTTGTACATAAATCTTTATATCGACCGCATGTCTACAACAAGCTACATGAGATAACAATAATATCCTTTATAAGATACGATGAGTTAGCTAAGTGTCCAAAATATTTCATATATCTGACATGATTTTTTTCTTAAAAAGCACCAAGCATAGAAATAATATATTTAACTCGCTTCTAGTAGTGTATAGTCAAGACACTCTGTTCTTCACTTTCCGCTCTGATTTAAAAGACAATGTTAGATCTCAAATCGAACCTACAAGTATCGTCTTTATAGTCAGACGTTTTCCAACTATGCCACGTAAATACATATATAGAAAATAAAAATTATATAATATATATATATCTATATTATTAGATATATATTATTATATATAGAATATATAATATATATATATACGATATATCTATATATATATTATATAATATATATAGAAAATAAAAATATATAAGTGTTAATATTATATGAAATAACATGTTTAAACCATTTGACATCTCCCACGAATCTCATAAATTGCAATTTATGGTTTACAGAAAACTGGTTATTTACTGATGTTTTTCATTTCAGAGAGCGACATGAGCGTGGACTAGTACAGCGATTAGGACACGAAACTCCATAGATTAATTATAAAAACTATTTATTTATAAAATAATCGTATCAGACGTACCGTGGGCTATAAACGTCTTGAATACATTTAATTCAAATCACGCAGGTTACCGCGCCCAGCTGCATGTAAATTGGCACATTAGTAAATATTTTGACCTAGTGATTGAACAAGGTTGTAATAAAGGAAAATGTCAGGACCTTCAAATTAGGTCATTATTGTTTCGATGTCTTTGCGGCGAGGATAGCGTGTGTCTAATACAGGCTGTGTGTAGATTTAAATACCAATTGAATGTTTATTTACATTCACCTTTTTTAGGCTATCCATTCGGGAAAATTTTCATATTTCCACATTGGTGAGAAGATAAAACGCAATGTACCGAATACATACGGAAAGCGGAGACTAGTGTCTCTTGGCCTTAGGTTTTCTTGACCTATTCTGATATATGCGGGATTAAAACACGCGAAGATGAAAAAAAATCTTTTAGGGACAACACAAGAATATCTTGTTTAAATAACAAAAACCTATGATCAGATTTATTTTACTATGAAATATTTATTAAATATGACCTTTTATGATTTATTAAGTCAAAAATGATTGTAGGGCCTATGGAACAATGATTACATACAACAGCGGCTATACTCTTTTCGTTAACTCAGTTTGGTAAGACAATGCGCAGCGTTGAGCTCCGCAACAAATCAAGTAGTGGCTCTAGCTTTAAAATTTGGTAGAAGACATTAGTATAAATAAAACAGTTCCCACGGTTCAGGATAACTGGCAAAATCATTCTGACAAATACCTACCGCTGACAATAAAAGAAAAGTAGTCCACGAATATATTGGTTTTTTGACACGAGTGTTACATAACTTATTGCATATTAATTATATAATATTATAAATGCACAATTAATTTTGAATCGAATTTTGAAAGCAAATTATATGCAAAACTCTTTATTATGAAACATAATATGTAGATCAAGATTACGATAAGTTCCATAATATTGATCTGTATTATCCACTTGTCACTATTAACGACAAAATTATTTAAATAATTACAATGTTACATTATAAATATATCCATTTTAAATTCGCTTTCGGTATGAAAACGGCCTAATATTGGATAATGGTGTATTATACGTAGATTTGTTTATTAAAATAAACAAATCTAAGTAAAAATTAAAGACTAGTGAGTTTCTCTGTGGGCTAGTGTCGGCGAAACGGTAACTAGCCGCAACAATAGCCAATAAATTTCGATTTATAAAATTAAAACTAGTTCCTTTATATGAAAAATAAGAAGATTTATTTTTGTAAATTCACTAAAAAGGTCCTTTTATGAGGAACATATTCCACTACTTTTTACTTATTTATAACTTCTTTAATCCGTATAATAGGACTTGAACAAGTACAAGTCCGAGAGCCCTTCACGACTTTGAACGCGTGTAATTTCTGAACTAAACGGTATATTACAAAAATTTATTTGCGTTTGTGTTGAGAACCTATATAGGACTAACATATTAAAATATATCCAAAATCGGAGATATGACGGATGACGGATGATCGTCCGCTTGGCGTGGAATGCCCCGTATGTATATTAACGATATTTTTAACAATAGTAACAATAATAAGTTATTTTAATAGCTGAAATATTTTAATATATTATCTTACTAAACAAGAGATTTTTCAAAAAATAACTTGTTTTAGAATTATAATATGTCACATTCATTTTTTATTGTCTTTTTATTTTATTTTTGGATTGCTCTACTATGGAACCTATATTGCAAAATTTCAGATTTTAGTTTCAGGAGTTTGTTTGTCACTTTATTTGTATATAATTAATTATATATAAATATTTATATATGTATTGTGTATGGAGTTAAATATGCATAACTTAATCACAACGATTTTGTTTCGTCTGACATATTTTAAAAATATCGATTTTGATACGATATCAATACACAGATAATAATATAATTGATCATACAATTGGATATAATTAACATATAATTAATATCGATTAAACATTTGCAAGTTAATGTATAATATTACCGATTGTAATATGGACAAATTGAGTATTACACGGACGTCATGCTGTTTTTTTTTTATGATAAAACATTGCCTAACATAAGTGAAGACACTCAGACCTTTCGGCGAAATGGCGAGGTTGTCTCTTGATCTAATCGATAATTACTTTGAAAGGGTCAACATTCAACTGTAATAATTTAATAGTGGCAACAATACAAATTGTTTGAAAATAACTTTTAATACTTATTATTTATCATGTGAATGGAAATGATTTTTTTTTTATTTCCACATAGCTAGATAGACAGAATATTAGAATCTAGTGTCAAGATACTGTACTCTGTTTTCCACCTGAATTCGAGACTATGGGTTGAGAGGTGGAACCCAACGCAGCGCCATATCTTATCAGAGCACGGATATGAAAATAATTAATTACTCTTGAGTTGAGGGTGAAACCCACGACCAATCAGATACTGTCTCACGATGGCTTCACTTTATCGACACATATATATATATATATATATATATATATATATATATATATATATATATATA
This sequence comes from Dione juno, assembly GCA_037127375.1. Taxonomy (NCBI): domain Eukaryota; kingdom Metazoa; phylum Arthropoda; class Insecta; order Lepidoptera; family Nymphalidae; genus Dione; species Dione juno. The sequence goes on from JAXRJS010000074.1 coordinate 661,369, forward strand.
TATATATATATATATATATATATATATATATATATATATATATAACCTAAATTTATATATTGTTTTCAAAAATCGTTTGTGGTGAATAGTTTCCACTAGCAAAGATCATTACTAAGAATCATTAGGTATTAGGCAAGAGAGAATGCTATTTGATAAAAATGTAAACTGTTTTAAAGTGTTGTTACACAATAAGAAAAGAAAAATACTATTTAGAAAACTTAACAAATACTAAATACTACTAATACTAAACGCACCATTTAAAACCGCTCCTCATGGAAACCATCCATGCACTCTGACCACTATACCATGTGTTCTCAATAAGCTGCGCCGAAATTCTTATATGCTTTTCACAATTTATTTACGTTGTCAGAAACGAGATGCTAACAACGCCATGTGGGGATATCAGTGGGATACGAACCTGCGCCTCATACAAAACGCCCAAGAGCTCTGAACACTTGCTCCAAATGTTCCCATCAAGCGTCGAAATTCGTATACGCTTATTACAACTAATATGTATAATATGTTTATTGCCTTATATGCCTTCGTTTTTAAAATGTTTATTGTGTAATTTTGCGTGATGGGACCTTATCGAAATCAATTGTGTAAATATAGTATTACTTAGATATTACCGCGATATCAAGTTAATTTAGCAAACAAAAGCCGAACGCGTACGCAATAGCTTAATTTCGGCGTAAAATTTAATCACGTACAAGAAAAGGCGACGCGACGCTCCAATGAAACGACATGTTCACGTGCTTTGACCAATATTTTGTTAACTAAGATGTATAAAGCATATAAAATAATTTCGACGTAGCATGGCGCGAGTGGTCAGAGCGCTCGGACGGTATCCATGAGGCGCAGGTTTGAATCCCGCTGCGTTGAAATTTTTATAAGTTTTCTTTTAGTATTTTTTCTATCATTGGTGTGGATTAACACTTTGAAAATCATCAAAATATTCAATATTTTGTTTTCAATCTACTCGCTCTCTTGAAAGAATAAATTTCTATATTTAATTTTCTATGAAAAATTCCTCCATTTCTTTTCTTGCTAGCCTGAAGCCATCATGGCACAGTGGACAGACTTTGACGGTGAGCGCAAGGGTTGTAGGATCTATCTACACTCTGAGGAATTTATTGTCACTTTCGGCGTTAAGTTACGACTTACTCTTCTTACACTACTATATAGTAGGTAGTTTGATATATATATTAAATACGGCGCTTTCAATATATAAAAATACTCTTCGTGTCATATATATATATATATATATATATATATATATATATATATATATATATATATATATATATATATATATATATATATATATATATATATATATATATATATATATATATATATATATATATATATATATATATATAATATATATATATATATATATATATATATATATATATATATATATATATATATATTATATATATATATATATATATATATATATATATATATATATATATATATATATATATATATATATATATATATATATATATATATATATCTATATATATATATATATATATATATATATATATATATATATATTATATATATATATATATATATATATATATATATATATATATATATATATATATATATACAATATATATTTATAACAACATATATTTTCATTACACATTACACATACAACATTTAATATAATAACATATATTTTCTTTAGCCAGCATGACCTCAGTGACTGCGAGTGGGTAATGTGGTAGCTGTATCGTTGTCACGAACCAACCGTGAAGGCCGGGTTTGATTCCCGCGCGGGTCATTTTTCATGTACCTCTTCCTGTATGTATTACAGAGCTTTAATGCGTAACTATACCATTTTATTAATGTAACCTAGTTCACGAGTGAAGAAATATCTTTGCACAGTACAAAACAAAATCAGTTCCCATAGATTTTACTACGATGGGTGTGATTTTGTACTGTATTGGAATGTGATTTTTACCCAAATTGTTTTTTTTTTTAGACTAAATCTAGATATAAATTTATGGACTTTTAGCTCTTATGGAATTGTTATTGCATCTGGTTCTACCCTATCTATAAATAATTTTGCAATTTGAATACTTTTTTTGCGTATGATATTTTTCATATATATTTTTATATATATTTTTTTTTAATTGTAATAATGTCCAGTATCTAATTTTTGCGCGCTATATGGAAAATAACGAAATGTGTCAACACGGACGAATCCTTTGAGAGTCACTCATCGTTGCCTTTTTTCTTACAAACCAAAGAAATTATAACATCGCAATAAGACAGATGCTGACTGTAAATGCGATGGTTGCGGGTTCGAATCCCATTCATTAATTACCCATACATACATAGTACATACGTATAAACATGTATGTATTTATTATACATACTCATATACATTCTATATTAATAAATATATATCTATTCCAGAATTATTATTTTGTAGGCAAAGTCAGTAAAGGGCTTTAGGACGACGCGACAGTAGGTCACATTTGCAATAAACTTGTTTCTAAGTTAAAGAGAAAACGCACACTAGTACGGATCTTCTTACCTTAATAGTAAGTTGGTCACATTACACACATGTTGTGACCATTTTTCTGTTTTAATCAATAGCAATAATATAAAAAGTATTTCCTTTTTACCTTTATAATTGACTTGAATCCATCCATTGCTATTGTAATAAAAGATATTTTAAAAAATAATGTGTATTTTATTATAGAATTTTTTCCTTTTAAGAATTGTGTAAAAAAACTACTGAACCAATTTTGACGAATTCATTCCTACAATCATTTGGTTATAGATAACGGTATACGAGAAATTTATGGACAAATATACAAACTTACATACAATTATGACATTTGACAGACATGGTCCCAAATTTTACTCAAATATGTTCTCTCTCAGAGGATATATTGTGATGCTTTTATCTGGACAATTCTCGTTCTAATACTTTGTTTACTGGGGTCCCGGGTCCAGTGCCCGTGAGACCGCGGAGGCCTTGAATGACCAATAAGCAAATACAACAGAAACAGTCACTTATTGATTTTCCAATAAGGCCCAAATTCCCGAGTCTTAAAATGAATTTGCTAAAATAAATATAAAAAAAAACATATATACATATATTTATAAATGATATATATATACTTATAGGAAATGTGCAAACAGCTTGACTTAGCAACAATACTCTAAAGAAATATACGACTCGCTCATGTTAACATTTGTAAGTGCAGTCTCCTTTACACGTCCGCAAGTCCTAGTTGCGGTAAACTGTTTAGTTAATAGGCTTTTGTGTTGCAAGTACAAGAATGTATGTAACATATGTATGTAACATATATATATATGTATGTATGTACGTATTTATATTATACATATGTCTACATTTATGTCTTGTAAAAAGATACGTATGTTTTCTAGAAAATTATTGTTACAAGTCGTTTTATGTTATTGATTAAAAACCAATATGTGATAAAATCGCAATGCTACAGATACTTTACTTAGTTTATTTAAGATGGATTTGTTTGAGGACCTCGTAGCCCAGTGGAACACCGTTTGACTCTAAACGCAATGATTGCGGGTTCGCTTATCACGCATTAACTTTGATTAAGCCAGAAAGCGAAGGACAGTGTCTTTAAAACAGACTATCCCTGCATTCGTATATGCGGGATAAAGGGTGAAAATGTTTTGAATTTCTTAAAGTTTCAAAATATAATGATTGTATTCGACACTTTTACAGGAACTGAACGGAACAGGATTCATCAGAATTCGGTGACGTTTCCAGGTGTTTTTTTTTATAATTTACATTAAGTCCAAAATTCAAATATATAGGTATAGGTGTAATGTTTTTACAGTATTTAAGTTATACTCTACGTCACACAAGTATATCCAGTTTTAGATGTCTTTATAAAGAAAGTGGGGAGATGGAGAAATATAACAGGGGAGATCGAGTAAACTTATTGTTAGATCACTCCGCTCTTTGCCTCATTCTTAAATTATAGATACTGCGTATTCAATGGCGAAAGTCAACGCTCAACTTTGTGTTATCACAACAGCTTCACGCTATTTCCCGCATATAGCAGGAAAGACATGGGGAACCTAGTGTGAATACACTCCGCTCTCACTTTCCGTCCAATTTTGAAACATTGGCTGTTGAGTGGTGGAACTCTACGCCGCGCTTGTCAAAACGGAAAACTAAAATATTTAATTTCTCCCAGTGAAGATTCATCTGTTGTAGATGAGACTGTGGACTATCATAGCCTCAATTTATGTTATATTATAAAAATAAATAATACTTCTAGCCGTATAAATATTTACGTTTAGTTACGAACAAACCAACTGTACGACATATGACAAATATATCAACGACGCTTATCATGGTTTAATATATACATAAATCAATATACCTAAGCATAAGGTACCTGTTTAATTTAAAATTATTATTTGTTTAAAGCCTATCGTCATTGATTTCCTCAACACGCGTGACCTCCATAAGGCAAATCCGTCTGTTTGTCAAACGATTTGTATAATATTTGAACAACTAATATTTCTCAATGCTAGGTGCTGTAAGTTATTTGGGACGGTCATTTGTGGTGGTTTGTACCTACACGGTCGTGGCACAGCGACATTGTCTCACTGTAAACGCGACGGTTGTGGGTTTGTTTCACTTAAGACAATGAATTATTTAAATTTTTCCTCTTTAACTTTGTAACAAGACAAAGAGTCTTGCCGCCGACGTTTCCTTTCAAACAGACACGATAGTGCTTGCTACTTGTCAGGGACACAGTACCCTCTTCCCTCCCCAATCGGTGTCGCTGTCAAGGCCAATAGGGCTAACAGCATTAAACTAACAATAAATTTAAAAAAAACATTGAGTTCCGACACTCAAATCGCAATCGAATATTAGGTGGAAAGTGGTGTACGGGGTCTTAACTAACAAAAGATGTACAAGTGAATCTAGTTATAGCACTATTGTCCATAGTGCTTTCTATTCGTAAATCAATATATTCATTTCTTTATATGAACTTCACGTTTTATCCCACATTTAGTAAGATAGGCACATACTATATCCTAGAAGAAATATATATTGATAATTTATCTTTAGAATGGAAACATTTATGTAGAAACATAATATATATGTTTTGTTTTGTAACCGAAAAGTATTCAAATCGTGGAAAGCAAACGTCAGCCATAAATAAAATATATAAGTTAAATAGTCTACAAATATAATACGAACTATGCTTAATGTGTTCGAAGCCTTATTAAAAACTTTGATAATGAATGCAATGACAGTGACAGGTTCAACAAAGAAGCTACAGATGTTATTATCCGAATGCGGGTGAATGATCTTTTGCGAAATGCTCGACTCAGCCTTGACTCGATTACTGAAAACTTTGACGAAAGGACTTTTGTCTGTGTTTATATGCAACGTGCACGTTTTACTGTCTTTGTAGATTTAAATATGCCGTTTTCTTGTACACAATAGTTCGGGCAAGATTTATATTTATAATAGAATCAAATGCGGCGTTTAATTCCGCTGTCAAGTACATTTACACACAGTACTATTATATTTTTTGCCAATGCAAGAATTAGATAAAAATCTAAAATAAATAAAAAAATATATAATTAATAATAGTTGAAATTGGTTGCTTTTTTGTTTAATTTTTTTTAATTTTTAATATTTATTAAACGTAAGTACTTAGTGCCTTTATTTAAAGCATTTATGTTATAGCATATAAATATAATTTTTGCAAATGACATTGACTGTACAGCCTTGTACAGTAAACGGTGCAGGTGAAAGATCTTCATCCATGTAATGTTAGGCGGAATGAAACAAACAAAAATATATTTAATCTTTACAATTAAGAAACTGTTATGGCACATTATTATTCTGTACATCGCACGTCAATTATAGCAGAGTCTACAGCGTAGTTAATTGACATAAGAGTTTAAAAGGAGTTTTAAATCAATTTATGTAGATGTATGTAGATGTCACTGTTTTAAAAATAATCATGTGTTATAAAATACAAACACTAGTATATAAGTAACATGAGGTCGCACCAATTTAAACATCTTTCAAGTAGTAAAAAAAATATCGGTGAAGTGTGAATCTAACGCAAATTACAACTTATTGAAGTATTAAAGTTGACAAACTTTAATTTGAGAATATATACTTATAAATGAAATGAACTATATAAGTTTGTAACTGTTTCTACAGTGATGAACATAAGCTACGAATTTTATCAAATGTCATAATTCTACGTCAACGGGAACGGAAAAAGCGAACTGAGGTAGACTTGGACGTTTGATATTAATTTTAGCTTGATAACTCCACGCCATCTTGAGAACCAATGGTCTTGACAAACGGACAGACAATAACAAAGTGATCCTATAAGGTTTCCAGTTTTTCCTTTTGAGTTAAAGAAAACCTTATAACGGAAAAAATATATACTACGCTCGACAATAGATACTATTGATAGTCATTACTCTACATTATTTACTTAAATATAGTAATAAATAAAATTGGAGTGTCTGTTTGTAATATTAATATAATAGCTTTTTACCACATGCCTATGAAAATATATACGGTATATATACCAAAATACATTTTGTACATTTTTTCTTTGTCTGTTTGTTCATGTATATATATATATAATATTAGATTAAACACGAGTATACTTAACATGTACAATGTGATTTCGTATAACATATCGAAACGAACGCAATTCAGTTTACTTCAGCGGCGAAGCCGAGAGCGGGTCGCTAGTTACAAATGAAACGTATGATTTTATAATTTCATAAATGGAATTTTAAAATATTTTTATGTTTAAGCTAGCTCTGAATTTTAATTAACACAAGGAATGCCACGAGATAAGGTTAATTACATGTACCATGTACATCGCAAGTTTTACCCCCTATCGTTGTTGGTGGCCCGCAGTACCTTAGTACCTTACGATTGCCGTACTGCCATCAAATGATGCACGTTTTAATTGGCTGTATCTTCATAAAACTAGCAATTACCAGTTATTTATTAATACTACTTTAGCATTTCCATATATACATAGATAATATTGAATATGAAATTATTTTCTATTAGTCGTTGATTGAAGATATACTAGTGTAAATTTCGTCTAAAAATTTTTATATCTAATTAAATAGATTAATAAAAAGATTAGTTAAAAGAAGGTGGATCTAGTAGAAGCAACTTAGTATTCCATGTATTCAAATGCAGGTGCCGGACCCATCACGTTGCTGGGATGGAGGCTCGGAGCAGTGCAAGTGTAAGTTTTTAAGGCCTCTTTAAAATGCACATGAACTTATGTTCTAGAAGTAAATCGATGAAACTTCTAGACAGGTCATGATCTATAAAATAGATCTATGGCAGTGTTGAAGAAGAATTAAAGTACATTATTTTAAAGCTTACGGAAAAGAAAAATGTTCTATAGTTAGCTACACATTTTACATTTCTAAGGTCATTGCATGCACTTTAAATTTAAATATGTCGAATTTCTAAACGTCTATCACCGTTATATACCGTACCAGAACGGCGAAATATATATATATATATATATATATATATATATATATATATATATATATATATATATATATATATATATATATATATATATATATATATATATTAAGGCCATTGTGGCAGCGTTTTTCAGTGTCTCACTGTAAGCTCGTACATCGTGGGTTCGATCCCCATTCGTGGTAATTAATTATTTTCATTTCTGAGCTTTGGCTTTGGTTACGTCTACAAATTTCCCTGGTGCAGAAGATGAACCTTCTGCTTCCATTTGAGTGTACTGCTTCACATACATGTCTGAACAGTGCTTAAAACATTATTATTGTTATTAATATTTTAATTGTTATTAATTCTTTATTAGACCATCGAAAATATGTAAAAAATAAAATAAATATATATATTATATATATGTAAGTAAGGTGTTAACAATATAGACGATGTCATCCAGGCAACCCTTGCCATAGTTAAAATCGAAAAATGTATGGATAGCGATAGATGTACAAAAGATATAAAAAAAAAAGTTTTCAAACTAAAATATACTTAATAATTTACATACTATAGAATACATACTAAGGTGTATGAGTAACTATATAAATATATAATTAAATAAACATAAACGTCGATGCGTTTATTAAACATATACGAAAATTAAGTTTAAAAATGAAAAAGTTATATATTTATTAATCGGACAAAAAATGTTAAGCTAAAATTTACTATTAAATAAATAAATTGAGCCAATATTTTTTGCTCATTCATTATTATTAAAATAAAGGTCAATTTCAAGCAAGTTCTTAAGTTCTTGTACTGAACACACCGGATGACGTAACAAATCGCCCATCTTGATTAATGTCTAACAAGCTCAGCCATTTTATTTCCTTATTGCATTTACAATACGTAATGTTTTATAGACGCTAATGTTTATAATGAAGAAATTAATTACATTTTTTTAAAAATATATTAGTACTGTTTATTTTTTATATAAAAAATTGTCTATAATTTATTTAAATAAATTAATAAAAGCTTCTAATCTATGCTAAATATTATAAATTTTTCGTTAATATATAGCATATGATAATTTCAAGTACATTATTATTATTAATAATTGCGGCAAGGCAAATATTTTAATTTTTTTTTTTTGTGATAGATCCATTTCATTGGAGTGACAGTTGTTGGATACATATGGAGGCAGAAATGGAATATGTTTGTAGCACGTTTAGTTTAGTGTCAAAACACGTTCACAAACAAATAACGAAGATAAAGAGAAAATAAGATATTTATACCAACCTTTATTACTGACCGCCCACAAATTGCTGTTAGTCTTTTTCGATTTATTATCCTTGAACACGAGTATATCTGGCATCTTGTTCTGTTTGCTCTCCTTCGGTATAACATCCGGAGATCTCTCCACATTGACTCTCACAAATTCTCCTTTCAATATTTTCGGTGTTTCTTTGCTAATAACTAAAGGAGGTGGCGGTGGAGCTTTTGTCTTTTTATGAAACAGCCTTTTCTTTTCGGGCTTACTCGATACTTCTATATCAGTGTATATCACACTATCGATTTCTCTATCGTTGCGTAGCCCAATTAAACTTAAAGGTTGATCAAATTTGGAGTTTAAGTTCTTTTGGTGTACAGATATATGCGTAATGCCATCATTATCGACAGTTTGCAAGTCAAATTCTGAACGAGTTTTATCATATAAAGTGTAGTCATCTATATTTTTGATGCTATAAGACTCGATTGGTTTCTTTTTAGAAAACAAATTATCGCTATTGGTGTGATTTGTCGTGTTCCTCGTTAACCTGTTACGCATTTTGAAATATTTATACGTGAAATATATTCTTTTGAAGTCTTGCTCGTTCTCGAATCTCAATGCGACCGCCTCTTTATTCGAATTCTTTGTGAAATAGAATACTAAAGTATTTTCACAATTTGGATAATTGTCAATGTTGACACAGTTTGCGATATCGTCTATAGCGATGTTCTCGTGCTTAACGGTCTTGTCGTAATCTTTGATCAGCTTTTGTTTGTCGTCGTCCGACTCGTCCTTTGTTAAAAGTTGGAGCTGGTCCTTTTCGTTGAAGCCAACGATAATATTGTAAGAGTGGGGTGTTGGCAGTTTGCTCAAGGACGTGATGTCTAATTGGTTATTATTGTGAAGCTTCTGTCGGGCTATTACTGAAGCGAAGCCGCCACATCGGCTTCCTTTCTTCACGGTCATTATTGAACTGTAAACAAATAAAAATAGTAATTGAACGGTGGAATTTTTGTTACGATTCTGTTTTAAGTGAAATTTATAATGCATTTAGTTTTACCGTCTCATAAACTCGAGTTTAATGTTGATTTTTATATTTAAAGTTGAAGCACCGTCAGTGTATTTATTACTGTATTTTTTTTATTATTTATAAAATCTCTCTGCAAATTAGTAAGCAAGGCAAAAAGAATAAAAATCATCTTGTTTACGACTTTGCAGAGAGAGCCTGTTAATGTCTACAAGCATTCACTTAATAATTAAATTTTAAACATTGACATATTAGGTAGTATAATCTGAAATCGGACTTTTTCTTAACAGACAGATAGATGTCTTCGCTTAATACAATTTTCAAACATTATAATTTCGGAGCCGTTATGGGGCAGTGGCAAAGCGTATGATTGTACACGTGACGGTTGTTGGTTCGATTCTCAATCAAGGTGTATAGTATTTTGTTTTCCTCGCTCTGGTAACAAGACAAAGCACGGAGTTAAGTTCCACCACTTAACACCTAGACATTCTAGGGAAATTTAGCTAAAAATTGGAAGGCGAGTGTCCTTATATCAAGTTAACTCTACCTACCATAATATTTATGATCTTTGATAATTAACGCTTATAACTCAATCTCTTTTTATCATATTTCAATAGTTCTAATTTCTTAAATTATACGTCGTATGAATATAAATAATCATATCAAGAATTGAAAATTATTATACGTTAACTAGTAGTTACTTTTAAATTTTGAATGCACGATAAGTGTCCCACATAAATAACACCATGTAGAGAACTGGTCGGCGTTTCCAAAGATCTCAAAGAACACCCAATCATGACGTATAAATAATCGATTTATAGCGTAGCTTTGACGCCACTTAACCTGACACAAAAACATATAAAGATAACATAAAAGTAGCTAAGAATTTAAAATTTATAAATACAGTTAAATTGACAGTAATCATTTAATATTAACCATTTCTGTGCATCGGTAAATATATTTTGTTAAAGTTGTACAATCGATTCTTATAGCTACCTGTACGAGTAACAGTACACTAAGTCATTATCAAACCATAAGAAAAAAAAACGCGAAAGAACTAAACTAATAAAATGGTAATCTCGACGGAGTTAATGAAAAATGTAATTTGTTTATTGATTTCATGGCTCTTTTATGGCTTGTACGCCGGTTGAAATGGTTTATAATAACGGCTAATAAAATAACATTTTTGTTTTCAATGGTAGTAGATAAATTGTTTGCAACATAAGCTTTCACTGTACGCTTAGTGTTAAAGATGACGATAGATGATGAGAGCAAAGGTGATTGGACGTGTGATACTACAATATACGTGCAAGCGATGATTTTGTTTTAGCTTCACTTATACGACATATAGCAGGGTAGGCAGAGAGTATTATCTAATAGTGTAAAGACACTCCGTTTTCCGCTGAGTGGTGTAATTCAACACGACACTTTGACGGCAGAGCAAAGAAATGAAAATACACCTTTCCCACGGACGAGAATCAAATCCACAACATAGAGCCAGGCGCTATTACTGTACACATCTATACTAGAAGAATTCTTTATATATAAATGTGTTAAGTGAAATTTCATAAGCCTATAATAGAGAGAAAGCGTAATCACAACAGTGGCTAAACAATAGATTGTGACAGTCTGAGAACGTATCTACTTCCCAGTAGCGAGTAATTAATTGATATGTGTTTACTGTGGTTCATTTTACAGGTGACAGCGATTTGATATTTATATAGAGTATATAGTATATAGAGTTATTTTTTTTAGATATTTTTAATGATTACTCGCTGGCGTCGATATTTACTTAAAATCCAGAACAAATTATGTTTATTCTAAAGATAAACTTAAAAGCTTAAAAATATAAAATATAAAATATAATCTGAAGAGATATGATAAAGACTGATGGATCCTAGAGATGAGGTTATCCTGCACTTCACTTAGTCCTTAGTCTATATACTACTAATAGGAACAATTCTAATGCTCAGATTTTTCACTGATAGTGCTGTGTGTAGACAGCTAGGATAATATACCATACTTTTTTAAATTTTCTACATATATTTGAGTCAATGCTTACAAAAGAAAGCTGTATTCAATAATTAAAAAAAGACGCTACGAAGTTAAAAGAGTTAACGATATAAAATCTCTTTTTAAATCGTAATAAAATTTATTTTATTTAAAACAGGAAATACGAAAAGTAGCTACATCGCTTACACTTATCGCATGCACCAGCCGTCCGGATATGATTGTTTAATAAACAATTAACATAATATGTAGTTCGTTTCCGCATGCATAAATTATATATTAGATACTTTCAACGCAATTGTACCATGAATTAAATATATTTAAGTAAACATAATGAAAAAAATGTAATCTTTTTTTGTAGCACTTTTAATCTTTACTATACGAGGCATATGGGAGCCCCAGGGCTCCGTCTTTACGGAGGCACTAAATGGTCAGTTAGCAACTACAATGTAACCTGTTATAATTTGTTTTAATTCTCACCAAGTGTACCTAAGGACACCCCAAATTTATTGTATACTCTAGGACCCCGACATGTCCTAAGACCGCATTGCTTGGAAATATTTTTAATTAAGTGACATAGATGTTTCTTCTGTCTAGTTATATAAGTTACTTATACGCCGAAATACGCGAAAACACATATTTTATCATTTTTCAATATGGTATTCTATGGAAATAATTATACAATAATATTAAATAATAATATATAACTTATAAAATTTAATATAATATTTTCATAAATAAAAACTTTCATCTAGCGGGACTACACTCCGCTTCTCTTGGATACCGTCCAGGCACTCAGGCCGCTAAGCCCTATGTTCTTGGAGAACACATAACAAAGTCAAACACTTAGTTTTTTATTAAACGTCATTTGACATCAATGTTGTTGAACCTCTGCTTACTTATGGTAAGTTAGCATTCATTCAAAAATGAAACCGCAATCATCTGTTTAACAGACACGCGTCAGTCACTTTTAAGCTATAGATAATTCAAATGTGAACTACATTTCTATATTATTTATTACTACTACTATACTACTATAGCAATGGCTGTCCACTGTTTTGACACTAGGTTTATCACCTTGCTACCTGTCAAAAGCGTAAAGCTGTTTTTTTTCTTATATAAATATATCATTACCTGTTTGAAAATAAATTTTACCTTGCTAGCTTTAATTTCACAAAAAAACTGTCGCTTGGTTAGATTTAATGCCGCTAAGAAAACAAATGAAAACAATTCTCTCCAGCTATCACACAATCGTATTCTCAGCGACACTCGTACAATAGCTTCTCATCATTATGCCTTAGTTTGTGCTCTCTTAAATCTTTAAATAGAAAGCTGTGTCTGAAGTAGGATTATATTGTATGTGACAATTTCATTTTAAGTATGGAAAAGTTTAATTTTATAAAAAATTAAGTATGCTTAAAATAGCGTATCTATAGTTTAGTTACTTTAGCTTCAGGATTTATCCTGTTAAGCAGGAGGCAGAGAGAACTTAGTTTCAAGAGAGATTGCGCGTTGAGGAGACAGAATCCACTGTTTTAGAGTCAGAGGGTGACAGCCTCTGACATGATAAAGCCATGAGAATAAAAATGATGGACACAAAACAAGTGAGATATAAATGCATAAACAGTATTATGTATTTATCAGATTAATATAGAACATGCGCAAATGTAAGCATACGAGCCCACACTAATATTTAATTTATAAATTAATACATTGCTGTCATTCTCGTTATTATGCCCATATGAAATTTATGTTTTGTCCTCATATATATGTAGAAATATGTATATTATACATATATTATCTGAAGCGTAGACGTTATTCCTTAATTGGTGAAAACTCTAGAGGTTTTATCACTTGGCTACTTAAATTTACTAAAGAAAACTAATGTTAATGCTAATGTTTTTTCCAAATACCAAATTTTTACAAAAATTTTTTGAAACCAAATACGCACCTCTTGGCTACCGTTTAAGAGGTCCAGATTCAGAATTTAATACATTTTCAAAAATAAAAAAAGTCTAAATCTTATCTAAATACCCAAAAACCTTGAATTTCACAAATTAAAAAAAACAAAAACAGTAAATATAAATAAAGTAAAGTACAGTACAGTAAACTAGATTTAATATTTAAAAAAAACAGTAAATATAAGGTAATTCTAATAAACTTTATACATTATATATTATTATATTACCCATAAAGTTTAAATCAATAAATAAATGATTAGTTATCAATCAATAATTAATCATTAATCCGAGCTAACTTTAGAAAATCTTTAAAAAGGACATCTGAATAAGGAGTGACATTTGTCGGTCACTACTAGGTCAGTGGCAAAACTGGAAGTCCAGCCTTCCATCTCTTCCGAGTGTATGAACACATGTCAATCACCTTGGCGTTTGTATCTCGATGTGGACATACGTATGTAGGCTACCTTGACGTCTCACAGTTTATAAGGAAAAAATAACATATTGACTTATTATAATTTTTTTTTTATTGTACATACAATAAAATGTGAAATGTAAAATTATAAAAGTTAAAGTTCGTAATTTGACAAGAAATCTATTATCTAGCCACGCTGATAGCTGGAATAGAAGGATTCCAGCTCCTAACAGCGGGGTAAGAACACAAAGCAATAATAAAAGAAAAATTTATTTAAATATATACTCATTATAAACAAAAATTATAAAACATACATCAATATTTAAAATTAAAATAAAAAGGTTTTCTTGATATATGTCAACATGTTTTTGTCAATATATATCTACTGTACTAGCTTTTAGTTGTCTCTAGATCATTTCTTGCGCTACTTAAAAGTCAGCTACAATATCTAATTAATATTTTTTTTACCACTTACTAAGAGGATACTAAACCAAGATATTTCATACAAATTACAAACCCTTATTTTACTCGTAACGTCACTCAGATTTTTCTTCGATTTGGACTCCACGTCGAACTCTGAGCAGGTATGATAGTTTTGTATTAAGATATAAGCGAATATTTTAAAATAAATATGTAAAATATAATATATAAATATGGCTAAAAAGTAGTTTTATAAATAAATATATACTTTCACGTAATTTTTTTGACAATTACTTATGATCGCTCATGCCATTAAATAAAATAAGAAAGTAGTGGAATAGTACATAGAAAATTATATTAATTATTTAGAAATATTTCAGTTTGATTCATAACATGTAATCTTTACATATATTTATATTTTTTAGTTTATTTATTTATTTAATTTAATAGGCACAAATCATTCCTACAATTCAACAATTTTCGACGAATAATTCCTTCTTTCAATACAAAATCTAATTAGAATAATTAAAAACTGACGCAGTACACCAGTCGGGGTAGTCGTGGGTTCCAATTATTTACTTTTTTTTTTCGTGACACTTTTTCTCCTGGTAAGCTAGGTACTTCTGCTATACACTTGTATATAAACACATAAGGGCTACTTTTATTCGATATTTATTCGATACTAATCGCTTTTTTATCAGAAATTAAGTCACTTAAAACATATTATCTGTACATAATTTTTTTATATAAAAATATGCAATTATAGACTCCACAAAGTAGTATCACAACATACATTTCTCGTTTTTTGTCATTTTAATGATGCACACATTATGGACGCTAGACACGGAATCGTTAAAATTGTTATTACCTTACTAAGACTTAAGAAATTATGTGCACGTGTATTTAAGTAATTTCTTCTAATCTTAAACAAAATAATGACAGAATCTCCTTAACAACTTTCTCGGCTATCTCTGGGATTGAGATAACATGTGAATGTTCTTACAATACACATTGTCTATGATACAAGACGTATTGCATTTTGTTTAAGCGATTTTAAACTTTAAGCCGCTAAAGATAGGAACGTATAAAACTGTAGTGCTTTTAAGTAATTAATATAAATTACAAATATAGCTTAAAGGCATACGTACTCGTTTGTATATATATATATATATATATATATATATATATATATATATATATATATATATATATATATATATATATATATATATATATATATATATATATATATATATATATATATATATATATATATATATATATATATATATATATATATTGGCTTGGCAAGGAGTAGGGACTAAAGGAAAAAAGTAAAAATAAATAAATAAGCCCATAGATCGGTAGTTTATAGGTATATCATATAAAAAACAGTAACAAATTTTTATATGTAGCTAATTTCATATAAAATGCAATTTTAGTCCCGCAAACTTAAGTTTGTCTAGCTTATATAGGTAAGTTGCACTTCCCGTTCATTTAAATTCATAGG
>JAXRJS010000074.1:1282500-1452500 GCA_037127375.1 Dione juno
TCGACGGAGAGAGCTACAATGTCAGGGCGAGGGTTACAGACTACTATCCTTCCTGCTAAGAATGAGCGAGCCCCCATGGATGGCATTCACTCTAGCGAACGAATTTGATACTCTATAATTTTATATATTAACAATGTTTAACTTTGTCATCCAGTGCTCAGTAATGCAAATTACGTGTATATTGTATGTTTTTTTTTAATTATTCCAGTTCTAATTCTTTGCCATCTAAGGCTTGAATGTTTTGATCCTGTCATTTACCCTTAGGTTATATTGTAATTTGGAAACGAGTGACAGTAAGTCATCTCTCTTGTAATAAGAAAACTCCTGAAACGTTGTCTAATTTGTTGTTATTGCTATAATATATGATAATCGAACGTTCGTTTAAATAAATGTAAGCGGCCAATATAATAT
Source organism: Dione juno (assembly GCA_037127375.1). Taxonomy (NCBI): domain Eukaryota; kingdom Metazoa; phylum Arthropoda; class Insecta; order Lepidoptera; family Nymphalidae; genus Dione; species Dione juno. The sequence continues at coordinate 1,282,912 of JAXRJS010000074.1, forward strand.
AACTTTTATACATGTAGTTCCAAAAAAAACCGATAATACGCAACAGTAACTGCGTTATTATAATAAGTTCATGTAACTGTTCTATACTGGGAATACGTTTCAAGTTAATATGCTCATTTGGAAATTACACTTAATATGCTCATTAATAGTCCAGAAACTAATTGTCAAAATTGTCAGAGTGCTTGATAGTATATATAAATATATATATATATATATATATATATATATATATATATATATATATATATATATATATATATATATATATATATATATATATATATATATAGTATATATATATATATATATATATATATATATATATATATATATATATATATATATATATATATATATATATATATATATATATATATATATATATATATATATATTATATATATATCTATATATATATATATATATATATATATATATATATATATATATATATATATATATATATAACGGTAGAAATTTTGAAATATGTCTGTCCATCCAGAATATTCATCCAGAAGAATTTATAATAGTCATAACAATATATTCTTATATAAATATACCCAGGTTAGACAATTTAAGATAAAAAATAAATTCCGCTACCTTGAACTTATTGATTTCAGTCAGCCTGTTGCTAAGAACGCATCCGGCAGTGCCAGCTCCAATGATAACAAAATCATATTCTGCATATATTCTTCCGGCATCCTGAGGTTCTCCATTGTAAAGTTCTGCTGTATCTTTAAGGAATCCGGCGATTCCTTCCAAGATTGTATTTTGAGCTGATGCACACGACAACAGCAAAACTGTGCTGTAAAAATAGAGAAGAGTTCCTTAGAATCTATGGATTTATTCGGATTTCCGAGCAGTGTGGAACTTGGAATTACAGTATAGTTATAAGGCGAGGCTCACTGTCTGAGCTCTTCTGTTTGCCTAAGCACTTTATCAGAACGTTACGTTTATTATCAGAACGTTAACCGGCTATAATTAACTTGCTTGCTAACTTGCAACGAAATCTTGCATTATTTTCATATACGCTGTCAAACATTACAGTTAATAATTTTATGCGTTTATATAACATAACATAATCCTTAATTATGAATTAAATCGTAGCTTTCAAAATACCTGCTCTAATTAAATATTAAATGAGATAAAAAATATCACTCTGGGGCGATGCAGAGGAAAGGTACTATAAAAAAACAATAGCCACCAATAAAAAAAAACCGAACGCATAACTTATAGCCACAAAATAATAAAAAAGTGTAATACTTTTGTCACTGAAGTTATGGTCATGGCCGTTGCTTTTATTTTATTGTTATTAAAAAACATATTTCACTTATCTTTGTAAATATCACATCGTCCACTTAAATTTTAATCTGATTTTAATGTATGAAGTATACCTAATTATTATTGAAAAATTCCGTAATTACCTATCTGTAAAAGACACAAAATAAACACTTTTTTAGTGCTTTATATCTACAAATGAGAAGAAAAATATAAATAAAATATGCTTATTCACTATTATTAAGAAATTTATTCTTTTTGTATATCCATTCGTATCCTTTTGAATGAAGTGATAATAATGAAATCATAAATTAACTTAGCTGTATGTATTCATGCAATATAATTCAACTAATTTTTTCTCATAATTATTTTATTTCAATGGATCAGAGAATTAACTGTCAGTGAAAAATAATAATTTATAAACAGAACAATTAGCATATAAAAAAATACATATTAACGCTTAGAGGAAATCTAGCCGGCAAAAGATCTTACATTAAAATGTCTTGTTACCACTACTAAATATATACATATATATCCAATACAATATATTTTTAAAATTTTAAGTATCATAACATGATGTGCATAATAGTAAGATGGGCTTTTTATAGTTGGTTCATTACTTCATAACTTTTTTGGGTTTTACCAAACGGATTTGTGGTCAAGATAACCAGTAAGAAATTAAAAATAACAAATGTCTGAAATATGAGTACACTTAATATTATATTATTAAACTATTTGAACCTTACCACATGATCAACAAGAAATCATATCCTTTATTCAATTAGGCCATTACAAACACTTTTGAAGCGTGATTTTTTAAAAAGGTGTCAGTAGAGTCAGTTATACAAGAAACTACCTACGGCTCGCAAGGCAGGTTCTGTGGAGAAGTGCCGACGAGAAACTATACAGTTGCTTTATTGAATTTTAATTTTACGATAGATATATAACTATCATAAACTTTCCAAAGTATTATCAACTGCATTTAATTCCACGCACAAGTCTATCCAAGAATACTATAATAATTATAGTATTCTTGGATAGATTAGTAAACTTTGCGTAAAATGATTTTTTTTATTTTGACTTTTATATTTTTCAAGAGACTGATCTGAAATCACTTGTTCTATTTTATTATATGTATATATGTCTTGTGCCATAAAATTTTATTTATTAACATTTTGAGATATCAGCTTGTTTTTATTTCTTGTAATTGTACCGCTGTTCTATTTCACACAAAGCAAATATTATGTAAAGTATATTTTATTAAATACTGCACGCAGATAATATCGAGATCTCATGCTGTAAATAGCTCACACTGATCTTTTTTAGATTCTTGATATTAATTCAATACAGCGGAGTCTGTAAAATTTCAAATTTTATTTTTACGTGTCTTTTCACGTTGGAAATAGTAAATTTTATATATTTCGTATTCGCATTCAATAGTAAGTTATTAACATTAAGCCAGTAGAGTACTCGTATTTGCGATAGTGCACTTCGTCATAGTTATCTTTACTATGGTCTACTTTAAGAATCAAAGAAGAATTATCAGCAAACAGTACAATAGCAATTATATTCTTGTTATAAAAGAAAAGATCATTGATATACAAAAAAAAATAGGAAAATCCTAAAACCGTTGTAGTTCATCTAAATCCTTGTGGCACATTCACCCGTAAAAAAACAACCGTGACATGCTGTATTCTATTACTAAGGTGTAAGGTAATGAGATCACGATCGTTGCCTCGAACACTATAGGTAATAAGTAAATTTTAACAATAACGTATTATAACAACTATTCTTATATTGCTTACTAGCTTCTATATGCGGCTTCGCTCCCGTGGTTAACTAGTAATAACTAAAAATATAACACATTCTAAGTGCTTGAGGTAACTCTAACCGTAGATAGTGTGGGTTACTTTAATTAACTGGATATTTATTTTAATTTATACCTTGCTCGATGAATGAACTCTCCTATAGAAAATATTTTTTTATTCGAATCAGTTCGGTTCCTGAGATACATATTATACATACTATAAACATTAACACTGAAGGATAGTAGATTAGATAAACCATAACGTTTTATATTAAATATTGTTCATTATAGTAATGAAATATTTTTACATAAAACAGAAAAATATTTACCTTAATATATAAAATTTTAAAGATGACATTGTGGCACACTGCACAGTTTCCTTATAGAAAATTGATATTGCACTGTACTACTCAAGTCTACCGAAAAGTTGTTAGTGCTTAAAACTTGATTTTAAATAGTGTTTCATGTAACGATTCCTACCAGTATTGTCTTTTTTTAATTACCTTATTCAATGTGAATGCCAATGTAGATCATAAAGTCTTTATTATAAAAAATATAATTCTATTTCTATACATAGCCGACTGGGCCCTGTTATTAGTCTAATGATGATGACATTTCTGATTTATTTTATTCATATTACTATTGCATAAAGCGTGCACTTACGTACGCACTTTAAACTTTCGTGTTTCCGAGTGACTACTACTCTATTTTACTACTTTTACTTTTACTACTCTATTTTTTAAATAGTCGGGATAGAGTAGATGTCTTTAAGTAGTCAATTTCTAAACAATTAGCTTTTGCAATGTTTTATCATCCTGCTCCTCGATAACACGGGTCCACTGAGAACATTAAAAAAGACGAATTATTTTCAGTCCTAAGTTTGCTTAGTATGGTTTATAAAGACACACAAACATCTATCATATTATAACTGTTATAACAACTGAAAAATGTATTGTTTTATCCTAAATATATTTTTTTATTATATTTCTTTAAAAACTAATATTTTTTTACGGCGAGAGCTAAAATATAGTTATTGTTTGATTGCTTTTTTATTTACATGAATGTCTTGGTTATAAAATTAACTGATTTAAGAGTAATATGAAGATAAAAGAGACAGAAATATAACATGACTTATTGTTTTTAATATGTTTTTGTAATTATTATTTACTAGTGCCAACGTATTTTCATTCAACGATTTTTTATGGTTAAAAACTTCGAAAAATAAGACAAACAGACAGACAATTTTTTTTTTGAAAATCATAAATTTTTATTTTCTTAGTGTTAGTGTTTTACATCTCCATGCATAATTAATATTGTACTTATATATTTTTTTTTTCAAATTACTTTGTCAATATAATATGTTATAAGCAATATTTTATCAGGCCGGTACTCGTGCGCGTTTTCGGTATCGGAAAAAAGTTTTCTGCATAAATCTCGATTCTGCGGAGTAAAATTCCGGAGCTCCACGGCTTCTTTTATTTTCTAGTGAAAGTTTCATAGAAATAGGTTCAGCTGTTCCAAAAATTTTAAAATCACTACCAGACACTCCAATTTTATTTTTATATATAGATTGATAGATATAGAATAGAATACTACTTTTGAATTTGAAATCTGTCATTTTATGCGATTGTTCTTTGTGTTTTCATATTTTCGCACCATTATTTTGTGATATTAAAATGGAGTGGGCTGATAAAGAGAACCGAATCACTGTGATTGCATTACATAAGTAGATATGGAGCCGAATACCATTTTTAATATATTTCAAAATAACTATATTTATGTCGTACAACGTGGGCGTTATCCTTCAGTGGTGGTTTGGTGGAGTGTTAGCTATGAAAGAGTGACTGAGCCACATATTTGTGACAAAATGTTATCAAAACATCGACAAAGTGTATTAAGATACCTTTCTTGAGAAGATAGTTGAGCCCCTTAATAATATTCTTTAAATAATTTTAATGGTTTTATATTAATGTATTTAACTAACACACTAATAATAAATAGTAAGTGTTACGTAGAATTAAATAAATAAATGTTTTTCTTTGTAACAAAATTTATGGCAAGCTAAATATATATTATATCTTTTTGACTTTGACACTTTTAATTAAAATGAGACAATTTACATCACTTATAGGGAGTCGATGTAATGTGTCTATTTTTTTCTTTTCAATTTTATTAAATAGCTAGTTTATCTAAATAAATAGCATGTCGCTATTCCCCGCATATAGCAGGGAAGACAGAGGGAAAGTTGGGAACGAAGTGTCGTAACACAGGTGCTAAGACACTCCGTCCCCCACTTTCTGCACAATTGTAAGACATCATGTGTTGAGCGGCCTGAACGTCGCGCTTTGTTTTTTTACCAGAGCAAGGAAATGAAGTTATTCACTATCGCCGGAATCGAACTCAACACCGACGCGATTGCAGTCAGACGCAGTGCCGCTGCGCCACGGAGGTGAGGCCTCCGGCTTATAATCTATCCTATACATATGCGAGAGACCTTCAATTATTATCATTCTCTAATTTCTTTCCATTAGTTATCCTTATCAGTGATTGACGTAAGTTGATTGTATATAGATTTGATTTTTCTGGAAACACTATCCAATTTGCTTGGATGCTAAGCTGGCTTGCCAAGCTTGGATCAACCAAGCTAAGCTACCCTTCCAAAATCAGACATACACATTTCCACTACTGGTTTTCATCTTATGTTTACGATATATTATCCGACTCAATGCATATTATACTTTTATTTTTCAGGTAAAAAAAATACTTTTATATCGTTATCTAAATGTCTATAGTAATATTATAAATCTAAGCATTACTACCAAGGTACTCTAGGGTGGTAGTAATACACTAATCTTTTTAACCACTGGTTTTAATTAAATAATATTTTTTATATTATTTTCATTTGACTACAGGTGTGTTTATTTTCATTTGAACACAAAAGTATAAACTGAATATATACGCGCACATCTTTGGAAAATTAAGTTTGCTTGCCAAATGTCCGAAACATCTCATTTGGAACTCCAATATATTAGAGTTAAAGTCTTCACAAACAAAAATGCGGACGTCAATTACAAATAAATAAAACAAGTAATTTTACAATGACAGTGCACATATGAATACGTATAATAGTTATATAAAGGAAAAACTTTGTGCCTCTTTTTATGCAAACTACGCGGTCGGCTTCGTCGTGTTCCATAATAACTTTTATGAATAAATTTTTGTAAAGTACCTACTTGCTGTTATTTATTTAAATAGTATAAAAATGAGTAATGCATGTGATTTCTTACTTAGAATTACTTAAAGTCATAGTTTTAATCTCGGCGATAAAAAATTGCTAGTACTAGCCTAATTCAATAGTTAAGTTATTATTGGACACAACCGACAAATACAATTATCTAGATATTGGTTGATTGACATTTCTTTTTAAACTTTTATAAAAAAATATACGTCAATATACTAGAGCTAAACACGCATTTATACATATTAGTGTTGGAAATGAAAACATAGTAAACAAATTATCAACGTTTATTAACAGTTTATAGAGAAGTATTATCGCATACATTTTTCACAATTTTTCTTATTGATTATTATATTGGTATGTGAAACTTTTATATTTTTATAAGACATTAGAACTATTGACTATTTGATTTATAAATAAAGTATTTAAATAATAGATTATGACTATATGGTGGTTGGTATAATATAATGATTTTATAAACCGTGATAGAAATCGTATATAAATTTAAACGCAACGGGACTCGAACCCGAGCCTCTTGGAAGCCGTTCAAGCGCTCTAGCCAATTGATGCATATTACATTGTTAATTATGTATATATTTAAATATACAAGTATAAGGTAATGTAGAACATTTTTATATCTATGATATAATGATTTAATATTTTAAAATAACAAATTGTGACGTTCATGACGTATACATTACATACATATGTTACACTAGCAAACATGTAACTTGATTCAATATACAGTTAACGATTACATCTATAAAATATGTTTTTAATTTATTTAGATTTTACAAGACAAAATTTCAATGCTTGTTTAAAAATACTTTTTTTTTATTTCAAGCAATTTTACACGAATGTAATATAGTATAGTAAAAATGTAGGCGCAATATGGCACTTAATATAAAATAATGTTCTGAAATTCATATTCAAATCTTAAATTTTATATTATACAAATAATTGTATGGTGATTAATTTACACAAATTTCAACTAAATTCAAAGTAGTAGGCATGTACTAGTTTATATAGTAATAATAAAAAAGCAGATTATGCTCATATATAAAAGGTGCCGTTTTTACGAGCAATTTAACATCTCATGTGATATTGCTATTGCATTGATATCTTTCATTATGCTACTGGTAACATTTATAATATTTTACATACAATATCTTTTTAACTAAATAGTTTAGGTTTTGGCATTCTTTAATATTGTCTACGTTTTAATATTTACAAAATGGATCTACATATATTATTATTCCCATTGTCACCTGTTCCGTTGTAACCAATCTTCTTTTATTAAATCAGAGCCCTTCTCTCCAATCATTATGACAGCAGCATTTGTATTACCACTTACTATAGTAGGCATTATACTAGCATCTATAACTCTTAGTCCCTTTGATGCCATGTACTCGTAATCTCGGGTCGACTACGGCTCCAGTATCCCATGAAGGCCCCATTTTTGCAGTTCCACATTGATGATATATTGTCATACTTATTGTCCTAACCTGACATTCAATATATTCGTCTGACATGAATTTATGTTGCTTACAATTTGGCAAAGGCTTCATGTATAATCTAGAACCAAATTGTTTAAAAGGTGTCCCATTAGAAACTTGTAGGGCTATTTTTATACCTTCTACCAGACGATTAACGTCTAAGCGATCTTCATGATATCGTGGGTTCATTACAGGGTAATGAAACGGGTTTGAACTTTTCAATCTTACGTAACCTCTTGTATTAGGACGTAATAATAATGGCATAATTGTCCAAGCATCTTTATTAGCTATCGGTTTATAAACAGTATCGTAGATTTCATCAGTTAAACCTAAGATCTTTCTGACAATTTGTCCATTATCAGAAGAGAATGAAGCAGGTGCCATATGAAATTGTATGTCAGGCCATAGTCCAGAGCTATTAGCATATTTGGTATTAACAAAAGCGATACCTTCTAAACCTCCCAATGTTGTCATTGGCCCTCTTTCGTTTACTACGTAATTCATTGTAATAGGAAACGCTTGAAAACGATTTTGTACAATAGAAACAGGTTTATCGACTAAAAATGTTAAACCTCCTACACCTACATGATCTTGTAAATTTTCGCCGACTGGTAAATCTTTCAGCATCCTTATTCCAACTTCTTTTAAATGTTGTTTTGGTCCTACACCAGACAACATAAGCAGCTGTGGACTATTAATTGCTCCAGCAGATAAAATAACTTCTTTTCTTGCGTACACTACCCGCTTCACTCCATGTTTAACATATTCTACCCCATAAGCTTTCATCGTTAATGGATTAATTAGAACTTTTGTAGCTTGTGAATTGAGGGATATGTCAAGATTTCGTCGCGTTCGCACTGGTCTTAAAAATGCTTTTGCAGTACTACATCTTGATCCACGTCTTATCGTACCTTGAGCAATCATAAAACCAGTTTGCACAGCCCCATTAATATCCCTGTTTTCATAGCCAATTTCAACGCCAGATTCAACAAAGGCAGCAACCAATGGTGTTCTCCATGGAGCTTCTTGTACTGTTAAGTATCCTCCTCGGCCATGGTATTCGTTATTAGCTAAATAGGGATTTCGATTATCTTCAGATTTTATAAAATATTTAAGCACATCTCTGTACGCCCATCCCGGATTTCCAAATGATTCCCATTGATCGAAATCATATCGATTTCCTCTTACGTATATCATGTAGTTTAAAACACTAGATCCACCTAACACCTGAAATGAAAATAAAACATATATTGGAATTGAATTGAAAATTAGATTGAATAGGATTTGTACTGTAAACTAGTTAGTGAGAAGCTCTAATAGAAACATTTGCTACCAAAACAAAAATGAAACATCTAACGTTTTTATCTACCAAATCTCACCGCTTAAAATGAAGAAGTCACACTGATCTTAATTATCTTTTAATTTAAAGATTACGTGCTTTATAGCATAACACGATGTTGTTCTTCGTATTTAAATATAGGGAAAATAAAAAAAAAACACATGTTAACTCAGCCTCGAAAGTACTCATAACTATCGCGTATCAGACATTTTTTAACTGCGTCATGCTTAAATGGATCTAGTCTAGCATGATAAAATTATTTTAGTTTTTATAAAAAGATAATAATTCTGTGAACTGTCCTGGCGCAGAGGCACAGCGTCTGCCTGTAAACGCGACGGTTTGTGGATTCAATACCCGCTCGAGAAAAATGATTATTTTTTTATTTTCTTCGCTCTGACAACATGGAAAAGTGCGGCGTTGAGTTCCGCTACTCAAAACGCAATGCCTCGAAAGGCGGCAAGGTGGAACGGAGTGTCTTAAAAGAAAGTTTATTGAGAAATTTGTTTATTGTACCTTATAGAATTAATTTTTATTTCTTTAAAATTAAAATTACCTTTCCGCGAGGCCAACTACATCTATGCTTCTTAAAACCTAGACATGCATATTCTGTAGGTTCAGTCTTGTACTGCCAGTCCAACTTCGTTAGTTGTAAGTAACCGGCTAACGAAGGGACATCTGTTATTTCGTTTTCGTCAGGACCTGAAATATTTTGAAATTTGTATTTTTCTATTTTTTTACTGATAATTCTAAATTCAGATAATGAGCTTTCGATCGATAAGTCAATACAGATTCTATACTACGGCAGAAATTCTATAATTCATAGTATAGAAAAACATTTAATTATCCTAATTTTATCATAACCACGTTATCTTCATCTACTACAAACACTTATTTCTTAAAACTTTTAAAGCCTTTTGTAAGGCACAAATTACATATCAGCTGATTTTTTTATTTTATTAAATAAAAAGGATGCATTAATAAAATTTATTAAATACATATTTTAACTCACCACTCTCTAATAAAAGTAAGTTCCAATCTTTAATTTCTGTTAATCGGTTTGCTACGACAGCTCCAGCAGAACCTCCTCCAACGACTATAAAATCATATTCCTTTCTGGGTTCTTTATCGAGAACTTTTGCTTCGGGATCGTATGAATTATAATTATGATAAGTAAAAGCTCCTAAAAGTAATGGAATAAGCCAGAGACCAGTTACACTTACTGTTTTAAGTGCACTAGAAGCTAATAGAACTTGAATACCCATTTTGTATATTTAATTTATATATGGCAAATATTGTCTTTTCTAATCGTCTGCACTATTCTTATTTATTATTTGAAGCGATAGAGTTGTGCCTTGGACTTGTCTCAGTCTTCTATGTCTGTCTGGTGGCTTACTTCTTTGCATAACTTTCTTTGTTGATAATGACGTTGATGGACGCTGCGACATGTTAACAGTCGCGGTTGCGTCTTGTGTAGCTTTCACAATTGTGTATCTGAAATGATATATTTTAAATATTAATTATCTTTGTATTCATTGCATTGTACTTAATTTTTTAATGATTTCCCACTTTTGTTTAGGAATTATAGTGGTGGAAATTAGATCTATAAAAATAGTATAAATGAAGTCATGATCATCATGTAGCAGGTTAGCAAAAGAAAACGTAGTGTCAAGACGTTCCGTTTTTCGCATTATGTGAAGTGACAGAATAATAATGTTTATATACAGCTTAGATTGTTATTAAACACTTGTCTTAAAACATTTTTCTTTTTCAGGTATGTCCTGTCAACGTGTGAGAAGATGATGACATTCTCAATATTAGAATATTTATTAGTAAGTTTTAAACATATGCAATATTTACTTAATACTAGTTGGTATTGCAAGTAATTTTTGGGCTATAAAATATTCTATTTATTAAGTTAAGTGGGACAGAATTATTATATCGAATAAAGCCGCTCTTATGTTTTACAATTTTCCATACTAACAGAACGATTATAATTCTTATGGGTTGAGCAATTTCCAAATGAAATGCTCAAACGAGTGATTTGAATCTATTTTTTTATACTATCAACAAAAGGAGGTTACTGTAAATTACTCAAAACGTAAGAACAATGCCACATTGTATGTTGTTGGCTGACATAACTGGAGCGTGACGCTTGTTTCGGTAATTCATTGTGTGGTTACAACCCCATAATATCACAACACTACGTATCACTAATTATTTACTGAGTTATTTCATTCTTCTACTGGTGTAATTTAATTTTTGTATTAAATTAATTTTATCCCAAATTTTATTTAAGCTATATTATTATTAAAATATTGTGAATCTTTTGAATAAATTGCAAATAAACATATTGTAAAACTTTTGAATCTTTTGAAACTTATTTCAATGCTTAAATTGAAATATTGCACAGAATCCAGTTTATATCTGAGAGAGCAGGTTTTATGGTGTAACTGAAAATTATAGGTGCTTGAGATTCTAGCCTGAAGCATCATTAGCTAAGTTTTTAACATAAGTTTAATTATAAAACATATGTATCAATTGCAATTTCTATTTATATGGCAATTTGTTTATTGTCCTTTATTTAATAATTGCGTTCGTTTTGATACGTTATATGTACATGTTCAGTATACTCGTATTTACTCTAATATAACTTTTTTTTAAATAAAAGTAGCATAAGTAACTACTTATAACATCAGCTACCTAACAAAATTGGTTCGGCTGTATCAGAGATTAGCAGGAACAAAGAGACAGACTGAAAATGCTATTTTGGTATATGTACCGTATATACATATGTTCAGATACATGTAGTAAAAAGCATTTATTTTGATGTTAAAAACAGACGCTCCAATTTTATTTATATTGATTCGCAAGTTACGAATATCAGTTGTATAGTGGTGCCTTGATTCATTGGTAAACAAACGTTATGTAAGCGGTTCAAATTGATATCGGTGGCATTAGGTGAAGGTTACCTGAACTTTCGATTTTGTTGTCACATACATATTACTTTCCATATATATGAAAATAGACATACATCAAAATGTATGACATATTTAAAAAATATGCTACAAATCATAAGTATAGGAGAAGGTTGTGTACATGAATGTGCTATATATAGCACCACATATTTTATCTAAGGGATCAAAAGTATTGGATGATACTTTAGTAATACAATTCACCTGCGTGTTACGCTTCCGTTGTTTTTCTTGAATCAGTAGTAAAAACAATAGCAATAGATAAAAATATAAAAAATATTTGCTTAATATGAGCAAAGTCGTAGTTTTCGTGAGTGAATGATATGTCAAACCTCGTAACCCAAATTCTACTCATATTTAACGCCGAGTGAAGGCCGAATGCAACATTACTTTCACTCCTACGTAGATAAACTTTCCGAGTTATGATGTCATCCGGTGACCTTCACGCTTTGTTATTGGGCCGAATTTATAATTTTTTTTATCATATTTATGAAATATTGAATAGTAATAAGGTTGGTTTAACATTTAATTTATAAGTTATTGTAATAATCATCATCATCATCTTTAAATTATAATGATTTGTAATATATATATATATATATATATATATATATATATATATATATATATATATATATAATATATATATATATTTACAAATAATTATAATTTAAAGATGATGATGATGATTATTACAATAACCAACGCCCATACCACGTTGAACACACCGGTTCTCGTCCGATCACCGAAGTTAAGCAACGTCGGGCGCGTTCAGTACTTGGATGGGTGACCGCCTGGGAACACCGTGTGGCGTTGGCACCTCAGAGGGTGTCCAGCCAATTATCTGTCCGATATTTGGTTTCCGGCATACGGGTACGCGACCCCGGGACCTCGAGCCACCACTTTCATAACCCGATCCAATCCATGTAAGTGGTGTCCCTCCCCTATATTCCAAGTCTTTCTGCCTCTTATTCCCTTTCCTTCTTGGTTTCTCCAGTAATGGGTTTGGAGGTCAGATGGCAATCGCTCCACAAAAAACCACTTCGCCACTCATATGGACATATATATATATATCTATAATATATATATATATATCATATATATAATATATATATATGGTTTTACCAAGTAGGTAGTATGTACATATAGGTAAAAATTACCTAATAGGTAAAGATACAGAAAAAGGAAAAAGAAAATAATTGTTACATTTAGTTTAGAAAGCTTGGGTTAAAAAAAGGTTAACTTTGGAATCTAACCGTAATATTGTGTACTTAATTAATATGATTTATAAATTAAATATTTTTTAAATGTTACAATAATAATCATAGTGCTCTATTCGCCTTTGTGTTCATTGCAACTGCTTGTAATTATTCAAATTGAATTGAATTGAATGAAATCAAATAACCATGAAAAAAATCTTTTAAATATACATTTAAATCATGAACTAAAAAAACAAATTGTCATATTTACTTATATATTCAAAATTATTTTCGTGACATAGTAGTAGCTGAGTAAATTTAGAGCAAAATAAAAAAAAATATATTAAAAAGTTAAAGTGTACACTTTTATTTTTTAAATAATTATATAATACAGCATGATGCTATTGCAATTATAATTTTATTGCACACAAAAAACAAAAACACTAATCGCATTTATACGACCTTCTTATTAGAACAAAAATGTAGAGCTAGTAAAAGAAACATTATAATATTACATTGGCTTTAAGGGATTCAACTTACGCATTTCTAAATATTTTTCTTTTTTTTGTGTGAATAATACTAAAAAATGTAATTTATAATAATGTAATAATAAAGCACAATATGCATTAGAATCAAGTCCACTAATTGAAGCGTTTGAATTTAAAGAATTTGTTCTTTCTTTCTTTTTTTATATATGCATATGAATAGTACCTACGTACTATTCAGAAGCATATATTAAAGTATAGACAGAGATAATCTTAATCATGTTTTTTCAGTTCTACAAATTTTTAAAGGGTGTCTTATTCGAATCTGTCCAGTAGTTCTGAATTGTATAATCGGACAAACGGTGAAAATGTTGTATTTAAAATATAAAACGAACACAACGAACTTTTTTACGATTTTGCTATAGTACCTTAGATACATTTTTTAGTGTTAAGATTATTATATTGACAACATAATTAAAATAAAATTAGCATGCAATAATAGTACCTTATAGGATTAACTATTTAAATTTTGCATTATATTTGCCCATCGGTCTCAGGCCTCAATTGTTCAAATATTTTATTTTGATTGATTTTTTAAGTCATACGTTGTATAATAATTAGGGTATTTTAAAAAAAGTCATGAAACCAGGCTCAGTTATATAATATGTGAGATAGTGTAATGTTAGTTATGTTTACTCTAGCTCATGTCACATTATGAAGGTGTTCGAAAATTCTAATGTCTATTTGAGTGTCAGAACTGCTGAATGACTAATGTTTATTTAATAATAAAATTTTATGCTCTTTTAGTACACATAACGCCAGATAAAAGCTAGGTATATAAATTTAATAAACAGGTTTTATTATTATAGCTATTTCGGGTACTTTTGTATAAATCATTGTATTATGTTGTATGTTTATTTTTAATCTAGCTGTCTAGTTAATTTAGCTAGTATAACGTACCGTCTAGAAACATAATCTATTACTAAGTAATAAATATCCTTCCACTGCTTAATGCTTATATAAGAATAATTACGTAGATTTAAATTATTTGCAAATTCGTCTTGGCCTGATGAGTCACAGTTGCACTGCAATTCACCTGTCATTGTGACCCGCTTTCATTGTTTCTTTTGAAATACTTTGCCTCTTATTATGCGCACTTCATTTGTTTTACGAATTTTCAGTGGACATCTCGAACTGTGGCTAAATACTTTTCGACTATTTTTTAAAATATCGAAATCTTTCTTAAATATATTAAAATTTGTTACAATATAATTTACATATACTATAGATATACTAACTTACTTACAAGTATTTAATGATTAACCCTAATAATTTGTGTTTTCCAGGCGGCTATCGTATGAGCCTTCTTAAGTCACGGAAACATTCAGCAGCTATATGCATATATAACTTTAAGCTAACATTATTTATTTACTGAACGATACGGCAATATCAAGAGCCAAGTGCGGTCATCGTAGTTTCAGCATTTGACTCTGTAACACATTATATAAGAAATGACCGTTTTGTAACTTAAGGATTCGCGGTCGAGCCAATAGCGTGATCATTTCTTTAGTCTAGTAATCACGTGGTTGGTATTCAACGCGTAAGAATATTTACGAGGATTTAGGACTTGATCGTATTACTTTTGTAATAAGTGCATAGGTAATTGGATACTTTGCATGTGTTCAAATACTCTACTGTAACCTCAATGTAAATTGTTCCGGTAATTTAACATTTTCCTAGTAAGCAGTAAGTGATATTATGAAATAGATTTATTTAACTATGCAGTTTACTCTTTGTAAACGACTTTTGCACGTGACAAATTAAATGAGATCAACAGATTTGACGGCTAATATAAAAATAATGACCGCAATAAACTTATTTTCTAATATAATTTATGCTGAATTTATTTTTATAATACGTCTCAGCCTAGTCATGAAATAAATATCAAAGCTATGAATAAAGATAAAAGATTTTAGAGAATCACTATGCTTAAATCTAAATAAGCAATCTCCATGCTTGAACTCATTTAGTCATTTTCCTAGGAGTTTCGAAAGCAAATCCTTTACGATACAAATGTAGATTAACAAGACAAATGGGTTAAGTAAAAGTCCTTGCGTGGGGGCGAGGCGAATGCAACGGCGCACGCGCAGTCGACTGAGAGCAATGTCGCGGCCGAGTCTTTAATCATTGTAAGCGCTTGAGTAATAAGCAAATGCAAAGTAATAGTGTATGCAACATTTACGTCATTCAGGAATTAGTTGTGATAGTTTGGCAATACTTTAAAATGTACTATAAAGTATATGAAAATATTAAGAATTATTCAGTTTATATGATTTTCTTGTTGATTTTGGTAATACTGTGGTATGTAAGGGTTTTAATTTAAACTGATGTATGTATTATTCAAAATTATTACATGTGGATGGATTTATGTACAAATTGTTGTATATAGATGCCGTAAGTTGACGTACGGTTTCTTCGCAGTACGCAAAATTACTATTAAAATGACTACTTAACTTTAATGACCATACTGTAATATATGAAAGAAACAGGAACTATATAATATCTTTATCGCAACATTATGTAATACCTTTGGTTACACTTTCCAGATGACTTCTACTTGCACGTCCAATCAACATTTTAAACGATTTCATGCTTAGGGCATTCTAAGCCAGAATTCAATAGACGTACAAACATCTATATTATAAAGAAGACAGTTTGGATTTACAAAAATGTAAGAAAAGATATTCGTTCTTTTTTATCTCTACGTTTTGCCCCCACTTGCAGCACGGTAGGTTCGCAGGTTTTGAGTGGCGGAACTCAACGCTCTACTACTCTACTACAGCGCTTATATGAAAATTAATTATTTCTCCGATCAAAATGCGTCAGATATACAAAAATACTAATTAAGAAGACTTAAACTGCTTTCTATAATTATTATTTATTTTACATACAACATTTTTCTTCAATCCAATTTAAATTAATTGTTTATGGCTGTTATCGTGCCTGTTAAGCTCTTACAACTTTGTTCTTGTTATGTTGAATACAGATGACGATGAAGAATAACGATGGACTAAAACAAGTTTAAATTACCATAAACCTTATCTATTCACGAACTGTGTACTTTCTTTATGAACTTTTTAGTAATCTAGCATTTGCTCATAATGAGCAATTCGGTTTTAGGAAAAAACACTCTGCTGTCCACCAAGTGCACCGCCTCGTAGAGCATATAGCTCGTTATAACATCAGAACGACGGCACACAGTAGCACTGCAGTCATTCTTCTCGACATCGCAAAAGCCTTTGACAAAGTGTGGCACAACGGCTTGATTTTCAAGCTGCTCACCGCCGGTGTACCACACTGTCTAGTGTACATCCTACGAGACTTCTTGTCAAATAGGTATTTTCGATACAAAGTAGAGGGCACTCTATCCTCTCCCCGCCTCGTCCGTGCAGGCGTTCCCTAGGGTTCTACACTTTCTCCGATTTTGTATGCACTGTACACCAGCGACATGCCTCGTACAAAATTAGTCCACCTGGCGATGTACGCCGATGACACCGCCCTATACACTACTTCTCGCTATTCTCGCCTGTTGACTGAAAGACTCCAGACTGCGGCCGACGCCCTCGGCGATTGGTACCGTTTATGGAGGATCGAAGTTAATCCGGATAAGAGTGAAGCGATCCTGTTTCCTCGTGTCAAACACGAAACGGCCTCCACCGTCTACATGTTAAACCGACCTATTCCCTGGAAACCACAGGCAAAATATCTAGAGTAATCCTAGATTGCAGACTCTCTTTTAGCTCACACGTCAAGAGAACCAGAAACAAAGCTCTCTTTATTCTCAGTAGGCTTTAACCTCTTATCTGCAAGCAGAGTGAATTGTTACTTAGACATAAGCTAACACTATACAAAATTGTGTAAGACCTGTCCTTACTTATGCTAGTGTCGTGTTCGCACACACTAAGCTGAATGCCCTTCAAATTGTTCAGAATAAATTCTTGCGAATCGCGTCAGGCTGCCCCTGGTTCGTTCGCAATGTCGACCTTCATAGAGACTTCGAACTGGAATCGAGTCAAGAGTACAGCAAAGGCCTATCCGGGCGCTACTTCCAGCGCGCAGCTACTCACGCGAACCCCCTTATCGTACAGGCGTGTGACTACACCCCGTACGCTAAAACTAAGCTCAGACGCCCGCGTAGCGTTCTATTAGACCCAGATGATCCCATTACAGTTGCTAATGCTCCATATGTAGGTAGGAAGCACAAAACACATACACGACACTCACACCGCCGTCGACGGAAACGACGACAAAGTCCAGCATATTTGACGGCCCGACCGCGCGTTGGCGTGGCTGGGTCCAGCGGTTAGGGACTGCTAGGTCCCTGCAGATTAGTCTAAGTTTCTCCAGCTGCGTCTTCAGGTCGCGGCTGGTTTGCTAAGAATAGGGAACATCCCCCAGCCCTCTCGTCGGCCGCAAGCCGAGGCTCGAGTCCCGCAGGGGACGCCCTTGCCGCCGACGTTTCCTCTCAAGCAGACACGATAGTGCTTGCTACTTCTCAGGGACAGAGTACCCTCTTCCCTCCCCAACCGGTGTCGCTGTCAAGGCCAATAGGGCTAACAGCATAAACTCACAAAAAAAATGTAGCATGAAGTTTGTACTTGGAAGACGGATATAGTTAATGCACTTTTAATACTACAAAGAGAAGAAAAAGATATAAATATATATTTATGTCCGATAAAATTTATATATATATATATATATATATATATATATATATATATATATATATATATATATATATATATATATATATATATATATATATATATATATATATATATATATATATATATATATATATATATATATATATATATAATATATATATATATATATATATATATATATATATATATATATATATATATATATATTGTCATATATTATAAACTCACATATCTACTTAACTTGCACAATATATAATGCCATCTAAAATTAAGCAATAACGAGAAATTTGTTATTGTAACAATTCAATTTAGGCAATTTGGATGTTAGCCGTAAATAGTCTTAATACAAGACAGTCAGCCACTTACCTGTAATGTTAAAACCGCACACTTTTACCTTTCAATAACAAACAAGTGATTGTGCATTTATTTCGTTATATAAAAAATGACAAACTATTTATGGTTATTTGTTATCCAGTGACTTGTATGTATTAAAGATTATAATGAACTTGCTGAATCATTTAAAAATATAAGATGCTGTTTCATAATTTGTTTTTGAATTCCTTAGTCAAATGATAAATTAAAATACGATTCTAGAATAAAAGTAGGTAAATAATATTGACATCTATATAATATATAGTAATTACTAATATTATAGAGTTTAAAAAATAGTTTTTCTGAACGTTTTAACTACTGGTCGATGGTTGTAATTGAAAAATTACCTAAAGCGATTTGTCACGAAAGACTTCACATGACATAAACTGTTTCGATGTAATTCCTGTTAAAGTTACGAGTATCTCGGCTTAATATTAATGTCATTCAAATATGTCATACTACAAATTATTTACGTTTGGCCATGCGGGCATAGCCGTAGATGATTCCATATATTCATTCAATACGATTCTAGATTAACATAAGTGTATTAGTGTTTTTGTCAGTAATTTCAGTGTTTTAGGAGTGTTTTAAATTTTGTAATTTCTCAGCGAGAACGTTTGCTTTTATTTACAGAGATATGAAAATAATTTACTAAGCCATGTGGGGTTCATATTCACCTCCATTCCATTGACAATCAGACGCTGTTAAAATACTAAACTAAAACTTTTATTATATTATACTTTGAAATTTTTTATGAAATCGTTAGCTGGCAAGGAGGTTGGTTTTCTCTTCTCTCATTACAATGTTTCATCATATTTGTTTAATCTCATTGAGAATTTGTATATTCAAGTAGCTACTTACGTTACGTTTAACTTCTTGTGCATTATGTTATGTAATTCGAGTTAACGTTTTGGATAATACGGAATGTAGGTAACGCACTTCGTCGTAACCATCTCAATATCTCAATGCTTGGGCCGTCGTTCGTTTCACAGTGACCTAACTCTATAAAGGTCTTAATGAATAATTTGACAAGTTGAAGCGTATTAAGAAGGGATTAGCTTACCTAATATTTAATAAGCGTATAGTATTTGTAAAATAATTTAATAAATTAATACTATTTAATGGAGTTATTTTGTAGCTATAAATAAATTTTCTAAATATATTTTACTACAAAGCTCCAAAATATAAATCTACCTAAGTTTTTAGCGAAGGTTTATATATACCAAGTAGATGTACCTTTATTGTAATATTTTATATAAAACTAGAAAAACTATTTTTAGAGTGTTTTTCTGCGGTTGTACACTACGATTGACGATCGAGCCATAGCTGTGAAAAGGTTTATGTCATAGAGTTGCGTAAAGCATTCGCACTTCCCTTATGGTCTTGCGCAACCGTTGTGGGATGTTTCTGGAACTCCGCCGGCTGGGACAAACGCGCTACGTGTAATTTCTATAATTATTTATTATTATGTATATTTCCTTGTTAAAACTTTCAACTATTAGTGTTTCCTAATTAACTATCTTTTTTATAATAATGTTCTCTTGGCGATGTTCGATTTCTTGGCATAATCCAGTTCCTTTGAATATATAGTAGCTCTGAGAACATCATACTTTTTTTGTTAGATGTTAAACGATGTTTAGAGCAGATAATAAAATAATTAAAAGGTCATAGAAAAACTAATTCTTAAGTCAATATTTAAAAAATACTCACATTCTATGTATGCTAATTTCGTATACCTACACTATTATGTATGCTTAATATTTGTTTTACCATGAATTCCTCATGCGAAGCGAAGCGAATGTACATGGCTCAATTTTGTTTAATGTTTCTCTAAATTTTTTTTATCTAGTATAATGATCTCCATGTGTTCAATAACGTTAATTATAAGAAAAAAATAATAGGTGATTTCTGCTATTTTCGATTGAATAAAATGTCAAGCGGGGCGTTAAATCTCACATGTATTTATCACATGTATTGGTCATAAATTATGTTATAAAATTCATAACATTTTTCATGTAGTTAAATGGCTTCATTTATTATATAAGACATTATTTAAATGTTACACTACTAAAATAAAAAGAAAGTAAAATTTAAATTTTACACTACTTGTAGCTTGTGTCGTAGTATTTACGATAATGAATAAGTTCCAGAGTTGCTTTGTTTAATTAGCATATAATTTGTTGTACATTTTATAATTACTATACATAATAAGTGCGTTATATGGTTAAAAAAATATTGCAAGCCTGTTTAATTATTCTTATAGCTACTACCTACCTTATTTGAGAAATTATACAACCATTTTATTTCTTGAGAGAAACAAAACTAGAACAAGGTAAAAAACAAAGTCATAGTAAATAAAACTTGAAGTTTTAAGAGAAAAGTTGGAGTGCAAATATTTCTGACAATATTTATATATTGTCAGAAATGTTTATAAAAAGTTACATTGATATTATTCCAAAGTAAGTTAATTGAGGTGCCTAGCAGGTTGCCTTTACATTTATTAGCATTAAGAAATAAAATGTAACGAAATCAGTAGTGTTACGACGATACACAGATACCAATACGATTGGCGTATTGTTGCAACAATATTTGACCAGATTTGCATTTGCATAATCAACAATGTCACAATTAACTGGTTTTATTATTAGTCTTTAAAAAAATATTATCAGAAAATATATACATAGGTTTACACATCTGTCTGCACTTATTTCACACGTCCAGTAATTCTTTAACTACATCATTATTCTAACTGACACCAATTCATAGAAATAGCAAATATTAAAATACTTTTAAAGTATTATTCCATTCTAAGGAACAAATTAATACATTTAGAAAACATATATTTTTTTTAACGTAGCGGTATTTGAACCCACGCCTCTTGGAATCCATCTGTGCTCTATCCATAGATACGTTAAGACATATGTTCTATCTTATAGAAATTCTTATATGCTTGTAAGTTAAGCATAACTATAGTTCAGTAGCTTAGCAGAAGAATATTTGTTATTGCGATTATGTAGAATCATCATCAGGCAATCCTATCTGAACTTTTACGATATTTCTACTGAATGTGTGGCTTTAGTTTGTTATTTTTGTTGTGACTTGTGAAATTTCTATAATTTTCGAGCTATCATTTTATTTTGAATTACAATTATTTTTATCTAAAAATCATATCTTTTCAAACAATATAACGATTTAAAAAATATTGGTCTTTTTACGTGACCTATATAAAAACTAAGCTAATATTACTTATTTTAAAGTTGCGTTTAATTGAACAATTTAAAGTTCGATCAAGATCTGAGTTGATCCGACACAATCAGATCGATTATGATCAGCATTAAAAAAAACAATACAATACGAAATCAGTAATGTATGTATTTCCTAATTCAAATTGCCATAAAATAGAAACGACCTTGGCTTCCATTTTTATAACACCATTAATTTAGTCTTAATGTTTGTAATTATCGTAATGGTATGTAATAGGTCATTGGTCAGCATGCGATGGCAAGTAGTGGCGTAGTACGATGAGAGTCAGGTACTATGCACTCGCTATGCGCAATTCGACTTCTGCTTTATAATATTCTTACAAGTTACGTATACGTACGTATCTATATATACGTATCTATTTATACGTATCTATATATACGTATCTATATATACGTATCTATATACGTATCTATATATACGTATCTATATATACGTATCTATATAGAGCAGGGTATACGTATCTATATAAATCTCTGGCGCACCCTAGGGGAGGCCTATGTCCAGCAGTGGACAGTAATAGGCTGATTTGATTGATTGATAGAGCAGGGAAATAGTAGAGGGAACGCCAGAAACGTACAGCAAATTTATATAAGTATAATATATGTATGTATATAAATAATGGCTATGCATTTTAAGTGACGGAGTACCTATTACTTTAAATTGTGTTAAGTATTTAACATTCAAATGAATATCAAGATAGTTGAACTAACGATACTTACAGTCATTGCTGATGATCTTTCAACACTACTTACACAATCACTTGTAACAAATATTAAAATGTAAAATTATTAATGTTTCATAGTTCTTAGGTCCTTTCTAATTAGAATTCCTTTCTTAAGCACTCACTAATGACACTGATAGTACATCACTAGGCTTGAAAGTTAATTACATCAAGATGTTGTATTGTATTGTAGTTCTCATGAGTTTTCTTTATCCCCTTTTTATCTTACCTTACGAACTAATATTATATTAGTATCATTTATTTTACTATTATTTATGTAATATTTACTGAATCAATTAAATATTTGTTAAAGAAAAACGAATTCCGTAACCAATTTCGTGATTGCAAAGCCACTTTGAGTACAAAAATACCTGCAATGAGCTTTATCAAAAGTAAATAGAGTTGAATAATACTTTAACATCGATTAAAAATAATGATTGGTCTTCAAATTAAATTGGCGATAACTAAAAAACAGCTTTGAAGACGTTTACTCGTAACAAATTAATTTAGTATTATTCAACATCATCAGAACGAACACATATTTTTATTTTTCTGTAGATTTTAATTGCTGGCAATAAAAATACATATTTTAAATTCGGACTTCGATCTTTATTATTTAGAAACTGTGAGATACATTTTCAACTAATTGCTAGCACATTTTATCCTGGATTTATGTAACAATCTAGCTACATAACTTATTAGACACGTTAGGTAAGGTAAGGTCCATTACATCACTGTTTTTATTAGACTAATAAATACCTAATAATAAAATAAATAATATCTAATACTATAGGTTTTCGTGTGTTATGAATAATAAATAAAATGTATTTTCACTTGAATAAAAAAAAAATTTCAAATAAATAAAAACGGTATAAAAAAATTCAATACTAACAACGAAAAGATTTTTGAATATATTTTGGACAATGCAACTCGCGGCAACTGCGCGACGCGACTACGCGTTGACTGACTGCGCGCGCGCCGATGCTGTAACAGGGTTACAGGCAATGTAATGTGTTACGAGGTGCCTTATGTCGGTGTAAACTTGCGGGGTTGGACCTGATGTGTGTCACGAACTGCATTTTGTAATAGCCTGTACTTTATACGTTTAAATGTACGTTAGTAAGGAACGCGGTTATATCACATTGTATAATGTCATGGTTACGCTTCTTTTTTAAACTGTTTTTTTTTTGTATTGACCTCTGGTATTGATTTTGAGCGTTAGATTTTTTAACGTGCTAAGAGATTTTTTACTCTGACTAGTTATGGGGTAAGGAGAGGTTTTGCTCTTGTAAAAGTCATAACACAAACACAAAGTACAAACATTTTGGTGCGTTTTTCAAGATGATGGAATGATGATGGATGTGGGAAGATGTGAAAGTATAGTGTGTTTATGTGCTTTGCTTTATTAATCGCTTATTTTTATTACAAAACATATATTTTAGTGCCTTTCCTCGTATACGATATTAATATTAAGAAGAAGAAGTGAGTAGAAAACATGATAAAAATACTGAAGAGTTGACTAGGGGTTCGGCAGACACCTCAACTATGTTTAAGGACAAATATAGTTTTGGATTGAGTTTAAATAAGCCATCGAAGCTCTATAAACACCTAAGAGGTGCCACATATTCTGGGAAAATCACATGATAATTTTGTTACATCACTTCCAGAAGTGCCCCAAAACTGGAGCCAAGACTTCAATTCGATAAACAAATTATGATAGGAGCACAATCGAGTAGAGTAGGCTTAAGATCGAATAGGAAAACTTAAGACATAGATGTAATAAAATCTTTTACAAACGATCTCGACAAAACGACAGTGACAAGTACAAGCACGCAATGGGCTTCGAAATGCGAAAGAAATGTCTAACTATAGAAGAATTCTTTATCCCTTTAGCTTTGAAATAACGCACTTAATTCACGACTGGTCTCCAGCACTATTCAAAATTTATCTTAAAGCCTTCTTAATTTAGTTAGATGGGGTAAAGATACCGATAAATTTTGCTAAATCTGTAAGGAGGCAGTAGGAACAGCTAAGCATATGCTGGTGGGATGTATGATGATACTTTTAGATAGTGGTCAATACTCGAGGCGTCATGACTAAATACTAAAAATAATACGCGAAGCATTAGTTTTTCAGTAGCAAGATTACAGAGAAACATAACAACCAGCAAACGATCAATAGAGATAGTGAAGTCTCTTATAAAAAACCGTCACAAAAGCCTTTCTCCATTGTAGATCCAGCTCCTGATTGGACTCTTATGATGGACACGTATGAAAAATAATATAAAATCCCTTAGGATATTGGTGTTTCATTATCCAGACCGGAAACACCAATATCCGGATTTTCCTTTACGCGTAATATTGGTAAAACTTACAGTTTTGTGGGAAAGGAATATCCCTAAAACTAACTAACAAGTAACTTCAAACTTAACAAGTATTTCGGTCTTACTAACGAACTGACCAGGTTAATTTGTATGCAGTTGAAGTAGAAGCGAGAGATATGACAGCTAAATCTCTATTTAGTTGAATAAATGTTCCCGGTCTGTCTAGAGCTACTACTTACTAATTCATTTCTAGAACGTAGAGTGTTAATGCATTTTAAAGGGGCCCCTTTAAATCTACACATGCGTCGCTAGTCACAGCTCTGAGATCCCCTTCCTATAACGCGATGGGCCCGGCATCCGCACGAAGAATACATGGAATGCCCAGTAGTTTCTCTTCTATTGTGCTCCCACGTCAGGTGTTCGAAACTGAAAACTGCACGTCAACTATTACTAAAAAACCATTTTCTGTTCCATGTGGTCAGTAACACCTGATAAATAACCATTGATCAGGTGTTACAGATCCTTGATTTTTATAATTAAAATGAAAATTATTATAATGTAAAGTGATTTCATGGTTTATCATTGGGGTTATGACAGCATATCATTATTTCTTATAACTGGACTGTTTTGATTCTGCATCAGGTGTGCCAGATACCTATACAACAAAATAGGTTTCATTCAAATCCATCCCGTAGATCTAAAGATATGCGTGTACAAGCAGACAAACAGACAGACACAGACGAAAATTTTAAACATCATAAATTCATAATACATAACTTTTTTTACATTTACTGTCTTACTATAGTATAGATACTCATCATCAACATCATTCTTAATATGGAGACTATGATTTATTAAAATTTTTCTATACGTTTTTTTTTCCAATTATTTGTAGATATAGTACAATAGTAGTATAATTTCGATTATCACAAAGATTGTGTTGACTGGTGGAAGTCGACCAAACCAGATTAACAAAATTTATTTTCGATATGAATATTGGTCAATACACGATTTTAATACTTACCCCGCCATTACGGCGCCTATTTGGACGGCGAAAGCACGTATTTGCTTTTTTGATATTTATAATATTAGCAATATTGATTATTGATAGATAAATGGAGAAAATGGGCCGAATGAAATTATCATCAGATTGAGAAAATATTTAAAATTTAGTAACCTAATTACAAATATGGGTTACATTGTATCCCAGAATTTTATATGACACATTCTTAATTATAATTTTTTAAGACAAATTTATAGGTATACTTACATACACTTTTTACCATATGTCTGGCCTTAATACATAAGGCGATACATATGGTAAACTTTAATAGTCGTCGGAAATTATCATATAAATGTACGAATGTGGCAGGCGTGTGTGTGTGTGTGGTGGCGTGTCGTAAAGAGTACACAATAGGATCGATTGCTACATACATATATTTTGCTAAATCAACGTTGCTAAATGTAATATTTGGCGTGAACAGCCCATGCCCAAACACATGCTATGTTTCGAAATATGCCTGTAATGTGAGTAGGGTGAATATTATTAGTAGTCTTGTTCGAAATATATTTTTATAACATTTTATTAATTTTCGTTTGATTGCATATAGCAGGGTGAGGTGAGAGAGCCTTCTGTTAAAACACTCCTTTATTCGCTTTCCGCCCGAATGTCAAACGCTGCGTTTCGAGTTGTGACACTCAACATTACTATTTATCTGGCTAACGCGAAAGAGATCGAACTGGCACCTAACGCCTTAACTCTATACACTGTGCCAATGCGTCACACTTGAGAACACTCGGGATTATATATTTTAATTTTTACATTATGCGTATCTATTTACTATTTTATATTCTAGGGACCAAAATATAGTATGTTTTGTGAGTGCTTTTTAAAGCATTTCATTTATTGTAAGCCGCACTGTAATAGTATTGTGTTAGGAACGTGATATATAATCTTATACTACAAAGTCGATGTTATTTACGACAGTAAGGAAACAAGACTTGATTTCATCCAGAAATCGAAAGTTCTGTAATGAAGCTTACGTCATGCTGTAGCGTTACTACCGCGGCTCGCGAGCTCACGGCTTTGTTTACTATATTATGTATAAGCTAGTAATTAATTTTATTAACACGCTATCATCTTGCGTAGTGTTAAAATTGAGTGAAGTGACACGACACTCCTTTCTTTACTTTTCATCCATGGTGTGCTATGTGTCCTAAATTTTCGATGCGCTTTTTCAAGGTAAAAAATATTTTAACTACGTTGTGTTAATAAATATTCTGAAGTTCCCATAAGTAACATAACATGTAAGTTATTAGAAAATCGTGTGTACCCAAGTCCAAGAGTTCTTTATTAATTAACTTTATATGGGTTTCATGATAGATTTTTCTATATTATTTGGTTTTGTATCTAAAAGTCTTGTATTTTTCATGAACATTTTTTTATGTTGAGAATACGAAGGGAACTAAGATTAAAAGATGTATTCTTCAATATGTCTTTATGTTTGTACCGTGAAAATCCATAGAATCTTTTTGACAGTGTAATTAAGTAATTATTTCGAAAAATACAGAAACTGGTGCAAGCTCATACACCTAGTTAGAGATGTTACAAAATTAACAAGTAAGTAGCAATATATATGAATATACATACATTATTAAATTACACAATTAGTTGTTTAGTTTACATAATTAGTTAGTTGTGTGTAAATAGACTACGTTTTAAATAAAGGATAGTTTTGCTAATGGGATATTTTCAATTGCATCAGCATACTAATATGTATTAATATTTATCAATTAAACAATGTAATCACGAGAGTATAAAAACACGTGACATTTTAACGCCTACCCTCCAAACATTGTAGATACCAGCTTCTTTGTATTTCAATATCAGCCAGAGTATATTATACATGGAACTGGAACCCAACTTCCTTGAACCCAATTTTCAATGGCATTGGGTGCTAAATGAATATCGGATAAGACCAGTATATTTATAGAATCCGCATGATAATTTAATATAATTTTTTTTACAAATGATATAATTTATTGTATCATAGTTTAATTAAAAATCTTTAATTATGTATAAGAATATGAATATATATATATATATATATATATATATATATATATATATATATATATATATATATATATATATATATATATATATATATATATATATATATATATATATATATATATATATATTTAGATTTTAGTAATAGTAACTGTGCTGGCGAGTGAAGGTTTTAGAAATAGTAAATGTTGCATTCTAGACGTTAACATAGAAATACGATAGTATCCACCTGTACACTTGACTTTCTCGTTTATGATTACTCTCTATAGACGTATATAAATATTATTTTTACAATCTCATCTTAATTATAATTAATGTAATTTTGGCACGTAAATATATATTTTTGTACATTCTTAACAATGTATGTGATAATTGCTATATAAAAAATGGATCAATACATATACATCTAGGCTTCATAACACAACAAAAGTATAGAGTAAAATATTGAATGATATATTTTCATTGAAGTCCCACCGAACCATGCGATATGATGTTTGCGTTATATAATTTTGCGTACGTGATCGTGCGTTTTGTGCCCTCAATGCGAATTCTACAACGCAATAGATTATGGGTGGAATTTTAAATTCGAACCCATTAAAGGTCTGTAATTTAGTTTTAAGCTGATTTAATAATATATTGTAAACATATATGGTGTGAATGACGACTAATAATAATCGAAGCATTTCATAATTTCACCGTGTGGCTGGTGGCTGATCATCACGTTACAGGTAGAAGAGTTCGGGGCTCGGCCACTAAAATTCACACTAACGCTTATCTCTACTGTCCGAGCTCCTCTCTATACGTAACCAAATTTGAAAATAATTCTATGTTCTATGTATATGCACTGATGATGATGATTTACGAGCTCTTTTAGTAAATTATTGAGAGATTTTGTCAATTAAGAGGTCACATAACTTCTCGCTCCCTCTTCTACGGCGTATAATTGTATGAACTCTATTCTTTATCGATAGTTGTTTTCTATTTACTTACACTAGTTTTCGTAATATCGAATGTACCCAAATCGAAGTTTGCAATAAGTGGGATGTGCTTTGTGTTATGTGATGTCATATTTGCTTAACTTTTTTTGCTTAATCTTTTACTGACATATCTATAGTATTTATTTCCTACCTCAAATAGTCATAATTCTCTTAAAAGAAAGTCTATTGTAGAGATGAATGAACATAGATAAACTACATATTTTTTTGTACACATTAAAACAGTATTTAAAAAAATACAAACTTTAATTATTATATGAATTATTTCATATTGTTTATCATAACTTTACCCTTATTGCAAATATATAAAACCAATCTATCTCTCATATCAGTTTATAGTTAAATTCCTTACGTATATTAAAATATATACGAGATAACATTGAATACAAGCCTTTATAGCGCTTCCTAAGTCTTAATACATCCGTACATGAAGTAGACCGTGGCAATCATGTGTATGGTACATTCAAATTGTAAGCAAATTATATGCTTACCTTCATATGCTTAACATTATCAGAGTAGCTTTAACCTGGTAGGAGAGAGAGCCTATTGTCAGGATAATTAGTTATCCACTGATGAGATTCCAGTTCCTCTGAAAGCGAATGGGGTCCACACCTATTGTGCGATTAGTCAGATTCAGTCCAAATGTATGAGATATTATTAAATCATCAATAAAAGTTTAAATGTCCTGTGACCCGAGTTGAAGGAAAAAGTATGGCTTGTAATTAAATCATGCAAATTTTATTTTTAGTTCATGTTAATTTCACGTAAGGTTTAAAAAGTATATATTATAGGATGATACCTTCACGGCAAAGAAACGTCGTTGAACTTGAGTAGGTATATAATAACACTATATAATAACACTATATAATAACTTCCTTGAATGTCGTATTATTATAGTACAGCTTCATAAACAGCACTCGATCTTATTAGATTGTAATTGTGCAATAGGAAATGCATACTTCGTTGCATCTCAACCGGTCCGTTGCATATTCTCGATAGTTTTAAATTCATTCGTTCAATATATGAATATTCTTTGATTTGTAGACACACACACATTTGTACACATTATGAAATAATTATATGTCTAGATGTTTCTTAATATTAGATAACTAGTATATATTTTATAAAACCAACATTGTATAAAGTATAAAAAATTGATCTAAGTGAATATTCAATTTTATTGTTTTAATTGTATATTTATTAGTAGCGATATTAAGGTGTAAGGTTTTATATTTTTCTATATAGGCTATTATTAGGCATGGGTTAGTTACAAGACGCACCTTAGCCCTGCTTATTTAAAAAAAGTAGTTAATTCCTTGAACTCCATGTTTTGCCGTTAACTGACGAAAAGCTCGCAACGATACTGAAAGTAAGTATAACAAAAAAAGTTACTTAGAGTATATATTGTAAATATTATTTTTTTAATTAGTTTTGTTGATAGTTTTCGTCCCAAATTAATTATTTAAATGACTAATTTTGTAGAAGTTACGGACATCTAGCGACTAAATCAAGTACTTTGAAAGAAATGCTACTTAATGATTCCGCTATTTGCCGATAGATGGCATTGTAAGCTTGTATGAGATAGTGTTATCAAATTAATTTGTAAAAAAATATAAGTTGGTAGCTTTTTATATGTAATATTTATTGCGTAAAGATTACTTATAAAGTAAGCAGAAATGTTGATTGATATAATAGATAGTTCTATTTCGATATGGTGCAAAAAAAAATAATAACATTTCATTACAATTAAAATTCTTTATTAACAAATTTGAATATATAATTATGTACATACTTAATTATAATTGTTTTAAACATAAACAACTAAAAGTACTTTGTGACATAAATAGTTCTTTAGCGTACAATGACTACAAACACTCAGCAATATTCAACACTGTCATAACACGAGCCAATCTTCTTTGATCATGTCGGAGGCTTTTTCGGCTATCATTATAACTGGCGCGTTAGGGTTACCACTGATTATAGTGGGCATGATACTGGCATCTACCACTCGTAAATTAGCTACCCCATGAACTCGTAATCTAGAGTCTACAACAGCATTCTGGTCATGATTAGGACCCATTTTACAAGTTCCAGTTGGATGGTAAATAGTAAAAGTAAAATGCTTAAGACTACACTCCCAATATTCGTCACTAAATAAAACATGCTGTTGACAACCCGGTAATGGAATGTTGTGAGGCCGAGAACCATATCTTTGAAATGCTGTTGTATTTGATAACGCAAAAGCGATTCGTATTCCTTCCGTTAACACCTTTATGTCTTCCTTGTAAGCGAAATAATTAGGCTCTATTGATGGAGGTTGAAATGGATTGCGACTCTTTAACTTTACCCAACCTGAACTTTTAGGGCGTAAAAGTAAAGGCAATATAGTCCATGTCTCAGCTTCTTCGATAGGCTTATAAACAGTATTATATACTCTGTCACGTAAATTCAATATTTTTCGTATCTGTTCACCACCATCCGAGTTAACTGAACTTGGTGCAAAATGAAATTGAACATCAGGCCAGTTGCCTGATGAAGGAGCGTATTTGGTGTTAACAAAAGCCAGACCTTCCACGCCTTGCGTTGTCATGGGGCCTTTCTCGTATAAAATATAATTCATAGCAACAGAAAGTGATTGAAAACGATCTTTTTTAAATGTGATTGGCTTGTTAACCACAAACGTAAGGCCCCCTAATCCGACGTGGTCCTGTAAATTATGTCCCACTTTAAGATTTGCGACTAGAGGTATACCATGCTCTCGTAAATGATCTACTGGACCAATACCGCTCAACATCAGAATCTGAGGAGTAGCTAAAGAGCCTGCGGCCATTATGACTTCTCGTTTTATACGAACTTTATATTTTTCACCGTGCCGATAAAATTCTACACCGTAAGCTTGTTTTTTGACTTGATTAATCAATATACGAGTTACTTGCGATGATAATGCTATGTGTAAATTATCTCTATTGCGTATCGGTCTGAGAAACGCTTTTGCAGTACTACATCTGCTTCCTCGGCGCATAGTTGCTTGTGTTAACATAAAACCCGTTTGTTTTGCACCGTTTATGTCGCGAAATTCGTAACCTAGTTCCATGCCACCTTTCAAAAATGTAACTGATAACGGCGTTCGCCACGGAGCTTCTTGCACAGTCAAATATCCGCCTGTTGAATGATAAGGCGTGTTTGCTAAATACGGATTTCGATTATCTTCAGATTTTAAGAAATATGGTAATACTTGATCATACGACCAACCAGGATTGCCTAGTGCCTCCCACAGATCATAGTCATTACGATTGCCTCTGACATACACCATAGCATTGAGTACGCTGCAACCGCCGAGTACTTTGCCTCTAGGCCAGTTGCAACGATCACCATTCATAGCAAGGCAATAGGAACGATTTTTGGAAGGCGTTGTTTGAAACTTCCAATCCATTTCGGATAGCTGCGTATAACCGGCTAAAGCTGGGATATCAGAAATCTCATTTTCATCTTGCCCGGCTTCAAGAAGCAATACTGTAAAGTTGCCAATTTCAGAGAGTCTTGACGCGACGACGGCGCCTGCAGACCCTCCGCCAACTATCACGAAGTCGTAAATCGGCATTATCTGAAATTGAAACAAAGACGTACGTCAGATATGTATATATGTATGTATGGCTTGGCACAATATGAAAGAAATTTTAATATTAATAAGATATCGGTTAGATAATATATGCAAAGTATAAATATTCTTTATACTTCCAATTTTTTCTAACCAAACTGGGAAAATATGTTTATTTGATTTAATAGAATTGCTATATAAATATTTCTTAAATTTAGATCAAGTCCTCAAATATCGTGTGAGCAATACTAATACTTCTTTATTTCTTTAAGGAAAAATACTAAATAAATAAATAATCCCTTTGAAATATATCAAAAATATATACGTTTTTTATATATTTGATATATTTCAAATTGACGTATATTTTATATACATTTTTTTCATGTTTGTGCTTCCTCTTGTATAATCGTAAGTTCTTCCTTTATCCCATCTCACTCATTGTTACATCATAAATGTTATTAAATGTAACTTACGAGTCCGGCATGTCTTGTGCAACTATGCCACAATGATGTCGAATTGATTTAATTTTATATTTATTTTTCATATATGGTTTGAATTCACAGTAATTCAAAATTTTGTTACTACTTACATTGTTTATATCTGTGACATACGATTCCGGGTCGTATTGTTGGTATCTGAAGTATGTGATTCCGAGAGCCAGGAGTGGTATCAACCCCAACACAGTGATAGGAGAAGGTGCCAAGCTTGCCAACGCGCCAGCCGCCTCCATCGTTACCTTCCAAATACATTTACGTCTATGCTAATGTGTACAACTTATTCTACTAATCACTACTAAATCCAGT
This sequence comes from Dione juno, assembly GCA_037127375.1. Classification (NCBI taxonomy): domain Eukaryota; kingdom Metazoa; phylum Arthropoda; class Insecta; order Lepidoptera; family Nymphalidae; genus Dione; species Dione juno. Next base: position 1,316,602 of record JAXRJS010000074.1, read on the forward strand.
TTTCAATTTTTTTTCTTTGTTCCTCCGCCGATATAATTTTAGGAGTATAATTTCGTATACCAGCTTTCTTCGGTGTAGGTCCTGCTTTTAATTTAGCTTTTTCAGAATCACTGAGGTAACCTTTCAACCTAGCACTTTTTGTATCGTCCTTATCGTCTAATAGATGTTTATAGCGCTTATCTTTAGGAATTTTAATAGGCTTATATATTTCTTTATTTATGTCCTTGTAGTGATTGTTCTTATATAACGATGTGCAGTAATAATCGCTATTAAATGATCCGTCAGAACGGCTCTCACAGGCGCTTGACCCGCTACGATATCCGCTACTTTCGTTCGAAGAATTATCGCTTTTGGAGCTCTCAGCGCTTCTTCTAGCTCTATGACGCTTATAATCTTTCCTGTCGTAGTCGCTTCTATAATCGACAGATGACACTCTATATTCTATAGAGTCTTCGTATTTGTTCTGGTATTTCTTCACTGACGCAACGCTGGTGTTAGCGATGTACGACTGCTCTTGACCCATGATGCCAAACTTGATCGTAATCTCTGGAGTCGATTTTGAATTCTGAAAATACAATATGATTGCTTACTTTTAACATTTTCTCCGTATACATATAATTAAATATTGTACATTTAACTTTTTTAATTAAACAAGTGAATGTTTTTATACTAGAATAAAAACAAAACATTCACTTGTTTAATTTTATGTGTAACATTTAACAAACTGTTATACAATTTCATTAACCAATTTTTATTTTTAAATTTATTCGAACCGAGATGATTACGTTTCAAAACATTTAATTTTATTCATTACTAGAGGTATGCATAATGACTTTATCAAACACTATTTGGAAATATTACTGAAGATAAACAAGTACGAGTATAAGTTGTACAAAAGTGGCAGGCAGGTTTTAAATGGACAATATCTCCCGAAAACAATTTCTGTATTTCTTAAAATAATTCGAATGTACCTTCTTACTATATCTTTATACTAGCGAATGCAATCTAGTATATCTACTAATATTAAAAAAAGAAATTATTAATTTCTTTAACTTTTTAATTTTTAACCAACACAACCAACTCAATTTGTTAATAACAAAGTGAAGGTCAATTAGCCGTTAAGTTTTGACGTAAAAGCCACTTGTTGACTAGAATATAGACTATAAGTATCAATAATTTTAGGATTTAATACAAATTAATAAAGGCACCGTAATACTAAAACAAGTTCCTAAAATGACTTTTATTAAGCTCAATCTTAATTGTTTACTAAACTAAAGTTACATAAATTTAAAAAGAAAATAAGGCCAAAAACAGCGTCAGTATAATCTGCTAGCAGGTCTGCGATAGTTGACTTACTAGAGAGTGGATTGGAATCACTTAGAATCATATCCCGAGCTCATCACTCGCTGTTCAGTCGAGTCAGTTAAGACCCTCCTGATGGCAGAGAAACATTTTGTACACGAGTTTAATATGCATTCGAACTGAACTTAACGATAGTGCGTTCTATTTCAGTACAGAGCCATCTCTTATCAGTTTTATTAAACATAAGACATGACGTATGTGATACAAGCTCGGAATTGCAAGCTTCGCACTGTACGGACGTATTCACTACGCTCATACGGCCCGAACCTTTCTCTTGTCCTTGGCAATTTTAAATATTTAATTTGTAAATATTCTATAATTTTCGCCGGCGTTCTGTCGCCGTGTCGCTTTTGTGACGTCGTTGTGACGTCACCTCAAATCGATTCTCGGTCTTCTGTTGACAGTATGGTTGTCGTGTGCGGGCTTTCAGCGAAGACGTTGCCGTCTCAGAAATGAGCGGCCGAAAGAATGCGTCGCGGGATCGCTCCCGTTCGCGCACCAGACCTCCTTCGGACGTAGGGGCCAGTGGGTCGGGACCAACCCCACCCCCTCGCGCCTCGCACCTCTTCGGAGCAGGAACTTCTGCGGGCACCGCTTCTGCGCGGAGCATGCCCCTTATTGGTCCCTTGCCGACCGCAACCGACTCCGGCCTTGTGTCAGTCACCAGTGGCATCACTGAGTTGGGCCGTTCTATGGCCAGGCCCGCTTTTGTGGCGAACATACTCGGCCTGATACCCGAGTTCTCCCAGCGCCTCCGTAATCTCCTCAGGAGTGGTCGTCACAGGAAGCCCCCTGATGGCCACCTTGCGACTCATTTCCGAGGGCCGCCATCTCCAGGTCGACGAGGTACCGCTGGATTATACGATATTCGCCCTCCGACTCTGGAGAGAAGCGCACACCTTTCCCAAATGGGCGCGCGTTGGGTGCGTGTCCCAACCTCTCTTTGAGCACCCGGAAGTGGGTCGCCCAGTTGGGCAGGGTCTCCACAACGAGAGGTGGGTAGCGAGGCCTCGGTTTTGGGGCGGGTGCAGCTGCTGGAGCCGGTGCCGCCTGCGCCGCCTGGCTCGGGCTTCCTGCCCGGAGCGCATCGGCAAAGGTGACCGAGCTATCAGTAGCGGCACCCGTGGTGCTGGTGGTAGTAGAGGTGATGGGCACGACCGTTTTAGGCGCTGGATTCTGTGCTCGAAGGCGTGGGTCCCTAGAGGCTCCCGGGGCGCGGTTGCGCGCAAAGCCTTTTTGGATTGGTTTCGGGGGCCTCATCGGCGGACCTGGGTCTCCGGACAGGGGTGAGGGCTGATGTCGGCGCCTCCTCCATCTAGATATTTGAGGTGCCGGCGCCCGCGAGCTCTCTCTCTTTGTCGTTGAGGAACATACAAATATGCTCCAGCAACGAATTGGAGATAGCCCCACGCTGCCGCAAATGAGACACAAGGATCATGTCCCTATGCAGCTGCGTTCTGGGCGACAGCTCCGCCTCATACCGAGACGGCGCGGATGGTGACCTCTTAGAGGGTTGAACCTCTCTAGCTGCGGGCCTGGAAGTCCGCTGCGGCGTTATAATTGGGTCTGTTCCACGCGGGGAAATGGTAACAACACCCGCGGGGGGCACTGAGACCGCCAGTTGGGGGCCGGAAGCACCAGTGGAGCGCGCTTTCAAGTCACGCGCCTCCAGTGTCCGGGAGTTCGCCACAAAAGCGGGCCTGGCCATAGAACGGCCCAACTCAGTGATGCCACTGGTGACTGACACAAGGCCGGAGTCGGTTGCGGTCGGCAAGGGACCAATAAGGGGCATGCTCCGCGCAGAAGCGGTGCCCGCAGAAGTTCCTGCTCCGAAGAGGTGCGAGGCGCGAGGGGGTGGGGTTGGTCCCGACCCACTGGCCCCTACGTCCGAAGGAGGTCTGGTGCGCGAACGGGAGCGATCCCGCGACGCATTCTTTCGGCCGCTCATTTCTGAGACGGCAACGTCTTCGCTGAAAGCCCGCACACGACAACCATACTGTCAACAGAAGACCGAGAATCGATTTGAGGTGACGTCACAACGACGTCACAAAAGCGACACGGCGACAGAACGCCGGCGAAAATTATAGAATATTTACAAATTAAATATTTAAAATTGCCAAGGACAAGAGAAAGGTTCGGGCCGTATGAGCGTAGTGAATACGTCCGTACAGTGCGAAGGGCCCTCGGAAATGAGTCGCATGGTGGCCATCAGGGGGCTTCCTGTGACGACCACTCCTGAGGAGATTACGGAGGCGCTGGGAGAACTCGGGTATCAGGCCGAGTATGTCCGGCCGATCCGGGCGAGGAAAGGTTGGCCGGGCTGTATCTTCTTTGCGGTCCTGGCCAATGGGCTGGGGTTGTACAAAACGTACGTCAGACCCCATCTGACGTACGCGTCCCCAGCTTGGTACTCCCTCACGAGACCTAGTCTTCGGAAGGTCCTTGAGACGGTGCAAAATGTGGCTCTCCGACGAGTCGTCCAGGCTCCTAGATACGTGAGGAACGCTACCATTCAGCGCGACCTCCGTATCGAAAGCCTAGAGCTACACTCACCCAGCTCACATCACCCAGCTAGCTGCCCGCGTCTACCACGGTGCCGACGCCTCGGATCACCCTCACATCCGAGACATCGCTCCGTGGCACTCCCGTCCGCCGGACGCCCGAAGACTACCTCGAGACAACCTTCCCCCTCCTTCTGATTCCTGAGCTGCTACCAAGGTCGCTGGTCGCCTAGGCTGAGCCTCCCCCGGATCACCGAGGGTCTCATTCGGCTGGGCTGACGGCCCGGGTAGCGCATAGCTCACTCCTTTCGTCCAGTTCTTTTAAATCTTGTCCCTCTTAAGGACACTTTACCTCGGGCCAAACGCCCAACCCAAGGACCCGCCCATATTCATGGGCGGCGGAAGAGCCTAACGGCAAGAGGGCACTGCCCTGAAGCCGTTTTCCTCTCCCCCCTCGGGGGTCGAGAGAGATAATACATCTGAGTGATACAAGCTCAGTTGTTAGGTTTTGATCTTGTCTTGATTTGAATAGATTACAGTACTATATTTTGTTTGCAGTTAAAATATATTTAGTATATTATAATATATTTAATATATTTAATATAGTTAAATATAGTTATAATATATAGTTAAATATAGTTATAGTATAAAATATATTTAATATAGTTAAAATATATTTAGTATATATAAGTTAGAAAATTTCAATTAATTTAGATGCATGTAACAGCGCCATCTATTATGTATTTTGAAATTATTTTTGAAAACTATTATAAAGACAAATATCTCTTCTAATCTTTGAATAATATTATTAACTGTATTTTTTTTTTGTGTTTTAATTCAATATAAATGTATATATGTATAAGTATTTCTTGATAAAAATATATAATCTATGTTTGTAAATTATTTTCAATTTATAAAGAAATAATTGACTAAATTTTTTGGAAATTGAAGCTATTTTTTGGACATAAAAGCTAATTTTTATTTAATCTTTGACAACACTATGTGTCGTGATGTAGAATACAATTTTACAGTAAGAACTTCAAAAACAGTAATTGTATAAAAAAAAAATATCCTGTTATTTTAACATATAAGTTACTTAAGATATTTTCGTTACCAACGATTATAAACTTTCACTGTATTTCAACCGAATTGTTATTGTACTTTTTTTCTCTAGATTAAAGTTCAATACCCTTTAAAAAACATTCCTTTAAACGAAAAAGAAACAATCCTTTGTATTTTAAAAATATCAATGATTTATTGCTTCAGAGGCAAGGCTTTTAACTTTGAGACAATTTATTTATCTATGTGACGCAACCATGTTGTAATTGTTACAATGGTGTTTTATCGTAGCTCGATCAGTTCACCTATGTCACGAGTGAAAAAAGGAGAAAAACGTATTCAATATTTAGTATTTGAAATGATTGGCTTGTTCTTGTTGTCTCAAAATGGAAATAAAAAAATATATACTATGTCCTAAGTGGTAGGACCCAATACCGCACAGACCATTCACAATGATCATTTCTTCTCAGACAGTTCGAACCTTCAACATCTCGTGGCGTCAGGTAAACTAAATTAGCGGCCGGTTCAATTCGCATTCGGGAGAATTATATATTACTTTCATTTCCTCGCTCCGGTAACAAAACTAAGAGCGGCGTTTAGTTCCGCCACTCAAAACGCAATGTATTGAAAGGCGGAATATCGGGTAAACATTAGACACTCATAGACACACATAGACACTCCGTCTTAACACTAGGTTCCCTCTGCTTACCCTGTAGTAGTAGTAGTATATGTCTGTATATTTTTTTTGTAAAGTAGGTACCAAAAATGCGTATAACTTAGAACACAAGTAAAGCGCACAAGCTTGTTGGCCTAATAAAGCGTGAAATTTCGTATTCATATGGAAAAATATTTTAGTTTTAGCTGAACATCTGTGTGTATCGAATTTTGCTGTTTACAGTGAGTACAATAAATATAAAGGAAAGGTAAATATTATTTTTTTATGACAATTGCAAACGTCAATATTGGTTATCCAAAATAAATAATATAAACGCTCCAACTCTGAACGTTTAAGAAAGTGTTTTGTTGACGCAAATAATGTAATATAATAAGATTATTGTCAAAATTTTAAAAATAAAAATGTTTATTTTATTCGTTTTCCTTGTCTTAATAAAGAAACAACATTGGGTACACACAAACAACATAGAACACACAATATCACTATTTCGTCGTTATGTGAAGAACGGAGTGATATTTTACTCTGCCAACACTGAAAAATGCGATTCAGCTCAGTAAGAGAAAAATCACGTTATTAATAAATGGACTTTTTTTTAAAATGTATGTATATTTGGTAAAACCGTTATAAATTTTATTGGTAATATCCTGTCGACTAATGTCATAACAATTAAAAACACGAATTAGCCGCGCTAGATTCAATCTGTAACCTGACTTTTTAAGGACATAACTGTATATAATAACGTTTTAGTTCATAAAATGACGCACGAGTGATAAGCCCGGTCTTCAAGTCCTCCCATACCGTTACCATTACCGGTAGAGTTGTTCTGCATCAATGCTTTCCTTTACACCAGTTTACTTTTATATGTTATTATGCGCTAGGAACAAGAAGCGAGACTGTTATTGCCAGAAATATAGTTTAGCTGGCATCATTTGACTCAACTTGATATGATTTATGTAATACTAATGCAAATTTTAAACTAATAGGGTTGTACGTCCAGAAAATGATGAACATTAACTGCTTGTTAATAAAAGCTAAAAAAATATAGCCTAGCCAGGAATGAGCATTTAACATATATGATAAATAGAATATTTATATGCTAACATAATTTTATAATTTGGAAGCTATTTTTTACTTATTATAAGTAATTAATTTAAGCTTATAGATTAAGTAAGAAAACAATGGAAAAAGTAATAAATATGAGTATAAAAAATATAAAATATATATCCATGTACTATAGTTAATAACATTAAATAATGTATTTAATAAAAGTGGCTGTAAAAATAATTCTACGATTGCCACCTTTTGGTTTATCTTATTGTAATCCACCTATGATATCTGACATATTACATACATTTATTGCGGATATTTTTTTATCTTCGAAAACACAAACAAGAAACTACGTTATTTATATATACATGGTCGTATATGTAAGTAATATTTATAGCATACATGATATTACGAATGCTCTAAAATGGACCTCAGGTCGACCAATGCCCTCAATAAAGCAGGTTTTATTTCATAAAGCTTGAATCTGAATTTAAATGGCGTATGAGATATACTTACCTACTTTAAAATATAGTATATATATATATATATATATATATATATATATATATTATATATATATAGATAATATATATATATATATATATATATATATATAGATATATATATTTTGATTTTCACATCATTATATTTAGGTTTAATATAAAATAAGACTCCTCTACGTCATATCTAATGTTTGTCAAACGCAAAGATTTTGTCACATTTGTTACAATTTGCCTGAATAGATAATAATTCATTTCATTTACATCACAACGGTAACTGCATTATTTATTTGTAAAATTCATCATAAAACAATACTAATATTATACTTACTTAATAAAATAATTTTAGTTCAATTCATTAAACTTTTTATGACCATATGAAGCTATTGCACAAACTGTATAAGTAAAGTTTGCTTGAGTTTTGCAACTGTTTAAAATTTTTTACCGTGAATTGATAGCTACGCGTAAGATATTGCATTAGAAGTTATTTACTTTCAGAAAACATAAATATTTGAAACTAAGGGGGGGATATGAACCGACAATACTCATTAGAAAGAGAGAATACAATTTTTTTTAATACCTTTAAAGTGTTCGACACATTCCACACTATGAAAAGATAAAGACTTTTAGAAAATATAAAATTTGAACATATCGGACGGACATACTCGAACGCGATCCTCACCACTAAGCCATACGTTTGCTTCGCTTCAAACCGACGTTAAAATTCCGAGAAGAACACGTAACCCTATATAAAATATGTGTGAAGGAATTGAGATATATAAACCCATTGAGAATATATAACTTCATATTGATATTTAAATAAGCTTCATTTGAAGTCGGTAGACGTATGTTGTTGAATACGCATTCAAATACATTATCAATGTATACCAGTTAAGTCTATAAAAAGGTTATAGATTCGAGTATCATTATATTGAAAATGCAAATGTTTGTTATAGTACATTTTCTTTATTGTTCAAAAACGCGCTTATTCGAAATCTCAAGAATTGGTAAGATATGTAGAACAAATGCTATTTTCCTATAAAACGTGTGTTCTCGCTTATATTATCTTATTACTATAAAAAAAATTATCATAAAATTAAAAAAAAATTAACAAAAATGGACATTTAAATTATTAATAAAATACCTAATAAAAATAAATCAATCAATTAGAATACTTATCCAAAACTATATGTATGGAAATGACTGATGTAATTTCTAGATTAATCACAATATAAAAGTGGTGTTGGTGTTTAAAGGATTTTTTTTGCCGTATTTTATTTATGTCACTGTCTGATTGAACTCCTTAAGGGTACTAAAAATGTGGGATAAAAATTTTATAAATGACACTAAGCAATTATCGTTAATTTACTTATAGTAAATGGTGTATTGTTTATGTTGCAGATAATAATGTGGTCTTGTCTTTGTGAGTTATATCTATGGCAATTTTTTAAAAGATGATCAAGGGTTTGAACTTAATTATTTGTTTTGTAGAAGTTATTACTTTTTATTTTAATTTTTTTTAGATATTCTAGATGGAAACTGTGACATGTTAAATATTGAGTTAAATAAAATTGTGTTATGGATAGAAGCAGATTGATTTTGTTATTAAGAGATTTTATTATTTTAGTATTAGTTAATATGGTTCTTGTGTGAAGGTAGTTTCCGCATTGATGTATTCTTCATTTGTTTTAATTAATGTGTCATATTTGATATGATCTTTCACGTAACTAATAGAAAAGTAGTAAGTCAAAAATACCATACATCTACACCAATAGTTATATGGTATGGTTTTTGAATTAGCCGGGGATTTGGCTGCAATATCTGCAATCAACATGAGCTTTGGTCCATACAAAAACGATATCACCCACCTTTCTGATTTCAAAGGTCTGAATTATATAAAACGACCACGTCCACTCTCATTAAATTGTAATTGTAGAGTTTTAAAATTGCGTCATACTTCAGACCTTTATGTGTATCGCGTACTTACCATCCGGTTCTTATGTTATACATGCATATTTATAGAGTTACCTAAGTTATTGAAATGTTTCACATGTTTTTTTTATATAATTTCGTACGGAACACATATCTTTTAATTTAGACAAAAACTTAAATTTGATCCGTTTAAATTAGAGAAGGGAAAATTTTATTTGCCTTAATCTTACTCGTTGAAATAATAATTATATGTATAATAGTTGTTACTCTGCTGAATACAGCGTGAAGATAAAAAATTAATAACATATACCTACATAAGTATAAACCAAGATGAAAAACAATCCGTTTCGTATTTGAACATATAAATAAAATATAAAAATATTATGTAATACATTACGACTATTTTGTGTGTTTAATAAGATTTTATAAAGTAATTACACGTACGTGGTACTTATACTTGCTTAATATAGAATTTTAATGGATGACGCAGTTATTAAGTATGTCAATACACCGTATTCTCTGTGTACTTTTAATGTAATGAATAATGTAGTGCGAATCACTGATTATACGATTTGTCGTGAAAAATAAATAGACGGTCGTGATAATATTATTTCGTTCCATATTAGTCGCTAAGTAACTTGCACATGACTTGTACATATGAATGCAGATCATAAACTATTAGGACCTAAACCTAAATTACTACGCGCACAATACGAAAAGTAGCCGAAATGCTATTAATACAATACAATTTACTTCATCCAGGATATGAATTCAGAAACTCTATGTAGAATAAGTAGCTTACCACGACATCACCAGGTCGTTTGCACGTACGCTCACAATTATATCTCGTCCATACATTTCACCACTTCAAACGACAGGGTGTACGTGAGCTGTGGCGCGTCACTTTGTTTTTAACCCGATTCATGGCCAACTTTATGTAGGAAACAAGTAGGTCTACAATTTACTACTATTTTCATATGCGTATGTTTTATATAATAAGAATATTATTCATAGGATATAGCCATATATAGTTAAATATCTGTTTGATTTACAAGTTTCAAATATTTTATTTCTCTATCTGCAGGCAGATAGGGGATAAGCTCAAGCGCTCAAGTTCACGAAAGAAATTTACATTACTTTACTATAATGCTATTGCTGAGAGTAAACATTTTATTTGTGTTTGTTTCTGTTCATTTATTATTTAATCTAAATATTTAAATTAATACATGAAAGATATTAAAAATGGGCGGGTATAGGGCGTTTGGCGAATGGAAGCTTAATATATCAATGGTTGATAGAAACCAAGTAATATAGTTTACGTGACACTTCATGTGAGATCATGTCGCTATATTTGCCTGTGTAAGAGAAAGCTGTGGTCTGTTTGTTTTGTTTATTCAACGGTTAAACAGCCACTGCTAATTCAAATTGTGTAACGTTAGAATAGGAATCACTCTCCATTTCAGTCGCCACGTAATATCTTTAGGGTAGCGGCACATGATGCCTATACATAATGCTGGCAGCATGATGACAGCATAGGGTGTCTGATTTATAATAGAGTTATAGTATCAAGTATATTTACGTACCACCACAAATCTTGTTTACGACATTTTTTTATTATGTAGTCTCAGTAATGTAGTAGTGTCTCACCTTATACCTACGTAATATGTTTGGAACTATATTTTATTATGTATGTAATTCAACATATATTGATTGCAATAAAGAATACTATATATGTCGAAAAAAAGGCGGAAAACGAAAACTGAATGACTTATTTTATTGACTTAACTGCTCATAGGTAAAAGACCTGCGAAGCGACATGGTGATTAATGTATTTGTACATTGCGATTGAGAAAAGTCAGAGACATATTCAACTTGACTTGAACTGGCATTTAGCATTTCCGTTTATATGAACTATTGTTATTGCGGTGCATTAGCACAGCAATGGTCTCGAATATAAGATATAATAAAAATACATATTCATTTTCTCGTAGTGTACCGAATTCAGGTGAAAGCCGGAGAAAAGAGTCTCAATACTAGGTATTCTAGAAGAAGCTTAAAATGTACATAATTATCTTATATTTCTAACTTCTTAAATTAAGTGATACGAAGGTGAATAAGAAACTTATTTGATGCTTGCTTAAAAAGATAAATCACGGTCGTTACGCAAAGGTGTGGCAATGATTGTACTAATGACATAAATGTACAGACGAAACAGAATTTAGCATTTGAATAATTTCACAATGCGTATTGCGACATTGTTTAGATATTTATGTATTGAGCTTTTAGATGTAATCGTTTGTGGGTTCTTCTTCACTCGCGGAGAATGAAGTAGTTTTATTTTCCTCGCTCTGGTAACAAGACAATTTGCAGCGTTTAGTTCCGCCACTTAGCACACAATTTTCCGAAAGTCGGGGACAGGGAACAGTATCTTAACACTAGCTTCCCCTATGCTTACCCTGCCATATGCGGGATACAGCGTAAAGCTAAAAAGAAGTGTTACAAACGAACGAATTATTACAAATGTGTTTATTTCTTTTAATAATTTATAATATTATATAAGTTATTCACATAATAAATTAATATGCAAGTTTGACTTTTAGTGAAAGTGAATTTAATATTTTTCATCTTGAGATAAACCTTAATTTTTTTTTTAATCATCATTTTCATTATTTTAAACAAAATAAATAAGAGTATATAAGTACTTATTTGTATTTGGTAAATCTTGTAAGGAAAGTAGATTAACAAGAACTAAATATATGTAGAATGTACCTAATGCTTGTATGCTTGTCAATTTATCATTTATTTAATTCATTTAATCAACTGTTAATCTCCATAATCAATTTCGTTGACACTCAAAATTATATGAAACTAAGAGTTGGCTATTATATAAAATACCTATGTATATGAAAATAGCATCTTAGCTTTCCGCAGCAACTTAGCACAAGTTGATCGACGTTTTCTTATTTCACGGTTTATGTACGTGTATACTAAGATAAGCTTAGAGTGCCTCCGCGTAGTGAACATGCTAATATTTGTCGTCACTTCTCGATGACAACCGGTGGTAAAATTGCGGGTACTAAATAAATATCATCTAGTAAATATTAAGAATGTGTGTTAATATGACTACAATAAGAATATTAGGTTGTTATGAAAAAAACGTACAGTCTGAGTCTGAGTCCATATAATCTTTAGATATTCGCTATTTAAAAGAACTTGAATAAGGGTAGAGCTTTAAGCATAATTGCCCTGAAAATGTATGAAAAAGTGATAACAAAATTATGTTGTATTAAATTTGTAAAAATGAATATGATATTTTCTAAGCGATGTACTGTTAGTTGTTACCAGGTAAGGAAGTAGCGCTGGCTTGTTAAAAGTGAAAAGTTCTTGTTCCTTCACTTAGTCTTACATTCCACCAAGCATATCAATTTTTTATAACGTCATAAAAACATAATACATTTATTTTTTTTATACATTCTGCATTAAAATTATACATAATTAGAAGTTTAAAAAGAATTCCAGACATTAATTATTAATTTTTATTCAGCTTTTTGTCTCACAATATAATATATTGTATTTTGTTATACATTTAATAATCCATCTATATTATTTGATATATAAAGGTAAAAACATAGCGAAATGCCCCCGTTCCACTTTCCGTATATTTCTAATTGTTACGACTGGAAGTATACCAAGTACCATAGGCTCGTGATTACTCACATAAAAATATGAATAAACAGACCAAATTAGATCAATATTTTTTTATTTATACCCACTCTGTATATGTACCATTGTGTTGCTAATTTTAATACCTACTCCAACTAATTTTTCGATTAAAATAATAATATGTGTTTATTTTATAAAATCTTCTTTACATAACGAGGTGTCACTATAATATTAGATTTAGTTTGAGCTAAAGCTTAGCTTTTATCGTTGGTGTAATGAATACATGAACAGATTTTGAAGCTTTGGCCTTTACATTGTACCACCTAGATACTCAGGCGTTAGATACACGTATATTGATAGGAAGTGTAAAAAATGCTGCCGGCGGGACTAAGTAGTTGGAATCTGGACAGACCGGTGACTAAGGAAGTGCCCAGAGAAATGTGAAATTAACTTTCTATTGTATTACGAGCTCGCAAAGGTCACTATGCCGTGCTCTGTTTGAAACGATGCTTCTTTCATTTCCTTTTTTATTTTAGACGGTAGATTTGATTTATTACTTTTGTAAACATAAGTTTCTATGATTTTTTTGAGATTGATGATTTTAATAAATGATTGTAATGGTCGTTTAAGTAATAACTAATGAAGTAACTGTTATGAGATTTGCGTGTTAAAGGTTTCATTCGATAATTTATTCTATTGTTATAAAATCTTTATTGTATAATAATTTGATTGTATTTGGGTTTGTTTAAATAAAATTTAGGTTAATGCATCAAACTTGCAACTTTCTATCGTAATTAATTCTATACATAGCTCGGGCGCACCCGATGGAATAAGTTGTCTTCATTGACCGTTATTGTGTAATGAGAACGAGATACACAATACAAAAGGAACGGTTTCTTGATATTAATCACATACAAATTGGAGTTTCTTAGTTAATTTCAAAAGAATCTCAACTATCATATTAGATTTCGTACGTGAGAGAAGGAAGATTGTAGTATAAAAGTGGCACAAGGGTATTCGATAGAACATCGCATCAAACGTTTAACTCGGATTCTCTTTTGGCAAAATACCTGTTTCTTTTAGATATCGAAGCGAATGGTGGTTTCATATTTTAATTTGTTTATGGCCTTATTCTTTTAATTGTTATGGTGATTTCTAAATATTAATGCAATTTAAATCGATATGTGAAAGTAAAATGTGTTTCACACATAATTTTGATTAGAATCAGCTAAAATTTAATCGTATATAAATTTATAGTAGTAAAATTAAGCAGCAAAACGCTTACTTTTTATAAATGAAAGTCATATACTAAGATTTTATAATAACCGGATATTATTAAAGCAAGATTATTTAAGTTAAAAAGTTACCTGTCAGCCATGGTTATAAAAAAATTGAATCCAAATAGAAAAATCCCTCGATTCAGTTCAATCCACTGCCACAAAGCGCGCGCAATTTATCACAATCAATATCACCGATTTTACAAAAAGATCGTTTAGTTTAAATCACCGAATATTTATTATAGTGCTATTTGATACATTCACCGATAGAAAGTCGTAAGTGTTCCGCACTTTCTTCGACGCGTGCGTTGACGCTCTTTGATACCGAGTGAGTGAGACCAGCGCGGCGGCGGCTGTTCGTATGCTTTAGTACGTTATTTGGATGTTTCTTATAGGATTTTTATTGAATCTACATTTATATATCAAAAATACAGAAACTTGTTTTAAATTTAAGACCGTTAGCTTATATAATTTAAGCTGTATATGATTTTGTAGATACATTTTTGTTATTATTTATGCAATTAAAAAATATATAAATTTAGAAGTCGTCGCAATAAAAGACTATTAATTAAATAATATTTTGATCTGGATTGATTAATAGTGTCTGTTGTCTTATAGTAGAGCTTTCAATTTTTACAATTGATGATGGTTAATCATTTTTGTTGGTTTTTAAAATTTTGAAGCCACATCTCTGGGAAACCGTCCAAGCGCTCTAACCGCTAAGCCATATGTTGTCATCGAACTACGTCGAACTTCTTATATGGTTATTACAACTATTTATGTTGTTAGCATCTTTGTAGGGACATTTCTACAAAGCTATCCAAAGTTTAATGCTAAGTGCCAATGATCATTTGGCAAGAGAGAAAGGTATTTATTAAATATTTTTTTAGTTTTGTGTGTTTATATTATTATACTTAGTGGTTTTCCACACAAAGTTTTTAAATATTATATATATATATATATATATATATATATATATATATATATATATATATATATATATATATATATATATATATATATATATATATATATATTATATATATATATATATATATATATATATATATATATATATATATATATATATATATATATATATATATATATATACAAAATGATTGTGCATTGCTATTACTTGCTTCCGCTGTGCTAAAAAAAGTTAACGGATTATTTGTATTTAATTATAAGTAATTACTTATTATCTAACAGTGATTAATGAGTACTTTTATTAAAATCATTGTTGGACCTATTAGTCGTTGATCTAAATTGAAATAATTTAGAGTGTTAACTCTAAATAGGCGGAAGTGCATATGAAGCGTACACATGCGAAGTAATGTATTTTAATAATATAATATATAATATAACTATAAAATTGTTATTTTATTAACCATTTATAATTTATTTTTTTATTAAATAGATTAAACAATTTATAAACTAATTTACATTAAGTAGCGTTCAAGTAAATTACGAAACAATTAAGAGCAGTTTAATACATTACAGTTTTGTCACAACGGCTTCATGATAATATATAAAAATTATCTTAGGAAAATACTGTGTATAAAACTTGCTTCTGAGGAAACCCAGTGACAGACAGTAATTAAGAAAATGTTTTGTTATCGATTGTTAGGCATACTCAACACTTTACACATTGTGCATAACGGTTGTTTACACTTTACACATTGTGCATAACGGTTGTACGGGGGAAGGTTGCGATCATTGGACCGGCTCTTTGATTGGACTACTTAATTATTTCAAAAACTATAGGTTGGTAAACTATAGGTACAATATGTTGAATATGTTGCTAGGCAACAGTACCGAGCCCGTTGCCCACCCGCCAAACCTCAGCGCGCTCGCGTCACGTGGTAAGTAGTGATATCACTACTTACCACGAGTCTGTATCAGTGGTGACCGTGATGTAAAAACCGAGCCATCAACAAATTGATTTTGAATTTGAATTGTTTGATGATTGTATTAGATCAGAATAGCAAATTTATCTGCGCTTACAGAGACTATGAAGTTTTTTACCTATTTTTGCACGTTTTTTAAGACCTGCTATCCCTCTGTTGATATGCCTAGGTGCCATCAATGGACCTTAATGGTGACGCCATTATTGGACCAGTCCAATCAAAGAAACTTAGCGAATTACTTACTTTCACTTAGCATCATTGTAAGAAATGCTTTACCTGGGTGAATTTCCTATTGCAATAGTTACAAATACAAATTTTCTAAAGTACGCTTACTTTTTTTTTCAAAATAATAAAAAATAAAATATCTTTTTGAATACTCCAGCAATATTGAAAATGTAATATCAAAATTAATAAACAAAGATTTTTGTCGGCAGAGGAAAAGAAAAGGAAATATTATTTAGAAATGAAAGTAGCGTGAAACTCGCCATAGAATCTTACAGAAAAAGGAATATTGGATTAATTGAAGCGAGTTGAATCTATGGCATTCTAAAAGCCACAGTAAAAAGAAGAAGAAGTTCAGATAGTGAAGTCAAAAGGAGATCTTCTTGAAGCTTTAGAAACTGAATTTAGAGATTACATAGTTGAAATAGAGAATTCTTTTTTGGTATTAACGTGTCAGAGAGCTTGCCTTCCAATTAGCTGAGAAACATAAAATTAAATATCGTTTAAATAAAACCAAAGAAGCAGCATTCATAGCTAAGCTAAGCATTCATGGCGCGCCATCTAGATATAAGTCTATGTCATCCAAGAGCCACATCTATCTGATTTTGAATAAAGAATAATACTTATTTTGTGTTTCATTTGTGTCACCTTCATTGGACCGTTGATATAAATGTTTCTAAGTCCAATAATAGCAACTTAGTGGTCAATTCAAGGTAACGGTGGTCCAAAGAAAGCAACTCGTCATTGAAAAGTTATTTTAGTATATTTCTAAAGCCTCTCAACTTTCATTGCCGCATTGCCGCATTGCAGCATAGTTTATATATCATTAATTTACATAAAAAGCATCACATTCCAACAATTGGCTTATATTTTCGGTGATATTTCATGAGATATGATGTCATAAAGTTACGTGGTCCAATGATAGCAACCTTCCCCTACATTTGATTCACACTATACGTCATATGATACTATTACTATTAATATTATTTATCCGACAGCATATTCAATATCAAGTAACGTACAGTACAAAACAAAAGCTTACAGGCACAAAATAAGATAGACATACATTTAAAAAGTAAATAAATATTCTATGGGTATTAGTTTCCGTGTAGTAAAATATATGTTTGGCATTTCCGAAATTTTAAGTAACTATAAAAACTATATGAATTAGTAAAGCTTAATACGCTGTCCAAGATTTAAGGCATGTTACTATGTAGAAATATTTTCATGCAGGCATATCTACTATGGTTGCTGCTAAGGCTCTAGTGAGCAGGACTGCTTTCCGAACGATGGTAGCTTCATCATTCGATTTAAAAGTTCTTGCTAATTTTTATTTGACTTAAAATATTTTGAATTTGAATTTGTGTCATTCCATTGTTTTTACTACAAATAAACATTGGCTAGAATAATTTGACAAATTTCTTGCAACTACTTACTTTTATTCTTTTATATAGCATGCTACAAACTTATGTAAGTGAAAAACAAATATTAATGTAAACAGCAATTTTGAGCTGGTTATGTGCATTCACTTATAATATTTATCAATACTGCCTTTTAGACCAACTCGCTAGAATGCGCCTCGCCTTGAGTGTAATTACGTGCTTGTAATTCGTTGATTAGGCGAATGGCTAATTACAGTGTTACATAGCATTTAATTTGTAAGTTGAATATGTTTACTGTATTTTACCAATTTTTCTATATGTACATTTTTTGGCACCACCGTTGCTAATTTTTTATCAAAAATTCATTTAGTTAAATTATATATTATGATCAATTTGTATAAATGCTTCTTATTTCATAATTAAAAAAAAAATACTAAAATCACTAAAATTCCTGCGTTTGCTAGTTGTGTTAGTTATTTTCTCTCAAATTATTTAATTTTCATCATTATTATCAGGCTGTCGTGGCGCTATGGCGCAAGCGTCTGACTGTAAACGTAACAAACATACATGGTTTTGGGTTCGATATAGCGATAATGAACTATTTTTATTTGCTTGCTCTCGTAACAACACAAAACGCCACTTTGAGTTCCGCCACTCAGTACGTAATGTCTCGAAAATTAGACAGTTAGTAGAGACCGGAGTATCATCAGGTTCCCTCAGTCTAAAGAGCATAAGCTGTTTTTTATTTTTATTGTTACTCATCAATTACACTACCTATCGTGTGTTGATACGACCTTTTTTGTGTAGACATAACTACATAAAAGTAGCGCCATCTAGTGCCAAGTAGCAAAATATTGTAAATTGGTACAACTTGCTAGTAGATGTCTCTAGTTTTAAAAACACTACGGAGTAGTTTCATTCATTAAAATATAAAAGTAGTTAAATAATGATTTGTAATCAAATATATTGTTGTTTTAGTTAAAATCACAAGTTATAAGAGTATATTTAGAAATTGTTTTAAAAAAATTCGTCTTAAAAGAAAATAATAAAATACTCTAAAGTAGAGCTGTATAGGCTAGACAGGGAACCTAGTGTTAAGACACTCCGTTCCCCACTTTGCAGTCGTTCCAATATTTTTTAGCACATAATAAATAACGTTTAGGTAGATTTGCCTATTTGCTTGCATAAATAGAAAGTAAACTGTGATTATGTGGCACTATCCTCCCAATTTAACCATCATCGACACTATTGTAAACCAATGACATCTTTACGTGATTATGACTTCTCCCTAATATAATGTCAACTTTTGAACCTGAAACTCTACGCATATTATGTTAGTTCATCACAACCGCTGTACTATAATAGAATGTTTGCATCACGCATTATAATCTTTGTTTATTTAATACAGTTCCGCGTTTTCATTTTGTGCTTAATACTAACTGGAGCAAAATTATAGAAATTTCGCTTTTTTATTACTTGTTCAATATATGGAAGACTTTAAATTGTAAACAATGATATGTATACTAGACGCGTATATTTTTTATGTACAATGTGAAAAAAAATGAAACGACATAAAAAGATCTGGCCTACCACGTAGTGTTCGTACGAAAAAGGCGATCAAAGTAAGGGTTTGAAGGAGGAAGGATAAGGATTCGAAGAAATCGTGTCCGAAAACAAAGAAAAATCGTTACATACAAAATATAAACCTAATAAATAAAAATAAATGATATGGAGTTTCAAGTTGGTTTGCAAGAAGTCCTCCTCGGATGAAGTTCTCCTTCAATGATTGCCAGTGTAACCTATTTTGTGCAAGTATATAATGGTCTGACGCTGGACATGTAAGTATATAATGACGCACGTGCGACACAGATAACACAATTATTTTATTGTAAATGAAGACTTTGACAGGATCTCTTCTAGTTTTCATGTATAAGGTGGCTATATACGATATGGCATTGTCGAAGGGATTCATGTTCAACTGACACACTCGAACCAAAAGTAAAGAACTGAATTGAAATGATTATTTTGACGCTCGTCAGTTTTTATAGTTGTTATATTCCATTTGTCATTGTAGACGCTGTTTATAATCGTAGAAGATATTATAAAAGAACAGTAGTAAACAGTGAAACCTTATAAAGAACTCATCTAACTGCCACGTCACATACGTTAAATATGTGAAGATTGAAATAAATACAAATATGTGGACTTAATTGGTTTTACGTCTTCTGTTTTATCATATAGAATGTAAAGAGGAAAATTGAAGTTAATTAAATAACTTCTCGAGCACAGCTCGCAATACTAATAATGTATTTCGTAATGTTTACGTAAATATTGCGAAAACTGTTCTCCGCGAAGAGTCAACTCAAATATCTTACGATGATTTATAACAAGAAAGTGGAATGCTAAAAAAATCAGTTTTATCATATTAATAATTCAGAGTTAGGACACTCTATTTTTCACGTTTCATTGAATTTTCTTATATCTTTGATATTTTAAATTTAGTAACCAATGGTATTTTTAATTTTGGTACATTTTATATAAAAATTTGTAAACAAAAGAATATATCGCCACTTTTGTCTAGTAAATCAAAATTAGAAACGTTTCGCGGCCAATAACACGTGCAACGTCAATTTTACACACGTTTTAACAATAGATCATAAATACACAGACAATAATAAAATAAAACTTAGTTGTAATATCTAACATCTATATATAGAACTGATAAGTAACGCAGTGCCGGAACTACTGAGCGTAGAAAACTACAATTTGACATGTTTTCCAGAGATTTTACCCAAATATTATATGATTATACCTAACACGAATACCCTTCTTGTGAGGCACAATAAAGTTATATCTTACATACTTTAAACTTAATAATAATATAATATAGTTTTTGTTTTGTAAAATTAGGCGTATTTCTTTATATACCAAGTAAAGGTTCAAGAAAACCAAACTAATGTCTATTATAATTAATGATTTAAACTGGTTATCATATAGAGTTATTATATTTTTTTATAAAATCAAAACATTTCACTAGCTACACTATAATGTATGAATAAGTCATTAAATCGCAGTACGGAAGACTAATTACATAATTACACGACACATTTGCATCTGCTACGTTTTGCGCTGACGCGTGACATTTCATATAAAAAATTTCTAAGGTCTGTTTGCATTTAAATAATGTTGGTTTTGTGCATAAAACAAAGGTGCACGCAATAAAAATCAGATATATATATATATATATATATATATATATATATATATATATATATATATATATATATATATATATATATATATATATATATTTATATATATATTATATATATATATATATATATATATATATATATATATATATATATATATATATATTATATATATATATATATATATATATATATATATATATATATATATATATATGCGGAATCAGTTAACTGAAAGAAGAAGACCGAGCTTAGGTGGGTGGGCACGTCGAGATGAACGTCGTCGAATGAGTGATGAAATAATGGTAAGAAAGATATATGAAGCAAAAGTGAATGGTAAGGGAGGTAAGAGGAGACCTCGGTTGACCTTCGAAAACACAGTGTCGAAGATACTGGAGGGACCGCAGCGTTTAGCGCTCCGGCCTCTTTTACTACCCCGCTAGGGATAAGGCGTGAAGTTGTTATGTTATATATTTCCATTACATCATTATTATTATTATATTAGCCTGAACTGTCCCATTTTTGGGCAAAGGCCTCTCTCCAGTTTTATAGATTCGCCTTCTGGAGTTTGGGATCCAATCGGTAGAGATTTTGGCCCAAAACTCATTACATTATTATTTTTATTAAGTATATAACAAGATTATTTGACGTATTTACACATGTATCTTGCATATAAAAAACATTTCAATGATGTGACAAATTTCCAGGCCGTAGGCGACTGAGTTCAAGATGAGATATCACCTCGTTATGCGGACCTTCTCAGCTTAACAGTACCTTTTGCATCCGGTTCTTAATTTAACAATCAAGGCAATAATTGGTATGAATATAGTGGCTGTCATTCCAAATTATTCAATTACATAAACTAGCAATATTTAAATAATAAAAACATAAATATGGTGCGAAATCGATACTGCTGTAATCGGTTCTAGTTTTATGTCACTTTTTGACTGCAACAATCTTGTTTTATTGATAATTATCGTAATCACTGGAATTCAGACAATATATATTTTTTAATCTTTTACTGCTTTAATTTAATACTAAAATATATTTTTTTATTAGAAGTCGCTTCATTTCAAAAAAGTTCCGAAATCTTATCAATGAGAAATTTCGTATAGAAATATTATTGTTTTATTATCATTATTCCTTTGCACTGTAAATGCCTACAATAATATAAAAATCCCAGTCAGATGTATATAAACGCTAACTTGTACTTGATATTATTAATATATAATTCAAACATCATAGCATTGATTTATGTTACAAAGAACTTAACTTAACTTAATATGTTTTTGATAAATTACTAGTTTCTTTAGATTTTTGGATAAATTTTTTATATTTAACACGTTTATGTAAGATTTTTCACGATTTTGTATTTGCTATAAAAAATATGTGCTTGAATTCAAGTAAAATATATTTTAGACTAGATAAAATAAAAAAAATAGACACACTTTTGGAATTAATATATTATAGTTATATTTTGTACAACATTATATTTTGTTATATAGGTATACGAGTATATAGGTATATCGCTAATATACTTACACGTATTAATGTATTGTTGTAATTAATTTTTGGCATGCTAGTTAATCAGAAAGATCTCATTCAAATCGGTAAAAAATTCCGTCGGTGTATAAATTACAAATATTCTTTGCATAAATTCTTGATACCTCACCTTTTGCATGATGATAGCGTTTAAAATACAAAATATAGAAAACGGTATCAAAAGCCACTTTTAAAATAAATCTCAGCATATTAAATATTAATGTAAATTATTTTCATAATAAGTGTAAGGCCCAGCATTACGTAAAGCAATCGACATGACTCTACCGAGAACATCGATCTTTCTCTCGATTTCTCGAACACGAATACACATCGCATGTCAGTTGATAATTAATAATCGGATTCAAAATTATTGATAAAGTATACAATTCTAGTATTTTGGTAATAATATAAATTTATTAATGTTTTATTAACTTTTATATAGTCTAAACATAGTTTTAGGCTCGAGTTCTGTTACCTTTATGTGTTAAATGTGCATAACTAGTTAAGAAATAAAAAAATAAAACTAAAATACTTTTAATATATACCTATTTTTTATGCATTGGACTATGTCATCAAAACCAATGACTTGAACAACGTAACTCACATGCTTTTCCTTATCCCAAAGATGAACGTATAATGTATATAAGTGCCTAGAACAGCATGTTGTTGACTATTTGAAGAGTTTGCTACATTGCTCTCAGGTAATATTTTGTTCAAGAAACAATATACCAATTAACCACCCTTGTAGGAATTGTAGTACTCTCATCTCAGAAATAACAGAGGCTGGACTATAAAAAAGAACAGAAAAATAGAGTAAAAATACTTCACCGAGAGCATCGTTAACCCTGTTATCAACACAAAAATACTATCCACATTAATTTAACATCTTCCATCTCTACTAAACAGACATCCCAGAGATTTTCGATTTACAATAATCTTGCATTTCAAAATCATGGCATTTGTCGTGTATTTGCCCAGTATCACCATGTTGGGCCTTTACGTTTCGAAGGACTGCCAGTGTCGCAATCAACTGAAAAGAGGGGCCACTGGGAAGTGTTCTGTTATTGCAACATCTGGATACGTGGCACTCCACTACCGTGTGGGTTTGTAGGATTATTTTCCCATGCGCCACACAATTGTGTGTTTTGTGTTAGTGTTTCCGGGTTCACACCTACGCATATTGCCCATCCATTACGTATGAGATAAAGAGAGATAAAATTAATAACTTCACTTTTCGCACAATAATTTAGTGCACGAACTAAATGCCGCGCTTTGTCTTTTTAGCAAAGTAGAAAATGAAATTGATAAATGTTCCCAAGTGGTAATTGAGCCAACAAGCCCTCGCGTTAAAAGTTCGCGGCGCCACGATAGCAGTATCTAACTGTCAAAACTCATCGTAAAGTGTTATTATCAAATATTTATTTTACTTATTAATATTACACTATTAATTTATTATTTGTTATTTTTGTTAATAATTTATTATTTACGGTTTAACGGGATGGTGATTTCGTCATGGTCGATGGTCGACTGGTTTTCGGCCGGTACTAGATATTTTTACTAACACTAACCGTATTCGTCGAAAACTGTAACCGAGACTATAGTAGG
Organism: Dione juno; assembly: GCA_037127375.1. Taxonomy (NCBI): domain Eukaryota; kingdom Metazoa; phylum Arthropoda; class Insecta; order Lepidoptera; family Nymphalidae; genus Dione; species Dione juno. Next base: position 1,340,492 of record JAXRJS010000074.1, read on the forward strand.
TGACTAATAGTAATGATTACTCCGAGAGTGGACACGCATAACAACCATCACGTTCGCAGTCAGACGCTGTACGTTTGCGCTATGCGCCTTTACTTCATTTACTTTTCAAAATCTCTTTTCATTTTCCCAAATCTATAACAAGACAAAGCACGTCGTTGAGTCCACCATCGAAAAACGGAAAACGAGGTAGAAAGCGTCTTGACAATAGGTTAACTCTGTAACCAAATTACATGAAGTAAACATTGTATTTTATTGTATTGTAATCAAATTTTGATATCAGCTATAGCTATACTCATATATGTAAAAGTAGTTTCTTATTTAGCACTACAAACAACAAAAGTCAGCAATTTATATGTTAGTTATTGTTTAGTACGTACTAATTTATACTGTGTTCTCCACTATTTAGATACTTATATGTTTAAAAATATATATTTAAATTAATTTGCACAAAAAATATGTGTGCATAACATTTATATAATTATTTAGTTTTAGTTTCAAGAAATTCACTTCAAAAAACTCTTTAAATTTCTATCGCTGTATCATTATTAACGGACGGGCAGACAACCTGTGTAAAATAATTAACTCAGTGCAAGTTATTCAAAAGGTAATAATTTTAAAATTAATTTTGTTATTCATTACATTTGACTGTTATCTGGCGCGTACTCTCAGACGTTAATTAGTTTGATTAAAACTACATTGTAACGTTGAAAGCTTGTAAATTATTTCGTTTCTGTGCTCAGATGCGATGATATATAGATGACAATTACGTTTCATTTTTATTTTATGTCTTTATCGTCGTTAGTGTAGTGTTAGTCGTTTATCTAAATAAGTCAACGATTGATACATTGAGACTCGGTTTGAAAGGGGAAGATAGAAAGAAGACGAAAATGACTTAATGAAAAATAAGTTCATTTTGCATTTCGCAAAGAACACCATGTGAAATGGTGATATGCTCACTAGGGTGAACACTAGCAAACTTCTTTCGCCTGAATGTTGACTTCGTTTTCTATTTTAGTAGAGTGCTATGAACGCACGGGGACGCGAGAATGGAGCTCGAATGAACTGCCCAACAGCCCGTCGTCCACGTCGCGTCAATAGAATAGGCGCGGCGCACACTCATCTTGGGTGCGTCGAAATGCGACGCCGCTGGGACGGTGCCTCGATGTCCTAGGGCGCTGCGACGCACAGACTGGGAAACCCTGGCATAGACTATAAGAAATAAACTGTACCTGTATGATCGATATTTTATAATGCTAATATTGAAGTTAAAATATTGAGACAAGTGCCATAGTATTCAAGTCAATCGTTATTATGTATTTGTTAAACAAATAATAATTATATTACTTCTGCATGTGTGCATAAATGCGAACATAACAAACAGGTACAATTGGCATAAAAAGGCGTTTCACAGGATTTTCATAATTGTAGCATACATTAGAAAACCCTGAGTTAGATGTCTACTCGAAGTAATAATTATATTAGAAATATTTTCATTTCTCATCTGTGGTAGACGAAGCGTCGCGTTGAATTGTTTCAACGTGCTTTGTCTCGTAAATTCGGCATCAGATACATCAGTAGTCATATTTATTATGATTTTTTACAGCTTCACGCTTTATCTCGCATATAGCAGGGTAAGCAATAAATAAACCTAATGTCAAGACACTCTGTTCTCAGGATGAGAAATACTGCGAACTGCTTCTACAGTTTTCTTTCTTGTCACAGGAGGTAAATGAAAATATATAATGCCTCTTGGTAGGCTTTAAAAATATAAAGATTACTTATTTATAAAAACTTTCCTACCATCACTCAATGCTCGTTTTATGACTACGAAAAGAAAAGTAGAAAAAAAACAAATATTGGTAAAAGTTACGTGTTGAAATACATATTTATATACCATTATTTTATTGTTCAATGAAATAAAAGAGGACGGCATAGACCTTGTATAGTTAATATAAAATAGAAATCTATAGGTGTTGAAATACTGTTTTAATATTACACTTCAGTATACATAAAATATACGGAATGAAGTCATATATTATAACGATTGAAGTTTATTATAACAGGTTAGTATTTGTTTACTATAAAAAGTGAAATGTTTCAACGGAGTACTACAAGATGACACATGTTATGTCATTCGTGTGTACATTATGCTTTAGACGTCGGAAATAAGCGTGCTATAAGTACTTGTACTTTATATATATATATATATATATATATATATATATATATATATATATATATATATATATATATATATATATATATATATATATATATATATATGTATTACTTGTTCGGCGTAAATATAAAGAAGAAATATAAAGATCAAAAGCTCTTTATTTAAATCGACTCCAATCAAGAAGTAATTTTTTTAAGCTACTCAACGGATACTGATGTGGTTTTCGCTAATTGACAATCATTCAAGATAATGGTTTATATACAATGTATGCATACTCTATTTGTGTAGTCTAAGCAGACGAACCTACTAGCACAGCACTAGTAGTATTGATAAATAAAAAATGTTCTTGTACAATTTTGAAAAAATCATTTAATTTATATGTATAAAATTTCTATAACTAGCGTTAATAGCAAACGTCCTAAAAAAATAGAAGATAATCTCGTCACTAATTCCTCTTTTTTGTCTCGGGGTTAAAGAGACCGGAAATATAGTTCAAAAATCCAATTATTAATTTTATAATATGGACATAAATGATTTCTCATTTAAAAAGGCAGTCTGCTTGTTTCATTCTATTTAAGAAAATAAATATCTGTAATAATAAAAAAGTTAATTGTCTAACATTCTAAAATAGTACTTAACATCTTCGCTTTAGTACAAATAGTTTCGTAAAAAGCTCTCATTCGGTAATGATGTTCATATTTTAATATAATCGTGATGTTACGTATGGATTTCCATAACTTATCTCTTTGGAATTGAATATCTTTTATTATTATAATAAATAAAAAAAACCACGGACTTCAGTTGTTCTATATATTAACGTGTAACTATAAATATCACTTTGCATATTTTGCATATTTTTGTATTTTACATATATAGTAGTATTTTATTTACATATTATTCGCGTGCCGCAAACATATAAATTTATTGATTACAGTGAAAAGTTTTGATAATACTTTAACAGATTTTTTTGTGAAAATAACAGCGAGATGTGTAACGCGGATAATCCACGTCAATCATCGCTTCAGTGCTTCAATTAACTTTCAAAATACCGCTAAGAAATTCTTCTTAATTATATAAATAATGTTACTTACCTATACAGTAGTATAGCAGGGTGCTTAGATGGTATCCAATTTTTTTTTTAAATATATAACCACATGCTTGCTACGTTAGAAAACGAGAGTGCCGCGAGGTATCGGCGCGCGCACCTTTCCGCCACTGCGCGTGCGCAGCGAAACTCCTACTCTTTAGATGACTTCTCAAAATGACTACGTTATTGTACATACATACATGCACTTTAATTCTATTCGGTAATGTTGAATCACTTTTATATATATTGTTACTAAGTAACAAATATAGTGGTTGGGTCTAAAATAAATTGTTAATTTTACTTAAGAATGTATGTATATTAATGTCTAGTCTTAGCGTATAAGCGTATATATTATATTATATTTTTTGAAATAATCATTAGAAAATATATAAATATAACATTATTTGTGATTTATGTAGGTACTACGATATCTAATTAAATTTGTTTGCAATTACGTAATTTACTGTGTTTGATCGTCTATTTCGGCAATTTTATGTAGCTTTTTATATTAAAAAAAATACCTTATTTTCGTAAAGGAAAAGAATTGGATGTGATTAGTCACACCACTCTCCATTTTCCAGTTCCATCGTTGCAAACTGTTAAAGGGCGGAACCAAACGCTAAGTTTGAGCAAATAACCATCACGTTCTGCCAATAATGCGTTAGAATTGCTTCAAAAGGCAAAAATATATATTTAATTTGAACTTACGGTGCGGCCCCGATTTGCTTCCTAGTTTTGACCGCGGATACGACCCAGTTACATTTATAATGAAATAATGAATTATTTGACAGCCCACAATAATTATTAATATTTTGAAATCATTTTTTCATTTTCATTATATCATTATTTGAATTAGCTTAAAATTAACAGATTCAATTTATTTTTTTAATGTCTTAGAATTTTCATCTTAAATATGCGGATTAATTTTATCAATATAAGCGAGCTAAGATCATAAAACCTACTTAAAATGTCAATCAAAGAGAAACCAACAAATAATTGACGAAATGTTTATTACCATAACGGTTATCTATACCTACATCTATACTTTATACATATAAATAAAATTGGAGTGTATGTTTGTGATTTCAAAGTAACTAAGTTAATCGAGTCGAGTACATTTAGTTATTTACACGTTACTAAAATATAAAATAACATATATATATTTTTTGTCTTTTATAACATATATATATTTCCTGTCTGTCTTTCTGTTTGTCCGGGTAAATTTCTGAAACAGCTGTACCGATTTTTATGAAACTTTCACTATAAAAGAGAAAAGGCTTTGGAGCCACACTTATTACTAGGCTATTTCTTATCCAAGGATCCCGCGGCATGGAGATTAATCGGGATAGATAGATCAGGAAAAAGGTTTTTACTGATATGAAAAAGGAGCGTGAAGACTTACCGCCCATATAAAATATTGCATATAAAATGTTTTATAGACAAAATTGACTTGAAAGAAATATAAAAACTATGTAAGTACAATACATGTGTATTATATTAGAGTAAATCCAAGAACATCGATCAAGCGAGCGAGCCGCGAACGGGTCGCTAGTATGTAGTATTATTATATAATAGACATTTTCAGTCAGACAGACATTTTCAGACTTGTCAGATTTTTTATACATATTTTTTTAGTTTCCCTCTTTATCCCGCATATAATGATAGAAAGAGAGTACATAGGTTATACACAAAACACTACATTATCCACTTAATATAAATTCTACATTTTAGATAGTCATATATTATATTGTTATTTCAGTAGTAGTTATAACGGCCATCCATGTAATTATTAACACGCTGTATTTAATAAAACCAAATTACGTAATTATAAAGCAAACAAAAAAGTATTGAACAATCTTAAGCCTCTTGTACATAGTAATTGTAGGAGTGAAGGGGCTTTGTTTGTGAATCACCGCCGGTTATTATTAAAGGTGAGAGTTGATTATGACAATAAGGTGCAGTTTTGCTAACACCAAAATAAAAACAAAAATAGCAATTGATTGTTATTTTATCGCCTTTTTTTAAAGATGTGGAAAAATTTGTCTGATAAAATATTTGTTCTGTTGATGTGTGATTATGTGATGACATCACATTTTGATCAATTAAACATGTTAAAAGTAACACTTCTTATATAATCTTAATTTAATGGTGCTTTATTTAACTCTTTTAAGCTTTCGTTTTTAACTATGAAAACATATCTGTGATTTAAACTTTACTGTATAAGATGAAAATTTTACATATTGTAATGTAGAAGTATGACGTGCTTCATACGCTCACTGTATTTTTAATGTGCATTTCACTGTTGCCATTTTATTGTTTTAGTCACACAATACCTTAAGTCTTGTCTTAAGTATGTGTTTAACGTTTTCTATAGACTTCTGGTGGTTTCGCTCCTGACAGAACGACGATAGTGACTTTATATTTCTATTTCTCATTATTACAATAATCAGTGTGCATAAAATTTGTATATAAACTAAGGTGTTAGTGTGAGAAAGTGTGGAGATTTATGAATACATTATTTTGGAACACATAAACTGTTTTCTTGTGGAGTTCACAAGCCCCAAAGAAGTATAAATTTTTATACATTACGTGTCTATAATAGAATTTTGCCGGTACAGATAATAAAAGTATTTTTTTAAAGTAAGTAGTTTTTTTAATAAGTAAAGCCTATTTATTAATCTGTCTAGTAATATTAGATCACGATAAATATGTGTATTAAGATTATTGAAATTTTATACAATATAACCATCGTATTACTGTAAGAAATAATACGATAGTATCTTCTATATTAAAAAGAGCAACTGTTGATATTCTTGCCAGTCTTCCGATCTTGGAAAAATAGATTTAAATAAAAAACAGTTCAAATTTTACAATCATGCGATTTATTTATAAATTTAGAATCAGTATCAAAGGTATAAACTGTAATGTAACCCAATCGTGCCTCGCCGTCAGCTTTCATTTTAGTTTTACGGGCTGTATACACAACTCTAAGACATCCAAACCGACTTCCTGTGCTCGTAACAGGAGTTAATAGAAAGTACAGTAATTTACTTGGATCTGATCTTGATCAGTAACCATATATAGTCATAAAAATGATTTAATCTCGCAAGTTGCGTGTCTAATTATACATATAATTCATATATATATATATATATATATATATATATATATATATATATATATATATATATATATATATATATATATATATATATATATATATATATATATATATATATATATATAATATATATATATAGCCTTATCATAGACAGAAAAAACATAAGCTATATCAAATACTAGTGCTGCACGCGACTCCATCATTTTCCGTTTCGACGGGCGTGTACAAGAATATTTTTTCAACATCTAATTACAAACCATGGATATTGTCGACTTTAATATATTAGATATAACCTTCCTCTTCAAGCAGTCTGTATGTAAGTGACAATTACAGTAAAATCCGTAGTGTAGTTTGAAAGACTTACGCGGACATCGGCGGAAAGCGACCTTGTTGAAAAATATAATGTTTAATAATAACAAAATTATAAAAAGTTTCATATTAGTTGTATTTATTATACAATTTTTACTTAAATATTTTTATAGAATTGATGTATGTTAACTTAAAATTAACTTATTTATTTTTATGGCTAGGTATAGTTTTTTTTCCGCTATACATATAATTATTATTTTTATGCAGCACGCACTTTGTCTTACCAGAGAGGAGAAAAGAAAGAACCCACAACTGTCGCATTTGCATTCAAAAGCTGTCCCACTGCGCCACGACGGATTCACTATATAAATAAATATCAGATTATATTAGAAATTTTGCCTTGTAATTTAATTACATAGCTCAAATAAATGCAGCGTACTCATTTATATTTTCATTTTTTTACAGGTATATACTACTGTACACCTTTTAACTAAAAATAATGAAGTTACGGTTGAGTATAGAGAACAGGTAATATGCATGGTCGATGAAGATCTTCACAAAGTTTGAAATTGTCTGTGTGATTCACGGATCTTTTGAAATTTTGGGTTTATGGTTTACGTACTTAATTATTTTCTACACTTTCAGTAGTACAAAATATTTGAACGCGTAAGTAGCATTTTTTTGAATCGTAATGAAACTGATAGCTTTTATGGTTAGACGCAGATCTACAAAGTGAAAGTGTCTCGAATGTTTCTTCGTACAGCAGAAATTGCATTAGACGCCATCATCACAAGTTATTACTACTTTGTATATATACTACTCTTATATGTCCAACGACATAAGAGCAAGATTGTTGTTAGTGATAAATCTACAATGTAATGGACATAGTTGAAATAAGCTTTTCAATCGAATGAATAAGAGGAGAGGACAGACAGACAACGGAGACAGGTAGTCTGGATACAAAGATTTCGCAGTATTTTCTAGATGTATTGGTATACGTATAAGTAGCAAAAATTTTTATGTGTATGGGATATTTTGTATAAAAATTTACAAATAAAATGTATTATATAAAGTATATAGATACTCTTAAATTCGAGCTCTTGATCATTGACTGCAATTAATAATTAATTATTCCACTTGTTGCGACAGATGTTAAAACTATGATTTATTGTTCTTACTTAGCATTGCATGCTATGAAATTTACTTGAAAATAGAGTAATATCTCTCGGACGATTACTAAATTTTCTTTTTGTTTGGCTTGATTCATACGTACAAATATTACATAACGTTTTTTGTTTGATGTTAGAAATTTTCAACAAATGTATTTTTGTACACTATGTAAATAAATATTGCAAAAGTATTATGAACAGGTTATTTACAAATTGTGATGCAGATGTTGCTCAGTCTAGGGGAAGAGTAAGTAATATCTCTGAAGTACAAAAGCGGAAAATGAGTTAAAATAGAAAGATATATCTCGGCAAAAAGTGACATATAAGTCAAGCTTATATTACGACTTAAGTATACGTGAATGTCGAATCATTTTAACTTATCATCATCACCAGCCTGCCTCCAACAGTAAATCATTGAGTTCATTCTTCACCTCAATTTTATTTATACATATACTACACATATAAAAATTATTAAATCTCCACCTATTTTGTTACGTCTGTAATGTGACATATGACACATGACACATTCAAAGTGCTCAAAGTAAGTTTGACAGTACAGGGGTTACATACATACTACGGTTACAGGGTTACCTCGAAATGATTAACGTGCAAACAAAGCCTATTATAGCTTTCCACGATAAATGAAGTATCCAATACATTTTTTTTATTGGAACCAGTAGTTTCTGAGATTAGAGATTATTATATAGCTTATGAATTTGTGTGTTTGAACATTCAAACACACAAACTCATTTAAAATAAATGTACCTAAATATTTAATGCTAGTAATAGTTATAGACATCCCTGTTATGACATTTATATATTTGAAATAATGCTCTATTACATCGTTTTTAGCACACTCACTTACATTAGTTATCTTCCGAGGAACTGACCTCATGACAACTTGGCACAGACAGCTTGACTTGCAACTTCTATTGTAGTTTACTTGTCTAGTAGGTACAAGTTGTTACATGACTGTTAAATGTTATGGGATATTTTCCGCATTATGTAAACGATGAATAAGTTATTCTTATTATATCATGGCATACATTCGGTTTGAAATGTATGCTATGAAGTGACCCATTAATTTAAAGCTTTTATAATTTATTTTGGCACTTTTGTCGCATTTCCAAAAACTGTGGTATTTTTACGGTTTTGTTTATAGATCTTGCTTGTCTGCAAGAATATTCACAATTGTGTAAAGGTACTTGATAGTCATATATCACTGTATATAGCTTTTTTATATTTCGTGAAATAAATACAAAACATGACGTATTCAGAAATGGACAGTCCCAAAGATAATTAAAACTAGTATATAATATTTCTTATATTCTACATATTATCACTCACAGGAAAACTCCAGTGTAAACCATCCTGTATAAAACCATGTAAATACACATTGAAATAATAGCTAATTTTTTTTTAACATAGATGCGGTAATTATACAAAACTCGTACAAGCGTATAGTGGAAAAAAATTGCCTTAAAACTGCCTACCATTCTATATACGAAAAAAGTAAAAAAAAATATTTTAAATAAGTTGGGATTAGATAATTATGTAAATTGTGTAAACATTTCATGGTTGTTACTATAGATGGCGCTGGTATGAAGAGAGTGTATTAGTAGCTATTTTTATATACCTTTACTTTCGTACTAACAACAAATTCAAAATTATATAAATTTATTTCGTTCGCTTTGTTATTATATTTATGCTGTTATACCATATGTCGGTATACATGTATCTATGGGGTTGGTATTTCCATATTAATGGTTTTTAATCTTTTGAACGCTATCTAATATTTCAATCCCAAAACAATTTTATTAAATTAAAATTTTATTCTGGCAATTTAGTGTTGGCAAGTGACAAGGGCAAAAAAAAATGTGAAAGTAGAAATTATGCAAAATGGTGGCTACTCTCTGTGCGTGTACGTGCTTCTAAGCCCCTCAATTTTTCCTATTCTATTTTGTTCATTTGCTTATAAAAAGTGCATTGAGTCGAGCTTTTTTCTCATTCGCGTTACGTAGTGACTTCATCCCGAAATAGCTATGCATAATATTGCAAAAGGACGCTGTGTTAAGTATTGTTTAGTTGTTTTGTATAGTAGTAGTTTAGTTTGTCAATGTATTAAATTTGTAGATGTCGCTACTTGACAAATACTAGACCATAGTGGGCTTTCTTTTACATAGCTAATTTACTTTTTGTACTACATTGACTGAATTTGACATTTTATATTAGTTATCAAATGATGATGACGATGGCGCAAAAAATATTACTATACCATATAAAGGTGAATTTATTTTCAATTTCTTCAAAGTTCTTTAGCGGAGTGTTCTAAATAATAAAAAAAATTGTATTATTATTGTCAGGATAATTTTGGTAAATGTTATTTAATCTGTATACTAATAGTATGTTAAGAGAAAAGATTTGAGCATACTTTAAATATATAACAGACAACGCACAGCGGAAACCGGAACCTACACACAAAGAAAGATTTGCAAGTGTTATATATATAACACTTGCAAATCTTTCTTTGTGTGTAGGTTCTTTAAGTGTTTTTACGGGAACGGGAATTAGCAGGATTTAATTTTTACACAGTAATACAAATGGACTTGCCGGCTACAGTCTCGCCGTATTTAAATTATTGTAGTAGTATAAATAGAAGGTTAAAATATCAAAGACGTATCGTTTTTATCTGTATTATAGTCTCATTTAAGAAAGATTGTACTAGAAGACACATTTATAAAATAAAATAACAATGTAATTTAATAACTATGATAGTAATTCCAAACATTTATCTTATTTACTATATTACACTATATTTACATGAACAGTCACAATTTAGCAACAAACACCACAAAAATGTCCGTATATTAATAATCCAACCCACTTAATAACTATGTATTTGTAATTTCTTAGGAATATTGTACTCGTTGCTCTTATTTATAATAATCATTTACGTCCTTGAGGTATTTTAATAGCATTTTTACTTGCATGCGAAAAAGTGTGTATGTTTTCATTGGCGTCCGATTATGTTTAACGGTGCGTCTGACGCGTCGGATGCAAATGAATTTAAAAACACAGAATGAAAGAATTGATCACAGAATGAATTGTATGATTAATAGTAAATACTCAATACAGTTTTATGTTATAGTTAGTATATTAAAAAGTACTAGTATAATTTATTTAGTAAAATGATTCAAATTTCTGTACTGATAAAATTATCTTCTGCTTTTTTACCCAATGAGGTTTTGTTAATATTGACGACTAGAAACATTTGAGCTATATCATGTGTATGTATAATTATAACTGTACTAACTTTGTGCTATTATAATTATGGCTGTATTAAAGATTTTAAAAGCATTATCACCTTTCAATGCCGCATTGTGGTTTTAACTTTTTAAAATATAATCTCTCAAACTTAGAACATTTTAAAGATCTACGTTTTCTCCTTGGTTGTTTCGGTAACCACATATCTTTTATTAAATCACTAGCTTTTTCAGCAATCATGATTACCGGAGCGTTTATATTTCCATTGGTGACTGTAGGCATGATACTTGCGTCTATCACTCGAAGTCCTTCTACACCATAAACTCGCAACTGAGGATCCACTACTGCCATGGGATCGCTTGAAGGCCCCATTTTTGCCGTGCAAGAAAGATGATAAATAGTCATAGTATATTGTCTTATGAAACAATCCCAGTACTCGTCAGTGAACAGAGGTAAATGTTTACAATTTGGTACTGGCTTGCTATTAAATTTAGCCCCTAAACGTTTCATTGCATTTGTTTCAGCGGTAGCAATAGCCGCCTTTACTCCTTCTCTCAAAACACCAACGTCATCAGGGTGAGTTAAATAGTTGTGGATCATGATTGGGTAATCTAAAGGATTTTTTGATCTTAACTTGATAAATCCTCGGCTTTTTGGTCGCAACATCATAGGAAATATGCCGTAAACATCTTTGTTCGTTAAATGGCCAAACACTTCTTCGTAAAACTCGTCCGTTATACTATGCGCTCTTTTTACTTGTGTTCCTCCATCCGAAGGAATCGACGCTGATGTCATCATAAACTCTATATCTGGCCAATCTTCTGTTGCATTTGCATATTTAGTATTAATAAATGATACAACTTCTAATCCAATACTTGAAGTTAATGGCCCATCCTCGGTTACAGCGTAGCGTAAGGCTGAATTAATATTTACAAGTCTATTTAAAACTAAACTTATAGGATAGTCTACCTCAAAAACTATACCACCAACGGCAATATGGTCTTGCAAATTTCGTCCTACTCCAGGAGAATCATAAACAACATCAATTCCCACTTCCTCTAAATGTTTGGCTGGACCGACTCCAGACAGCATAAGTAATTGAGGTGACCCGATTGCTCCAGCTGACAATATGACTTCACGTTTAGCATAGATAACTTGTTTTATACCATCTTTGAAAAATTCTACTCCATAAGCTCTTTTATTCTCTCTGTCAATTAAGACTTTGGTGACATGAGAAAATAAAGAAACATGAAGATTTTGGCGTAGCCTTACAGGTCGTAAAAATGCTTTCGCTGTAGAGCATCTTGTTCCCCTTCTCATAGTGAACTGATACCAAGCGTAACCAGTTTGTTGTGCTCCATTTACATCCAATATGTCATATCCCATTTCTTCACCAGCTTGTAGAAATGCTGCTCCGATTGGTGTATTATAAGGAGCATCTTGAACTGTTAAAAAGCCACCTGGAAAATTTAATTATCAATATGTAAATATATCAACAATATGTATGAAGGTAAAATTAATTTGGTATTAATTACTCTCTCCTTTCACTTTTAATTTTTTAAATATTGTGGGTTAAGTGGTGGTTAACTCAAGTTCAAGCTGTGTCTCACCAGATTAAAGAAATTATTTTTATTTTTCCTCCAAAAGTTATTGAACTCACAACAATCGCAATAAGATCGCAATAAGAATCTTCCCAATGTACCAACAACAAAATTTCTGTAAAGTTAGTGATGAATAATATATTTCCAATATCTGTCTTGCCTACTGAATGATGTTTTTTATCCTTAGCTAAGTAAGGATTCCGCTGGTCTTCAGATTTCATAAAATATGGTAGGACGTCTTTATAAGCCCATCCAGGGTTACCCAAAGATTCCCAATGGTCATAGTCACGCTTATTTCCACGGATATATAGCATTGTATTCAAAACTGAAGATCCTCCGATAACTTTGCCTTTAGTCCAGCTGCATCTTTTATCAATCATCGCCTGGCAGGCAGAATCTTGTGGTTCCGTACTGTAATAAAAAAAAAGAATAACTTATTATTAACCATATTATATGACACAATTAAGTTAAGTTTGGCTGTAGTAAAGTTTCTAAGCTCACTCAATCCTCGTTTACATTTAGACTATATATGTAGACGTTTCGTATATACGTAGACGTTTCCGTATGTATTTATGTTTTAATTTTGACTCCTGTTCCGTAAAATGCGGCAAGGACGTAGAAATAAAACAATATATTCCTGCTCTAGCAAATTATTATCACATTTTATGTTCCCTGAAATATTTTACTAAAATAATGTAATTATCTTACCGGTATTTCCAATCAAGCTTGCTCTTGTGAAGGTATAGAGATAGTAATGGAACATCACTTATATCTGTTTCATGTCCGCCTGCTTCTAATAATAATACTTTCCATCCTTCAATCTCAGAGAGTCTGTTTGCTAAGACTGCCCCGGCTGAACCACCACCAATTATCACGAAATCGTATTCTTCTCTAAGATATTTTTGGTTAAACGGTCGATTCTCTGGATCCATTAGATCGTAGTTAAAGTATGCCATAGCTGCTAACATTGCCGGAATGAAAGTAAGCTTGCTTATGCCACCTATGGTGAGAGCCGCCTTGGCGGCAGCGGAAACTGTTGTTAGTATCCCCATTATGTTTCAGTGCATAGTTCTGAAATTACAAATTATTTTTATAATAAATATTGGTATATTATGATCGTTATCGTTAGCAGATGTTTTTAAGATAAAAAATATTATTTTAGTTAAGTTTACGGCTTACGCCCAGCAGGTTGTATAAAGTGTGTATAAATTTATTTATATGTATATTATGTTTGTTTATATGTATGAATGAATGAATGTGTGATTGTATTTATTTATATATTTTTTTGTATATATCATATTTAATGAACCGTAGGCTGAAGGAACCTGGTTTTAAGACACTCTGTTCCCTGCTTTCCGTACTTGAGTATAGAACTTATCCCATTTTTATGTAAAGATATAATAACAGCTTTTTTAAGAATCTTAGGAAAGATTCCGATTTGCAGACATAAGTTAAATATATGTGTCAAGGGAAGTAATCCTGAAGTAATCCATGGTTCTAAAATTCTACATCTTATGGAAAGTTTTATTGTTATATTATTGGCATTTATTGCATCCGGGAGAAAAGTAATCCCTTTTGACTCAGAGAAGATTCAGGATCAACACACCGATAAATCTTTTCAAAATCAATTTTAGATATATCCTCTCTTAATTTTACTGAATCGACTACTGTTTTGGTGGAAATCGCATAACTGCGCGAAACGCACAGATCTATTGTTGTAAAATACATTCTCTCCGAGTAGGAATCGAACCCACTAACCGTCGCGCATACAGGCAGACGCTGTTCCTCTGCGTCACGACAGTCCCCAACGACGGTCATCTTTATAAAACTCCAACATCCGAGGTTGCCTGGAAGATCGCTTTAAGCGATAAGGCCATCTTTTTGTACTTTTGTTATTTTATTTTTAGTTCATATATTTATATTAATGTACATATTTATTTTTGTGCAATAAACTATATTTGTATGGTATTTATATAATACGTTATTGTACGATACAAAAAGCAGCGATTGTTCCAGCCTGACCAATCTCAACGATTTACCCTAGTTGCTTAAACAGTTCTGATAACATCGTGAAATACATTATTATCATTGCATCGGAAGAACGTAGGTAAGTCATTACATAACTATCTACATAATCATTATTCTTTAAGTCCTTTCACATATACCGGAGTAAATATTATATATTGTACTGCATATACATACTTAATGTTATTCGATTTCCGATGATTGACAAAAATATATTCAAGTATCCTTGTTTCTAATCTTTATTAAAGGTAAAGTTTTAGATTAACTGCACGTGAAGGATATGACTTTGAATTCGACCTAGGAATGTTCTAGTTAAATAATTTAGTGAAAAATGTAAACTTTTGGTCTGCAATTGAATTGATCTAGATCTTGCTCTATCTGTAAGGTACATAAATAAATCTAGGTTTATTTATACTCCTATAAGAAAGAGATAAATACATGAAAACGCATGCATAATATAATAATCGGTAATCTTACACATAATGTATGTTTTACGTAACTGAATAAAATCATAGAATTCCTGTCTAGTAGATTTATATATAAACTAACTTGCTTGCGGCTTCACCATCGTGGTCGAATTGAATTGACTATGCTTTCTGTGTGACATATACACACCAAACGCTGGTACATAGCTATACTTTACATCGAAATGATTAACGTCATGTAATATTAACCTTAACCTTTTTAATAGTAAATGGTGATTTTTCACCACTTTGATTTAAATTAAATTAGAACATTAAATAACTTTACCTCGAAGACAATACACACAATAATATTTTTAATTTTCTTTATAAGTTATAAGTAAGTCTAGTAACAAAAAGCTAGCTGTCAGATAGTGTCGGTGTTCACATCATGCAAATGATATAGCGTGAAATTGATGCTCGGAAATCTAATCGTGTTCGTATTTGGCCTTGATATGCAACAGTCTTGCGGTATGTTACAACTTATAATATGAATCGAAATTTCACACGGTACATGTACTCTTATTTTGCAATATTTTCCAAAAAAGTTATCTTTTAAAGCATATCTAATTACAAAATTGCATTTAAACTTCATAACTTTTTAGTATGATATAGATCTTTTCGTTTTATTACAATAAATTGATTATACAATTATGTTTGTTGTTGTTTTCGTAATTTTCCATTTTGGTAAGCGGAATAAAATTAGTGTTTAACAAAATTATATTACGAATACTTGATATTTTCAGCTTTTATCTATAATAAACTTAATACATATTTTTTACATTAATGTTAATGTTAGTAAAATCGCAATAAAATCCGTTGCATAATGCCACTTTGTCTTATATTATGCTAGGCAGTATTTATATGCGTAGGCACTATCAAATTAGAAATATCTGAAAGTTATTGTGCGCTATTGAAGGAGTGGTTATTCTGAACTTACTACTATGACACGTACAATTAGACACGTCCTAACAGTGCCACGCTGGCGTTTATTTCGTATTTTTTATATAGGCTGCTTATGCACGTATTTCTTTTTCATTCCTTATTCTAAGGTTTTATGCAACAACATAACCTATGCAAAATTCCCATGGGATCATTAATTCCATTTTAAACTTACATCAGAACATTACATTTCGATATTTATACATTATGTGATTTTAAAATCTCCGATAAAAATTTAGAACAAGCTATATCGATATATAAACAGCAAACGTACTTGTATAAACTTCACTTTTTTATATGGAATTTTGACATAATTCACTCTTTTTATGTAGATTTTTTCTATGATAATAGATTATACTGTATGGAAGATTTTAATTCTGTATTTCTCAACTGTATTGAACTAAACATTGACATATATTATCATCTAAACCCATTTTACCTTTCTTGATAAAATATTTAAACCAATCCCCAGTTTCACGAGATCAGAGAAATAATTATAATTACAAATTTTCTTTTGATGACTCCGGGACCGTCATAATGTATGTACATACATATGTAACATACGTAAAACAACTCTTGTTGGTAGTGAGAATTTTAAATCATTCTCATAAATGCACTGCTGAAAATGAATCAGTTTAATTACTTGTATTATATGAAAGCGTGGCCTTTGTTCGTATCCTCGAGTTTCTTTCCGAACTCAATAATATTAAGTATGAAACTGACAACTTTAAATTGTATGTCACTCGAGGGAAGAGGGAATAATTAAATACATAAGGAAGTAATAATTAATTTTATAAATAAATTAAAGGAACTCTGTACCCATCTTGCTATTAATGCTTTAGTTGGTATATCAAAAAACTAGTAACACTTTTGGACGTATCTTCTATGTGTGTCTCACAGACTACCCCTCCCCTACGTCTTTCCTATGCCCATGAATATTCTTAATATTGAACCCACTTTAAAAATTTATATTTTCTATGCCTTTTATTATTAGCAATTGTTTACTTCCAAACACTTGTGATAGATGTTAGTTTTATTTTTATTTTATCAGTTACTTTATAACGTAATACTGTAGTTTTACTTGTGTAACATATTTTAATAAATGTACGAGATATACTAATTTTGTTTAATATACGATATAGGACCTTATTTCATCTACACGTCACGGTTGCATACTAATAACTACTACAAAATTCGTAAAAAGAAACAGTGAAAGTAACTCAAGGTCGAACAAGTAGAAGTTCACATCAACACTCATTCATTATGAAACCACTTTATAGGAATGTATATGTCATAACATTCAAGTAAAGATCTTTTTATAGTATACACTAGCAATAGCAATCAGAGTTGTATAAAATTTAAATTGACTATAACGACACAAAGTTCTATTATTTACAACATTGTTTAATTTCTATGCAAATATAAATATTTATTAGATGTCTCGCGAAGTAATGGAGCTATATTAGTTGGTTTCAGCTTATCCCTTATACATATATAGGATAGGCAGAAGGGACTTAGTGTCCAAAAACTTCGTTCTCCGCTTTCCGTCCGAAGTTAAGACATTGTTTGTTGAGTGTCGGAACTTAACGATGCGCTTGGTCTTACTGGAACTTGGAATGAGCATTAACAGATTCAAATAGTTCAAGTTTGAGCTATTTAAAGTCAATATAAAAGAATTGAAAATATATGTTTAAATAATAGATTTATTAATTCAAAAAACCTTTGAGTATTTTCCTGCAAAGTTCTTCATTTAGGAAATTACAAAGCCACTTCTTACGAAATTTTTGCTTTCTTCCTTAAAGGAAGAAGAAAATGAAAGAGTTAACGAACTGACATCTCTCCTTGTTACATATACGTCGTAAACATCGTCATTCTTATGCCATATACAAACTTTTTAAATTTAAGGTTATATTAATTAAGGTTATTGTTAAAAATGCTGAACTACAACAACTAAAATGTTGAACGACTCAAGAATAGTCACCATATTGGACACATTTATTCAACAAATCCGCTTCGACAGAAAACTCATTACATCATTTTAGTTTAGTTTAACCATTACTCTGTCTTTCTTTTGGTTCTTTTAGGTCCCAGTAGTATTTGTCGACCTAGTTACCTAATTGAGCAGTACTAGTAACTACATAACTGATATCTGGCAAAATTGAACAAAAACAAAAAGAAATAAATAAAAATGTAGCAGGTATCCATCAAAGAGCTTGCCTGTTACCTAACGTATGTAAATAATAGATAACATAATAAGACGCTGCCCTATTGATGGTACAGGTCAAGTGAAGTAATTCTATGGAAGATTAATGCTCTTCATTTTCGTTTAAGTTTGTGTCAAATTCTAAGCTTTATTTATATTTTCCAAAGTTCCAAGTAATGCTCTTGTAAGTATAGAGTAAGTATAGAGCAATGGATTACAGAACTAATAAAAATCTTAAGTCATCTGTTTTCAGGTGTTCGTACTTTAAAAGAAAAAATCTTAACCCTTATAGGATCACTCTTGGAGTACAAAAAAACAAACTTCTAATTCGACACAATCAAAAGATACAAGTGGTTAAATGCTTCGTTTTTGTCGCATTTTGTATGAAATTCGTTGTATAACCTATAATAAAAACCTATAGTATACTTTCTGTTGACCTAGAGTTATTAAATTTGACAAAGATCTAGAAGTTACAGTATAAATAAAGGAAAAGATTAGAAAATTGGAAATTTATAAATATATCACAGAAAAATTATTACCAAATTATTTGTATTTAACTTTATACATCATGAGTGCTTCCGCCCGCAAACATAAGTTGTACTTTCCGCTGACCTATAAATAAGATCATGAAATTGGTACGGAGCCCTCGGTGCGCAAGTACTACTCTCACTTGACCGATATTTTTTTGTTAACCTTATGCTTTTTAATTGACAAAAATATAATACACATAATATATATTTTTTGGTCGAATGTAGTCGGAAAGCAGAGAGCCGAGTGTTGTGACACTGGGTTATCTTTGCCTACCCTGCTATACGACGGACAAAGCCTCAAGCAAAAATAGTTTACACATAGGTTGATATGAGTAAATATTTATTAGCTCTGCACGAATGGAGCTTACCAAATATTAGTTTAAAGTAAACAGAGCTGTCAAATTTCTTTAAACATATCATTTATAAGTCATTGATTTATTTTCTTCAATACGCTATTTGCTGCTTCTTTATTAATCTTTGTTTAATATATATTAAGAACATTTTTTTTTAAAGTTCATATCAATAATAAAATACGAAAAAAGAAGTAATTACAAAATTTCGTTAATTTATAACGTTTTATAAATTATGTAGTAGCTTCTTACAGAAATTACAACATAATATATAGCTTATAAAAGTTTTTGTATATTTTTAATAAATATCAATATCGTGTGATTTCTTAAGACTATATAATTTGTTCAGTATTAAGTCAAAGTGATTTGAGAGACAATTGGATGTGGTCCTCCGCGGACTATTATGAATACCGATGCTTGCACTGGCTTTACGCACGATCAATTGTGCAATCACCGTTTTAACTATTGAAGTAAGAAGGACGGTGTATCTTAATACGTTTGAATAAATATAAAAAAAGCAATTTTGTTATATAAGTAAATTTTTGCGGTGATTTACTTTTACTTCATACAATTTTGTATAAAAGAAATCATAACGTTCAACAATAATGTAATAATTGTCAATTATATATTATTAAATAATATTTTTCTTAAGCTTACAACTCTGACAACAAAATATTGAGCTACATCACTATCTGCTAACTGGCTGTAAATATAAAACTCTGTGATTACCTTACATAAAATACTCGGTTATAACTACTGCATGTAGAAAGCTTAATTTTAGTATGTATGTTTCTTCGGGAGTGTAGGGTAGCATTAACTTCAAGGATTTATAAGGAATTTCCTACAGGAGAAGGGAAAGATTGGATTGGATTGGCGTCTTATAGTTGCGGACCACAACTTGTTTATAATTCATTATATGGTATACCTGTGTATATAATTGATAAAAAACTTTATTTCTATATAATGACAATATTTTTGTAAGCATCAAGTGGAATATTTAAAATATATAAAATATCAAATTTATTGATAGTGTCGCTTGCGTTCGTCCTTAGTGTTCCTTCTTTCGAAATGCTTCGCCTGCTATGGTATGGACTATAAGGACGAACGGTCGCTCTTGACATACTTTGATATGCATTACTTAGTACCTATGGGTAGTATATAGATATATATTTTGTAATATTGCACAGTAAATCAAGATAATATTAAAGTTGATTAAAAAATCTTTTTTGTTTGAAGTAAAACTATTTAAACAGCTCCTTTTATATTATTAGATATAAAAGATGGCATGGCAACATCAACATTAGACAACTCGAAGGTTCTATGAATTGATCCTTACAAAATACACATAGGACTGCACAGGGTACAACTAGCTAGGAGAACGGCCATATTAGAATAAATATGGCAGTTATTGTCATGTCACTTTATCTTCTAAATAAGTATGAGTACAATTTCGCGTGTAATAATCTTAAACTTCGATTCGGTTTTTAACTATAGTTGAAAGGAAATCAGCGCACTTGTCATATTCATATACAACTTTGTCAAGGTGAATAGTGGTTTGTTGGCAACCGTACGAAAATACTTGATATGAATAAATACGTACTATAAAATAAGTACGGAGTTTTTTTGCGTTATCATGAACCCATTTTGATTGAATATTATATATTAACTTTAAACTAATAAATAAATCTTTTTTTTTTACAACATGTATATACATCATATTTTCGTTATAGACTTAGGTACAATGTTTAACTGATGCTTATTAAGTTATATTAAGTACTATTACATGCGATAATGATCAGTATTTAGTTCATACAGCACGCAAACAGAGCCATGATGTTGAAACTTAATAAATTATTTAGTACAATAATTATGTAAAGTATGGAAATTAAGCTTGTCTTCTTGTCGGTGCACATGAACAATTATGTACGTGCTCGTCTACACACTCATTACTTGTTTACATATACAAAAAAATTAAGCCAGCGTGGTGCAGTGGGACAACGTTACACTTAAAATGTTTTTGGTTTTATATTATTTAAATTTTTTCACTGTGTACAATGTGATAAATATCGGTCACGTGCGAGTGAGACCCGCGCACCGAGGGTTGCTTACCAATTTCATGATTGTAGGTCAACGGAAAGTACAACTTATAAAATTTTAATTTGCACGCGTATATACTATTTGGTATGAAGACTTGGAATGATATTTTTCTATTTTGTAAATCTATAAATAAAAAAGAAATGGATATTTTTCTTTATACATATTGCAAGTTCTCACTCCTTGCCAAATTAGTTTTGAGTAATTTCGTACAATTTTTGCATGAACATAGAAGTTTCATCTATTCTGAGTTCCAAAAATTGTAAACATGTATGTTTGATGTTAATTTTACCTTATTGCCTCCACGGGTTCCTGGTAAAATGCTCTTGATAGACATACGGATCATACGGACATACGGATAACAAAGTATATATAATAAATCAATAGTGGTGTAAATGTTTAAATGCTTACATAACGTTTACATGCAAAGGGCATTTGAAATAATAGTAACAAAGTTCTGTATTAATGTCACGTAATGCATATTCTGATTTCCAACAACCCAATTACATGAACATTGAAGTGCAACTTATTATAATAAATATAAGAATATGACTATTTAAGTTATACAATTATGATTCACCCTTTTACTAACTCCGTTTTGTATAAAGCAGAACTTTATTTGTTAAAATTAATAAAAATATATTACTTCAAATACCGAAATATATTTATTTTATTTTAAATGTAATTTTAAACCCAATTCTTAAAATCGTAGTTGCTAGAGCTTTTCGTCGTGTACTGCCTTTTGTATCTCTTTTTGGCTTATTGTTTCGTGATTTTTGCAAGGATAGGGCCCAATTAACAAAAATATAATTACTAAAATAAGCACTAAATCTAGTATTAGTACCAATAATTCATATTTGTTTTATATAATGCACTTGAAGGCTATTAAGATTATAGTACATATAGTACAGTTACATGTGTAATAAGTAGAATTGCTTCAAATTATTATAATTTATATTGAACATTATAAATTATAAATACAATATATAGCTAAAGTACCTGTAGATGGTATTGTATACAAGGTATTTCAAAAACAATAAAACAAAATGAAAATTTCTAAATAGAACAATTAAAGTTTAGCAACATATATAAATTTTATTAATCTCTAAATTTCATCATGGCTATAAAACTGATATTTCAATACGAAAATATTACAAATTTATGTAAATGATTATTAACCGAAGCTTAATTACAACACCTTCATTTATATTGTGATCTATGAGCTTTTCTCGTATTTAAATGTGTAGTTTCGCGTGTCTATCGATGCACCTATGTTAAAATATATTAATAAATTTTGTATTGCTAAGATTACCGGCTATTATGCATTGCATTATATGAATACGTAAAGCTTAATATTGTATGAAAAGCCCGCTCAAAGCAAGTATGCGAATGTTTTTATCAAAATTGACCCAATATAGGAAGAAAATGTATTTAAATAAATAATATTTTAATAAAATAATGCTAGTATGAATAGTATATAACTATGCAATGTAACTACCTCAACAGCAGACAGTAAATCGTCTCACTATCACTAAAAAAAACACAACTCACAACACTAACGTCAGGCACTTGTTATACAACTGCGGTGTCTGCGCGAGCGCAGCCGTGCTCGAACTTCTCCAGCAGTTCGAAGTGAGAGGTCAATGTTAATGAAATACTTGTTACTTGTAAGTCGTTTGCTAATAGTTTTTGGAGTGTGGCACATTTGTCAGGGGTGTTATGAGATTGTCCTAAGAGTTGTATAATGCGTAAGTATGATTTTTGAGGCCACCTCACAGGAGATGCGACGTTTTGTTGTTTTTATTAGATTTTTCAGCTTCTCGCTGTATTCTGCATATAGCAAAACACTGCGTCTTAATTACATAATTATTAATGTTAATAATTATTATGTTATATGTATATATAATTTTTTTTCTATAAGAATAATAAATAATCTAATCTGTAATCTATATATATATATATATATATATATATATATATATATATATATATATATATATATATATATATATATATATATAACACTAGATATCTGCATAATCAGCTATCTATAATACGTTAATCGTTAAAACAAATTGTTCTTAGAAATCTTGGCAAAATGTTAAAAAGTTGTGAAGCAACTTTTTTAGTATTTTTTGTAGCAGTAGTCTATGATGATGAATATAAATAAAAATTTTTACATTATTAAATTTTTTTTTTGGTATATTGTCTATTAAAAGCTATATTAATATTAAAAGCTCTATTTACCTAAAAAACAAATAATTCACTACTTATGACGAGACACTAGTTATTTCTTTAAGTTGTCGGAGATAAAGGCTACATATGCAAATGTTTGAGGGTCACTTGTAATACAAGTATTTAGTTATAGCTAGTTCTTGACAGGAAAGGAAGTTGTGACAGAGGTATTCTTTTCGTAGTTTTGACAAGTTAAGTACCTTATAATGCAACAGCAATTGGGAAAACCTAATTTTAATATTTAGACATTTCTGCTTTAGAAATATTTAGCACATGATATACATATATATAGAGTTTAGTTCTAAGTATGGGGAAGCCTCAAAATTAGTTTCTTTTTTCTCTTTTTGGGTGAAAATTTTAATGCGGTTTACAGACTATATCTACTTACCAAGTTGCAGCGGTAAGGTTCTTGTAGTTTCGAAAAAAAAGTGACTTATATACGGACGGACAGACAGACAGACATAACGATCTATAAGGGTTCCGCTTTTTGCCACTTGGCTACGGAATGCTAAAAAAATACAAATGCTTACAAAATTAATGCTTAAGTTATTAAATAATTACTTCATAATGATTATTCGATTAATTATTAACTTAATTTGCTAAAATTATATTTAGTTTGTATAATAAAGATTGCATAATATTATTCAGTCAAAAAACTACAATTAATAATAATAATTGTAAGTTTTCAATTGTATATATTGTGAATTAACAAGCTAAATAGGATATTTACCTATATTTTTAGGGTACCTGAAAAAGAAAAAACGGAGCCCTTATCAATCACCCTGTATCACTTTGTCTGTCCGTCTGTCTGGCTGTTCGTCTGTCATGTCACCATTTTCTCAAAATCACGTGGAGGAATCAAGCTGAAATTGATATCAATCATTCAAGTTAAATAATCTCTTGAAGCACAGAACAAAAAGTTGTATGAAAATCGCCGCGTAATCAAAACTTACAGAGTACTTCCCATTAAGCTAGATGTATAAAATTTGGCAATAAGTTAAAACTTATAGTACCTACAAACAAAGTAAAAAAATATTGGAAATATTGATACAAACAAAGTGAAAAAATATATCCCATAAAAAAACTAGTACAAACTTCAACTGTAGTTCTTTTCATACAGAATGACTGCTTACGGCCACAAATTTAAGTTGGTAGGATTTTTGATTTGAGTTGATAATTTATATGTTTAACACAGAAAGAAACCATTACAAGCTTATATTTGTAGTCAAATTTAAGTTTGTCAATTTCTATACGTAGTACTTCCCATAGAAAAATACCCAGAATTATGAAATGTGTACGGAACCTTCGGTGCGCGAGTACTACTCGTACTTCACCGATATTTATTGGTTTAAAATATACTCGGAAATGACTGGTATATTAGCAATGTAAATTATGCAATTAATTCATGTTTTTAAACTTTATTAAGGAAGGTTAGTGTAAAAATGTGATTTGTAGTTATAAAAGGCAAATTTTATGCGTAAATGCCACCTGCTAAATCGAAGTGCAGCTTTTAGTTCCAGAATTCTTTCTTTTTTATTTGAAACTAATGTATCACATATATTTTTGTTTATACAGCAGAAGTCAAACATATTTTTATACGGTATATAGATTAAAAGTAAAAGTTGGTCTCCCCTACCAATTGCTCAGTTTTATATATTTGTGTACGTGCATCCATGCGCGTAAACCTTTCATACTTGTTCGTCGTTCTCGTGCTCGTAGAGTTATGAAACACATGTCCCGCCAGCCTTGGGGATCCTTACTCAACTCGACTTAACATTTATTTCAGACAGCCAGCCTATCATTAGTAGAAAAATATAGGACTGAAAACTTTTGATTTATAAACTTGCTCATTATTTGAAATCTGTATTCCCTTGAAAGATATTATGCTAATATATTTACTTCTGAAATACAAAACATTAACATATTTATAATTCCATGCATATTGTAATTATATTACGATTTAGAATAAAACTTGCCGTTAAAGCTTCAATTTTTCGTAAAAGACACAATTTCATTCACAATATAAAAGAGCAACAAGTGAACTATATTAAGTAATATGCAATATTATGAGAATATAAAGCACATTGAACTGATTGGTTATTACTTTTTGTTCCATTTTATATGGGAAAATATACAACATTACTAGAGTTCTATTGTTTATTCAATACCTGAATCTATCACATAGTATGTTATTTTTCTAAACAATTAAAATGTATATATTATACTGATGTACATTCATATATTTTCAGAGAATAATTTTTGGTGGTTTAGACACCAGATATCATAAAAAAAGGTTTTAAGGTTAATAATCTGTTTAATATTTAACTGTTTTTAGTAAGTCACTAAAAATTAACAAGATTCATTCTTATAGTTACTATTAAAGTGTCTAATTTTCAAAAAATGAAAAATTGTCAAATGTGCTCTGATTAACTAATCACTCTCTTTTTTCTTCCTTACTTCTACATCTAGATCATGAATGAAATCTACATATATACTAATAAGTTAATACACATATATAGAAATATATATGTGTATTAACAATAAACATGTATAAAAATAATATAATATAATATTTAAAAAATTTGTCCCCATGATTTATTTTCAGGATCCTGTTCAATATAAAATCACATTTAGTAATGTGTAATATGTGTCTCCGACTTAAAAGCGGTTATTTCGACCCGCCGGTTTTGGCAAGCGAAATGTCGTCGTAATAAGTTCACAGTATCCAAGCAAGAAATTTATTTAATGAAAATAAATATAAATTTATATAAAAGAAAATAATTAAATGGTATGAGTAGTTTAGGGATTATGATGTGGAATGTTAAAAACTTAACGATTTTTTAAAATTAAAGTTCTTAAAATAATCTGAAGGGCCTGGCCTCAGGATCCTGTATTATCATAATGCAAGCGATCTTACCTTTAATTGGAAAATCTCCGAAGTATTTGCTACCATAGTAGAAATAGAATACTTGCTTGCGAATTGAACCAAGAACTCTGCTCCTAGACCATGTGATGGATATCTCTATAGTTCAAGAGCTACTCATACAAAAAATATTTAATGAAACAACAGTCAAAGTAAGCCAATTCTGCAGAGAAGTGTGATACGAAATCTTCTCCTATTTTATACTTTTAATTAAAATTAAAAATAACTTTTAATATTGACTTCACCAATCATTAACTTGGTTTGTTTTAATTTACGATTTGCGTGCTTAGTATAAATTATTGCCAATTTACTACCTATTTTCATCAAATAATACCAATTCTTCATTTCCATTTGCGTTATTGTTGAGTTTGTTTGTTCAAGTATATAAAGATGCGTAGGATATATATAAATATATATATATATATATATTAGCTTAAAAAGAAAACTTTCTATATCTATGTACACGATAAAACACAATTTAATAAACATCAAAATTTTAACGTAGCGGGTTTGAACCCGCTCCTCTTGGGATCTACCACTCGTTCTCGTCAAGCCATGTCTAAATTCTTTTTATATGCTTATTGCAACTGATTTCTGACAAATTTCTGCTATTCAAAGATTTATTGCTATAATAATCATTTCCCCAGACATAATGCTGTTTATTAAATGTTTTAAATAGTTTTAAAGTGTTATTATACATTACGGAATGAAAAATACTTTTTCGAAAACCTACGACAATTTGAAGGTAGCGGGATTTGCACCCGCACCACTGGGAAACCGTAAAAGTGCAAATTTATACAAATGGATACATACATTGATGCACATAGTATAAATAAGTTGTAATAATCGTATGTAAATTTCGACGTAGCTGGATGAGAAAAAGGTGTGAGTTCAAATCTTTATATGTTTTCTAAAAATATTTTACTTTTCGTACTGTCGAATAACAATTTAAAAGTAATAGAAGAGTATTATATAGTTAAGCCCGGAATAAAAATTTAAAATTTACGCTTTTCATGATTGAAAAGCTGAAAACAGAATGCTAATGGTATAATAATCATTTGGGTGTAGGGGGGGGGGGGAGAGGGGCTAATTGTAGCAAATTTCCGTTTGTCGCTTTTGGAAGCTTACTTGCACTTACACCTACACTTGACATAATCGAAATGAACAAATCTACAAATATTTTTAAATAACTCAGCAACTGTTAAAACTTTTGTTATTAACAATAACCAATTTTGTACCTCCTCAACATTGTCTTAGTTCTTCGGTTGGATACTGATCGCCCTCATTTGGTCTTAAAGGGTTGATTGCAGAGATCAAACTAATTCAAGTGTAAAATTTAATTAAATTAATATTCTTCTATAAAAATGCTTGTTACTTGACCCTGCTGCATCTAGCCCCGCTCCGCTACAAAAACAATAATACAAATTATATTATTGTTATTACATTACTATACATATTATTTTGTTACTATTGTCGCCGTTTGAACATAAATATCGAATAAGAAAAAATCAGTCAATTAGCTTCAACCTGTATCACGCACATGGCAATGGTAGGCAGAGGGAACCGTGAGAACCCTAGGAACCTAGTGTTAAGACACTCTGTTCCTCGCTTTCCGCCTTTCGAATCATTGCGTGTTGAGTGGCGGAGCTCAACGTCGCGCTTTTTTAATCAGTAAATTATTGGCTGTATATAATTTTGGCATAGCTTGTCTCAAGGAAATTAATTATTTTCATTTCCTCGCTGGGGTAACAATGTAAAGTGGGTTGAGTTCCACAAATTATCACGCAACATCTCGATACTTGGGCGGAACGTTGAGACCGGAGTGTCCTAACACTGGATGCCTTCTGCCTACCCTGTTGTTAAGATACACTGTGAATCTAAATTTATTTTTATACAAGATATATGACATAGTAAATCAGCGTAGCATACTTTTATATAGGGAATCACCGCATATGCAGAGTGTTACACTGACACAATTACGTTCGTAATACAGCCTTCCTGGAAAAATAGACTTAGGACGTTTAACAAAATTTTCAGATTTATAATATTAGTATAGAAGCATAGATAAGAAGAAATATAAATGATACAATGGCATTCTAAAATTATTGGCCTTACTTTAGAAAAAAAAAGGTAAACAATACACATTATTTCACGTAATGCAAATCGATGTCTAATACATAATGACTAACAAAAAATATGTCAAATCGGAATACGAGTGAGTTTCTTAATGTTTCGTTTCAAATACGAAACTGTTACGCCACGTCTAACGAAACCACGTCAAGGCCTACCCTTGTGATGTAACGGTGCCCATCTCAATATGTACACTGTTTGTGTTCTGTGGTCTAGCTTACATTGTAATAATAGTTAGGTCTTTAATTTGATAAACCTCGTAAAGTAATTTTCTAATGATCGATATGCGATGTTACCAAAGTCGTAGAACAATAACGTGCTAAAGAACTAGAAAGTAATCAAATTAAAGTATGTTACTTAAAAGAAGCTTCACGTACAGCGTGACACATCCCGCACATAGTTAGGCATAGGCAGAGGGAACCGTAGGCTCAAGGAACCTAGTGTTAAAACACTCCGTTCCCCACTAAATGTTATTAATTAAAAAAAGTATTATGTAAACGAAAAAAAACCAAGAATATCGTTGCTTTTTATATATGTATTTCAAAAAATTCGAGTACATTGCTTATTAAAATATATTTTAGGCTATAATATTATAAATTAAATATTTTTATCACATATTATATATTATATATTTATTCTATTCTGCTTATCGTGCTAGTGTAATTAGAGAATATGTGACGAAAAACATATTTAATACTAAAAATATTTCCAATAAGAACGATTATGATAGATGGTCAAAAATTTGGGTACGTCGAATTTATGATTATCATCATCATTTATATGTTTTGGCGCCATTTCATATAGGTTAGCTGGACGTTAGGGTTCATCATGAGATGTTTCAAGTCTTGCATATATATATATATATATATATATATATATATATATATATATATATATATATATATATATATATATATATATATATATATATATAAATAAATTATTTTAAAACATTGTACAATATAATGTTTACTACATAAAACACGGGACCTGGTGTCGTAAACACTTGACTTTTGAACTTGTGCCTGTCAATCATCGTTTGACAAGCTTATTTTAAAACTGACATCCTTTTCAAATTATTTTTATTACTTTCTGTGTTTAAAATTATGCTTAAAGTTCATCTTTTTCTCCATAAGATTTTTTAATGATATCAACGGCTTTCTGAGCAACAACTAACGTAGCGGCCATTGTGTTAGCTCCTGGTATAGTAGGCATGATACTAGCATCAACAATCCTCAAGTTTTTCATTCCATGAACTAATAAGTCGGGATTCACTACAGAGCTAGTATCACTTTGAGGACCCATTTTAGTGGTTCCTACTGGATGATATATCGTAGTTGCCATGTGCTTCATATAACATGTCCAATAATCATCGGTATCATATGAATGTTCCATACAGTCAGGAATATCAAGTCTTACTAATTCGATTTCCATTTCCTTAAAAGCTGAAGTTTCCTGTAGCTTTTGAACAAAATTAATGGCTTTGATGAAAGTTTTTATGTCCTCAGGATGCTGAAAATAATTAGCCTTAATAATGAGTTCCGATAATAGTGGTTTGGCCAAACGTACTTCACCACGGGATTTGGGATGTAACAGCGTGGGATAAATACCTAATATGTCGTGTTTTTCATTTAATGATTGAATTATGTTTACTATTTCTGGTTTGTACCCTATTCCTTCAAGATATGGTTTCAATACAAAATCATCATGCTTTACAAAGTAAGTATAATGAAATTGGATATCTGGAAAGGCGGAATTATTGGTAGTATCTATAAATCCCATATAATCCGTAACTCCGATGTTTGAAAATGGTCCACTTTTAGTAAGCATATATTGTATTAGTAGTATGTTTATTGTTTCTTTTGATACTATTGAATGCTTGTTGGTCTTAAGAAATAAAGGCAATATTATATGATCTTGTAAATTCTGACCAACAGGTAAATCTTTGACACAATCAATTCCTATTTCTTCTAGGTGAGATGCAGGTCCTATTCCAGATAACATAAGAAGTTGTGGGGTTGCAATAGAGCCAGCTGATAATATAACTTCCTTTGTTGCGTAAATGTCTTTGGATATATTCCCTTTTTGGGTAATTTTGACTCCAATTGCTTTTTTGTGGTTTGCATTTATTAATACTTTTTTTACAAGTGTATTTTTCATAAGTTTGATATTACCAGCGTTCATGAAATATACTTTAGCAGTATTCATTCGTTTACCATTTTTAGTTAATAATCTTGCTCTCTTAGTTCCAATCAAAGCTTCGTGATTTTTATATTTATAAGATGTATGCCCTAATTCAATCCATGCGTCATCTATAACATTATACCAACCATTTTCATAACCTGGAAAATCAGTATCGGTTATATTAAACAGTGATTCTTGCTCATTAAAATAAGCCAATAATTCATTGTAATTCCATCCACCATTTCCCAATTCTGCCCATTCTGAATAATCCACTGGATGCCCTCTGAGATAAATCATTGCATTTATGGAACTTGACCCACCAAGCCCTTTACCCTTACTCCATATACAACTATTGTTTTGAAAACCCAAGCAACTATTACCATCCGGGTGTACTTTGTAAAACCAGTCGTTTCTTGAGTTTTGGTTTAAAAATAGAAATGCTGGAATCTATAGTATAGAAGAGAAATCGTTAGTTAATTTTATATTGATTATGATTTTGATAAAAATTATAAAAAATATACCTCACTATCGATACCAGGGTCATCTCCAGCTTCTACTAGCAATATTTTCCAAAATGGATATAAAATTGTCAGTTGACTTGCAACCAAAGAGCCGGCAGTTCCAGCTCCGACTATTATAAAATCGTACGATGCTAAAACATTTACATTTATAAAAAAACTAATGAATTATTAAAAAACTTTTATACAGTTGATATTAATAATATACTTTTTAAGTACTTACCATGATCATCCTTTAAAACATTTTGCGAATGATCAGGTGGCCAATTGTAATCGTCTAAAATTGTGCAGTGCGTAGCAATAATTGCAGTTACTGCATTAAGGAAGAGACCACCAGTTATTCCAGAAAATGGCAGAGGACATATTTCTGTTATATTTACTCCCAAGGCTTCCATGCTTTTAATTTTTTAGATTTTAATTTGATTGTTATAGTTAATAATTATGAGAAAAATAGAAACGCTTTGTTGCGCAATCGCTTATAAGTAACTAAGTATTGATATCTTCGATCTGAAGTATAAAATAGGGTATATTAAATGAACTAACCTCAAGATATCATATTAG
This sequence comes from Dione juno, assembly GCA_037127375.1. Lineage (NCBI taxonomy): Eukaryota > Metazoa > Arthropoda > Insecta > Lepidoptera > Nymphalidae > Dione > Dione juno. The sequence continues at coordinate 1,372,378 of JAXRJS010000074.1, forward strand.
TAACATGATATTTAACACCGGATTATTTATTTTATTCTAATGTAGCAGCAAAACTCCAGTATTTTCTTATTTCTTTTATTTAAATAAATTTTACATTGATTTATAAAAAAATATAATAATAGCATTTGGGTTATAAACTAAATATTTAACTACTATTAAAACAAATCTTAAAGCTTTATTTCGTAATGCATTCCATTGTGATATAACCAAAGGCGACATTTGTTGTAATTACTGGGTTGAGCTGTTGCTGTAAAGTAATCTAAGTTTCTATTTTGTGCTGAGATTTCTTGCATATATCTACTAATGTCATTATTATATTGTAAAATTTCTTTTGCAGGAGTGTGAGTATAAGCATTTTTAAAAGTCATTTCTGAGTGCCCTGCTTGAAAATTTGGTTGTGTTTTATAATTATTTATTAATTTTCTATACGGATATGGTTCTTGTAAATTATTCTGTGAAATGTTATTGTTTTTGTGATCGTTATAATTATTAGTATTTTTTTGTGGTCTTGGTTTAAGATACACATTTTCACTATTATTATTTTGATTCCATGTATGCTGTGCTCTTACAGGAACTGCTATATTTTTTGGTTTGTCATTATCACTAATATTGACATAATTATTTATTGAATCTTTTGGCAAAGATGGAAATAGATTGCTTATTTCTTTAAATATGTCTAAAGTTGATTTACTTTGTCCGGCATTTCTAAATTTATTATTAGTAATAAATTCCACTTCGTCACTATTGTGCACAGAATCTGATAAACACTTGCTGAAAGTGTAAGGTTGATTTGCCCAATCATCTTTTATCATATCTGCTGCTTTCTCTGCTATCATTATAATAGGAGCGTTAGTATTTCCACTTACGATAGTTGGCATGATACTTCCGTCAACCACTCTTAGACCGTTGACACCATGTACCTGAAATATAAATAATAAATATAAGTAATTATAAAACTATGTACAAGTATGGTGTAAAAATTATTTTAGATTTACATATCAATACAATCTTTATATTAATACATTGAGTGTTAAGAGAAAATCTTACTCTTAATCTGGAATCGACAACTGCTCGTAAATCATTAGCATGGCCCATAGCACAAGTCCCGACTGGATGGTAAATAGTCAAGGAATGATGACGAGCTTGACATTCCAAATGTTCATCTGACATAAGGGGATGCTCAGTACAACCAGGATTACGATTAGGATTCGGTCTAGCGTTTAGATTTTTTAATGCGGGTTGTTCAATTAACATTTGAGCTATTCTTGCACCGTCTATCTGAAATATGATGTAAAATGTAAACAATAATTATTCAGCACTTTTTAAAGCACTAGTAATATAATAAAAATATTACAGTAAGTGTAGTATTATATTATTTAAAAAGTATAACAATATAATATTACATTAATTTAATTGATCTGATGCATAAATCAATTTGAATATAATTAGCTTTTTAAATTTAATTAAACATGCTAATGCACTTTTGTTTATTAAACTGCGTTACTTACCATCCTTAACAAATCTTCTCGCACTGTATAGTAATTAGGATAAATAAGGGGCGGAGAAAATGGATTAGAATCACGCAACTTTATAAAGCCTCGACTTTTTGGTCTTAACAATAAAGGCACAATAGAAAATGAAGAATCGTATAAAATATCTTCATATAATTCTGCATAGGTTTCATCTGATAGTCCATTTGCACGTTTTCCAAATAAACCACCATCCATATTATCGGCTGAAGGTGCAATAAAAAATTGTATATCTGGATAATCTTCAGCAGGATCTTGAAATTGTGAATTAACGAATGCCATTGCTTCGGCTTCCATCATGCTATATAAAGGGCCTTTTTTATTAAGTACAAAATCAATTACGCTTCCCAGTGAACTTACAGTGTTAAGATTAAAACAGTAATCAGATCCATTCGTGTAAGGATTGTCAAAAAGAAATGAATGTCCACCCATGGCTACGTGATCTTGCAGATTTTTGCCGACGCCAGGCAAATTAACGATTGGATAGATACCAAGGTCATTTAATTCTACACTGTCACCTATACCTGAGAGCATTAACAGCTGAGGTGACTGAATGGCTCCTGCAGACATAATTACTTCTCTACTTACCCTGACTACATAAGATTTTCCTTGTTTAGTGAACTTTACGCCATATGCCTTTTTTGATTCGTCTATTAATATCTTCTCCACTAATGAATGAACAATAACATGCAAATTCGATCGTTTCGACGCTGGTCTGAGATATCCTTTTGCGGCACTACATCGAAGTCCATCTCGCAAGGTTGCATGAGATCTTGTAAAACCAGTTTGAAATTCACCATTGACATCTAAAATTTTGTACCCTAATTCCTCACCTGCCTTTAGTATGTCTTTTGTAATAGGTTGTTCATACGCAAAATATTCTATTGATATCGGTCCACCAACAGAATGATATGGATTATTTTGATATTCAGGTATTCTCATATCTTCTGATTTTAAAAAATATTTAAAAATATCTTTATAAGCCCAACCTTCGTTACCGAGCATTGCCCAATGATCATAGTCTTTTTTGTTTCCTCGTATATAAAGCATTGCATTAAGTGCGCTAGAACCACCTAGTACTTTACCTCGAGGCCATTTACACCGATTGCCTACCATGCTAAGACAATATTCCTCACTTGGTTCTGTCACAAATTGCCAATCTATTGATGATGTCTGTAAGACAGGAAACAACACTGGAACTTCTGATAACACATTTTCATCTTGTCCGGCTTCTATTAAAAGTATATTCCAATCAGAGTTTTCTGATAGCCGACTAGCTACAACAGATCCAGCTGAGCCAGCGCCGACAATTATAAAATCATAACATTCATAGAGTTGTTCTACAGGAAAATCTCTTACTCGATGTTCTGCATCTTCTATGTCTGGTCTATACAAATGGATTGCCATACGTAAAATTATTATAGCTCCTAAACCTGGTAACAATCCAAATAATATTCTAGTACTAGATATTATCGGTTTTAATGATAATCTATCACTTGCCATATCCACGTATTATAGAAATGTAAAATCTTTTAAAAATATTCTAAGAGTTAACAGTTAATCATGTAGAGGAGCGGAGCACTTGCAACTACTTTTGCAAATATGGAATAACAAATTATTATTTATAAAAGGTCACGTTGTGTATTGTTTGATACAGAGTAATGTACATGTAAATACTACAAAAATGTACATATAATCTATATATCAAATTGTTATTGTTACTTTAGATTTGCTTCAAATAATTTCATATTAATATATAAATTGACCCACTTACTGTCAAATGAGGTTATTTTTTAATCTATATATATTATATCATAATTTGTGTATTTTTTGGTTAATTTACAAATTGACAATAATAAAATTGGATAAGTTATCAAATTACAAATATAGATTATTCTCTGTAATATTATGCATAACTTATTTAAACAATTTTTTAGTATTATTTGAAGATTCTGTAAAAATCTACTCTATGTAATATTAGTCATTAACATGGTCAGCAGATTGTTTCACATTTGTTATGAAGATTCATTTAAAATTTAGTATATTCGATTTATTTTTATACGTTTTGCGAATTTTTAACATTACAAAAAAATATATTTATAAAAAAAACCATAAAAAAAGGAAAATAAAAAGTTTATTTGGAAATTTGTCTTTGTCCAGATTAATACTTTATTGTATCACTTAGCTTAGAATAAATTAATAAATAGTACGCATACTTTTAACTATAATTATAGTTAAAAGTATATTAAAATATTATTTACAATAAATTTATGGTATTAATATTTGTACAATACTAATTATTTACGCATAGTATCTAGACATTCGTCGTTTAAGCCAAAACTCTTTGATCATATCACTCCCTTTCTCGCCAATCATAATTATAGGAGCATTTGTGTTTCCGCTAACTAAATTTGGCATTATACTGCCATCGATAACTCTCAAGCCTCTCACTCCGTAAACTTTTAACTCGTTATCAACGACAGCTTCTGGATCCCAGTACGGACCCATTTTTACAGTACCTACAGGATGATAAATGGTACATGTGTATTGTCTTATCATACACTCCCAAAATTGGTCAGAGAATATTTTAATATTTCTACATGCGGGGAAAATATGATTGTTAAATACTGAAGCGTGTTTTTGAAATGCTTTTGTTCTGGACACCGAAAAGGCAATTTTTACACCTTCAATTAATGTTTTAACATCCATTTCGTTCGTTAAATAATTTGGATATATGTAAGGATAATCGTAAGGATTCGCACTTCGCAATTGAATAAATCCTTTGCTTTTAGGCCGTAATAACATTGGTATTATACTCCAAACGTCTACATTGTGTATTGGTTGAAATACAGCATTATAAAATTTCTCCGTTAATCCGTGAACTTTTCTGAGTTGACCACCACCATCTGAATTTGTTGCTCCAGATATAAAATGAAATTCTATATCAGGAAAGTCATCTGACGCATTAACGTATTTCGTATTAACGAAAGCCAAGCCTTCAACACCACCCATAATTGTTAAGGGACCTTCGCCCATAACAGCATATTCCATTAAAGTGCTTACAGTGTGTAGTTTATTTTCTATTATTGAGATAGGTTTGTTAATCATGAATGCTAAGCCTCCCAAACCAATGTGATCTTGCAAGTTTTTACCTACTTGAAGATTTTGAATCAAAGGGATACGATGTTTTGCTAATTCTTCTGATGGGCCTATGCCTGATAATAAGAGTAGCTGAGCAGAATTAATAGTACCACCAGATACAATTACTTCTTTACGGGCTCTTATTCGGTAAACCATTTTATTTTTGACAAATTCAACTCCAAAAGCTACTCTTGTTCTTGGATCTATCATGACTTTGGTTGCATAAGAGTTCATTGAAATGTGAAGGTTTTTACGATCTTTTGCTGGCCGCAAGAAAGCTTTTGAGGTTGAACATCTACTCCCACGTCTCAAGGTTCCTTGAGCTACCATAAATCCAGTTTGATTTTCACCATTTATATCCCTATTGAGATACCCCATCTCTAAACCAGCATCAATAAAACTTGAAACGAGTGGTGTTCTGTACGGAGCTTCGGATATAGTTAAATAGCCCCCAGTGCTATGATATGGTGTGTTTGCTAGATATGGATTTTGATTGTCTTCGGATTTCTTAAAATAATATAATACGTCTTTGGACCCCCATCCCTTATTCCCTTGAGATTCCCAAATATCGTAGTCTTTTTTATTTCCTCTTAAATATAACATGTAGTTAAGAACAGAGCTTCCACCTAGGACTTTTCCACGTGGCCAGTTGCAACGACCTTCTTCCATTGCTGTACAAATAGAAAAGTTAAATTATAACATTTAAAGAAATATATAAAAAATAGTTGTATACAATATATAAGCAAAGTAAAGTAAAACATCATATTGTAATTTTTTAAAATAAATTTATGCTAACTTTTATTTTGCAACAATTTTGTTCCTTTTGTGACGACTGTAATCTAACGCAAATATCACTCTACGTACCTAGGCAGCTAGTTCCTTGCGGTTCCGTTTTATACTTCCAATCTAATTTACTTAGTTGTAAGTATCCTGCCAGTAAAGGTACGTCTGATATCTCCGTTTCATCTCCACCGGCTTCCAACAGAAGCACTTTCCAATAACCGATTTCAGATAGTCTATTGGCGACGACTGCGCCTGCAATTATAAATTTGCAAATGTAATATAAAGTAAATTTGCAATTTTTTAAACAATTTTCTAATGTGTAGAATAGCTTTTATTTATTCATATCATCAGGTTTTATTAATTCATATTCAAAATATTATTAAATGACAATGCTACAACCGCCTTCGAAGGCTACGATAAGACTCAACAAGAAAATCAACAGTCTTACAATAATATTGTTGAAGCTATGCTTGTGTAGCATTCAAAAATTAAATAATTCTCGACAAAGTTATAAGTTTTATTAATTAACACTTTTATAAAGTTACTTTAAATTTTGGAAGTCGCAAATTTAAAATACTTAGCAAAATTTTATTACAGGCACACAAGTAGGCTTATAACTTTATCTTTAGTCCGTTTTCCACTTTTTGATCATTTTAAGATATTTCATTTGATATGGGCACACTGCGATTCGAATGTCAAATAAACCGGGGAAAATAAAAACATCTCATTATTGTCCCAGTATTGGACTTAATCATACCTCGGCTTAATATATATTTGTAACTTCTATTTGACGACGCAATACACAAAAGCTAGTACCTACTAACCAGCTGATCCAGCACCAACTATAATGAAATCATATTCGGGTAGCATCTTGAAATCTGGTATATCAGTTGGTCTTCCTTCAGGGTCGGTCTGATCGAATTGGTAATACGCTATAGCTGCCACCAACATCGGGATGAACCAGGCCACCTGGAAGGTTGTAAATTATAATGTTCATTTAAAACATAAACAAAGATTTTGTTCATTTCGGCCATTACTGCTTGTTTATTTAAAAAAATATATATATTTTATGTAATGCAAATTCTGTTTTAATAATTTCTTATATAAAAGACAAAATATGATTAAGAATGCCTTAACAATAGTTATTTTTGAAAATACGTAAATGTTGGTACTATTAGGTACTTTTTAATAAAATATCAAGAAATCTATAGATCGATCGAAAAAGTATGCCTGCTACAATACCTGCGTACCTGCAGCGGCGATGGCCGTGCCCGATATCACGTCGGCAGCCGCGTTCACTATCGCGCTCATTTCTTCTGGAACATTTGTCAAATTATATATTATTTATTTAATTTACTCACTTTTTAACAATGTATATTGCTTTAGTAGTTAAAAAGCTTGGTTATTTTATAAATATGTTTTACAAATTATTTAAATCGTTGTTCATAATAGTATAATAAAAGTGTAATAAAAGTGTATATAATAAAAGTGTTTTTTTTTTCATAAATATATTTGTTTTATTACCACTATACTAGCATTTACTTGTGACTTTGCCCGCGTGGTCTAATTTTAATAAATAATACTACAGTTGTGTGTGTTACACAACTATTGTATTATTATTACACGATACTTTCTAAGTGCCCGAGCTAACACTAACTGCAGCCTACAGTGGTTTCCATTGAAATAATTAAAGTGATGTAATACAGCCAATAGCTTTCCTCGATAAATGAACTATCCAATGCTAACGTTATTGTTAAATTCGAACTAGCACTTAATAAAAAAATGCTATTAAGTATATTTAATATGATATTTATTTGCAACAATGTGTTTATATTATGAATTTTTCATTTACTTTAAAGAACAGACAATATAATAACTACTGATCGATATTACGTTTTGTAGAAACATTTTGTATGTCACTTTATTTCTTTTCAAATAATTTAGGCAAATTTTCATTAGTTTGCCATTCTTTGTTTTGACTATATAAACATATGCTTATGCCTTATACAAATAAATAAAAAAAAATGTATTTCATAATACATCCATTGTATGCGTGCTTTATTTCCAATGCTAATTATTTTCTACGTATACAAATAAGACTAAATTACGTAAGAAGATTTACAAAGCGATTATATTATTATTCCAGTACATATATAGTACCTGTGAACATGTTTATATTTATATATAAATCAATGTACTAATGTATCATCCCCTCCAGGCCAACGTTTAATAGATACGAACTGTAGGTATTACATAACATTGTTTTCGTGAATAATAAAAGTTAAAACATATTTTTTGCCGTGTTTTAACACTTTACTTTAAATTTCCAAGGAATCTCCAAGCCTAATATCAACTTTCTAAGTCCAATAGTTTCGATTGTGTGATGTGACGGAAAAGTATTATAATATAAATGATAGATAGTGTTACTTGTGTAGTGTTTTACGAATTTTTCAGATGAACTGTTTATATATACATAATATACCTCTGTGAATCATATTATATGAGTCATATTAAATAATCCTTACTTTTACTTTTAATACCGGAGTATTTCACATATTTAATGCAAATGTATCTAAATAAGATTAAAACTCCGTCATAAATTATCCCCATAATATTTGTTTTGATATCATATGTTACTCATAAATGCACCTTGAATGTCACAAATTAATCGGATCAGGAAAATATTTTTTAATATAAACTCATCTTTTAAAGTTTTTTTATTCAATACTTATATGGTACTAACAAACCATGATACCTATGCGAGTGAAATATAGTGTTATTATTTTTACTCACATTCCTATTTATGAAAGTAAATAATCTTTCGAAACTTTGTCAAATTTGTATTTTACTATTCGGAACTAAGATTGGAGAGTGCGGGCTTGACGCGTGACCACGCAGGACTATGACGCATGGTACCGTTACACGATTCATCACGTCAATATAATATGCTATAGACTACTTTTTGTGACATACTTTGATGGTGTTTTGTATACATGTATACCTATCGTCTTTTTTGGTAGATTCTTTCACTTTAGAACCATCTTATTAATATACAAAAATATGATAAATATTAATTTTGAATTAGAAATATCACAAACAGTTTAGCAACTGGATCTGTTTTGACATAAAACAAAGACAACACTACAATAATATTAATTCTAAATTTGGTGTAATTTCAAATGTAGGCTGTGTGTGTGTTGTAATTAACTTAATGAAATGATGAGTGAAATGATCATAATGAAAATGACAAATGTAAATTCTACCCGGAATTCATAGATTTACAGTCAAGTTAGACTCTTTTGAATCTGTTGTTGAATGTCGTCCAATGTACTGTATTATGTATATGTGTGTATGTATACTGTATCAATGCATATAATTAAAAGAAAATTTTAGTATACTGCGAACGATGTTATCTTTACTTTTTAAGATGAAGAAGTTTACTAATTAAAATTTTGGGTACAATTTGTCCATTATGTTTCGAACAGATTTAGTAGAAAGTGAATCTAAGTGTCTAATTACTCGCAACGCTATGCTCGTGTGCGCGCGTCATTTTTATTTATGTATGTTTCCATCTGGAATACTAAATCGTTCCGGTGAAATCTGGAGTTATGTAAGGTAACCTATATAATATGTATATATGGATACATATTATATGACGCTATGTATGTTACAATATTCAAAAAGTAAATATTCATGTATTCATGAATTAACAGAGAAATTTGGGTAATATTAGTCATTTTGTATATAATATATTAAATTGTCAAATAGCCTTATGTAATAGAATTAAAAGATATTATGTTATTTTTACTATTTACTCACGAAAAGCTGGAATTGCGTATAAGTGTATATTGGAAGTTGATTGAAAACCTGGTTTGAGGAAAACTGGCAGAACAAGTCCAGAGGCGATTGTTTTTTTTTATTCTAAAACTTTCACATTTATTAGTCTACATGGAACCTACGAGTACCTTCAAAAATTTGTTAAAATAGAAGTAATTCAAAATATATTGCTATTTTGTAAATGTATTTTTTAATTTCTTATGTGAAAGTATATAGAAAAAAAATAGATTAGCAAAATTATTGTTAAATTCTAAAACCTTTTTAGTTTGTTTAAATATAAAGGTATTTATATAAAAAGAAAAACGTAAAAACAACGCCATTATTTTTCTATTCCATACGAGTTTGCTTATAATTGTATAACATATTGATTACATTCTTAAAGAAGTTAAAACAAAAAAATATTTTTGTTATTATTCATTTAAACCGTATTTTATATTATTTGTTTTTAAACACTCCATTCTGTATTTTAATAACTTCTTATTAGAATACTGGGTAAAAATTTAAGATATAAAATTTTCCAATTCAAAATTTTCCTTACAGGTTCATTCTTACTCACAAAAGCAGGGTACGCAGAGAAAACTTAATCAATAGAGTCGTGTTGAATAGCAGAATTTAGCACCGCATTTTGTCTACTTTTGGCTAGCAGAGCAAGAAAATAAAAAAAATATTCTTTAGAGTGGTAATCTAACCCAAAACCATTTCGTATGCAGTCAGACACTGTTCCAACTTCCACTGCGCTACAAAATTTTATAGTATCATGTCTTTACTTACAATAGAAGAATACTACTTACAATAGAAGTTATATTATATGATATCTTGACACGACAATAGTACATTAAGGTAAAATGATGCGGACTACTTTAATTTTTATTTTTCACAATTTTCAAGTTTTCACAATTATATCTATCATATTCTATTATATTCATTTTAAACCTTTTCAAAAATAGCACGCGATTGTCTATGTCATTATTTTTTTGTGTTTATGGAATATACGTAAATATACATTTAAATATTAAATAAATTCATTAATTTTAACCAAAACCAATACAAAGATAACCCATTATTGAAACAACCATATAGTGGCGTGCGATAATATAGTGGGTGAGTGCTTTATTTTTAGGTTCAAAATGTTATATTTTAAGAGATTTAATTATTATGAGGACAAAAAATCTTACAATGTTTATAATAACTATAAAACAAAATATCTTTTACTTATACTTAAAAAATGTCAAGAACGTAGAGTGGGGAAATTGAGGAAGTTCTGCCGACTACATGGAAATGCGTGAAGCTCCAGTGAAGAGTGACAAAAATAATATTAATGTGCTAATAGTATAAGGAAATCTTATGTATCATCATTTCTGATTCATCATTTATATATATTTGTCACTATGTCTTTATTTATTTATTTTATTTATATCTGTTATATTGTCTATATTTTCTAATATGGTTTATGAGTTTCATATAATAAAAAATAATAGAATTGAATAGAATATAGTTTATTGCCCACACACAAAACAGATAAACAAAGAAATCACAACATAGCATAGTATGCAAAGGCGGTCTTATTGTTTCAAGCAATCTATTACAGACAACCTTTGGAAAATAAGCACTTTTTGTACGATGCATGCATGCATTTAAAAGTTATGTACTCTTTGTTAAAATTAATATTATATCAAAGGAATTTTTTTTAAACAATTACTTTTTGCTTGCTTTCATTGAAATATTTTTTTCCGAATAAATGGAAATATCCATATATAATAATAACCAACAGTCCACGTATGTGATTAAAACTGACAAACCTTATCCGATTAAAAATCTTTAGTCACAACTAAGTTGTTAAGTAAGTATTTAATAATTCAAGTTATTTAGCTGTACTGTAACTAGTCTACTAGAAATGTTGTTTACGGTAAACACTTACCAATGCCCTATGCTTTCACTTTCAAATAAAAATAAACACTACATAGCAAAACCTTCCGTACAATTGATGAAATTGCAAGTATTTCGTTTTATTCCATCAATAGATATTTTTCATATATTGTCACTATATATTGTATTTGAATATTGTCACTATATATATTTCACGATTGTCAGTGTCTTGTAAAGAGATCGGCAAGTCGTATAGCGGCGTGTAACGGTTTTGCGGACACTTTCTTCGAGCGTCGGAACGCAACTCCTGCGCAAGTTACCCGTTATGTGAGTGCTACAGTGAAATGGGGGAAAATGATAATTTGCTAAAGGATTATGTAGCATAAGTTATTAAATTTTGTTGTGACTTAATAGAGTTTTACACTTGTGTGAAGTGTGAAATATTTATAATGTATTAGTTAACATATTATTTAATAAAGTGTCTATACACACGTAAATAAAGTCTAATTTACATATTTCTGCTACTATATACTCGTATTAATGACACTAGCGGTACAGTACCCGACTGTAAACGTGATATTTGTGTGTTGGATTGTTCGGTGCGAATTAATTATTTACATTTCCTCGATCTAATAAGGAGGACAGTGCGGCGTTGAGCTCCGTCACTCAACACACGATATCTCAAGGTCGGAAAGTGGAAACCGGTTTTTCTTAACAGTATTTGTAAATCGCTCATATTGTTTAGTGCCTACGGCCGTTATACGCAGAATACATCGCAAAATATATATTGTATAGATAGATAATATAGAATTTTTATTGTGAAAAGAAGATTTCCGTTTTCCAGTTCTTGCTTTCATTTTAGGTAGTGTGTCTACGCGATATTGCTCATGTATACTCAATCAATAAATATGTGAAAGGTTGTTACGTAAGATATGTTAATTACCTATTAGTCACACTATAACTTTACTAGTATCTTCTTCTTCCTCCTCGTTCCCTTAATGCTGAGGATCGCGACCACATGATGATCTCCTCCATTCAGAGCGGTTGTAGGTAGAGCGGACTGCTCGATACAGGCCACCGCCTGCCGCACTCTTGATAGCGTCTGAGCATTTACTACTATACTAAAGTGCTTTTAAAGAAATTACCATAGTTACTATATATTTGGCCAAATAGTTTGTATAATAAGTATCAGCTCTTATTATATATGTATGTATATTATATATGTATTTAGTATATATGTATAATAATATGTGTATGTACGTATTCACCATGCATTTATCTAGAAATGTATATATATGTATCCCATGTTCACGTCATACATCTTATTAATAAAACAAAAAAAAAACAATATGAATACTATATTAAAAAATGTCGTCATTATAATATTAATAAGCACTTTTGGTCTTTTTCAGGTGGCTGCTGTGGCTCTACACAAAAGCGAACAATTGTTGGTGGCTGGGCGTGGGCATGGTTGCTCGTCACCGATGTACAACGTATCTCCCTTGAGGTCAGAGTTTAATATAACTTCTATATTGCATATTATTGTAACTTTACTATTATAAGTTTATGGAATGTGAGAATATATTTTTTACTATATCTTCTTGCAAGTGAAAATCAGACTTCTGTTCACAATATTGTTATTATTATTTAAGCAAACATTAGTATACATTATTATCGTATCAAAATTAATTATAATAATTAAATTATTTGTAACCTATAACTATTTGCAATATTTTTCCAGGTTATGACACTTAACCCCATGTGTGAATATGTTGAAACAGCCCAAGGAGTACCTTTGACTGTCACTGGAGTAGCGCAGTGTAAGATAATGAACGAAGACGAGCTTCTTACTACGGCCTGCGAACAGTTTCTTGGTAAATCTGTCAAAGAGATCAAGATGACTGTCCTTCAAACACTTGAGGGCCATTTGCGTGCAATACTGGGTAAGTACATTGAAATAAATTATAATGTATTGTTACAGAGAGGGTTCAAAAAATGTTCTCGATTCTCAATTTGACTACTTTAATTATGAGCAAACAGGTTATATTACAACCACGCAGAAGTTTTCTAAGAAAAATATTTGATATATCAGTTAAATTGCTAACTGTAGCTCCATCTAGTATCGCATAGCGTTAACTAGTAGCGACATCTATGTTCTAATATTAATATTTAAACAATGCGCTTGAACTTAAAGTCAGATATGTTTACGAAACATTGAGCTCTTGTTTTATATCAATTTATAATAATATTTTTTTGATCTTCTATTGTTATATTTTTCATGTATGAAAGTTTACTAAGGTCTGCTTGTCCTTAGTCCAAAAAATATATATAATTATGTATGAAATAGATATTGTATGTATTTCCAATACAACTGTTTATTTAGTATATATTAACATATTTGTATATATCAAGTTTTATTTATGTGTGTACATAATTATTTATATTTGCATTTCTTTTATAATTAATTGTACTATATTCTTACCCGCTGCTCATTCATTGTACTATATTCTTACTCATCTTCTCCCGTATGTTGGCTGGAAGAGATCTATTATAGGGATAAGTCCTTTGTGCACTATGGTTTTAATGTTTTTACCCAGATATTTTTGTAAAATAAAGAATATTATATTAGTGTTAACTAACTAATTAGAAACTGACAGCCTAAGTTTTTAATTTAGTATTAGGTATGAGTAAGTTTATTATTATAGTTACAGCTGATCTTTATTTATTTTTGTGTTTACGCTTATACGATTTATATTGATTGCATTACCTTGATACAATTTCATTCAGGTTCATCAGATAACCATGCAAAGTCACGATTAATGTTAATAAATCATTTGATTCCGGTTTCGGTTTCTTCGTGCGTTATTTGAAGTCTGCCAATTACGATACTTATGTATAATACTTACTATATATTAATTCACTGTTTGGTGATATATGTATATATATATATATATATATATATATATATATATATATATATATATATATATATATATATATATATATATATATATATATGTACTTTGTTCCAAACAATACAAATATAAAATAATTTTGTTGATGACATAAAAAAGCTGTTAAAGAAGGAAAGTAGTAATAATATTTTTTTACATTAAAATCATTGTTCTTACTGTACCTTGCTTGCTTATAAATAAAGCATAAGTTAATGAAATAAATTATACATTCAATAATTTTGTTAAGCATCATAACGTCATGGTTGACCCACTACTAGACAAGTAAAAGTCGTTCCAAAGGCGGTCGTACTTGACCTTAAGCTGGTCAACGATCCACGTTACCTTTAGTGCTGAGAACTGCTTCCTGATATCGTTAGTGTTACTCTTACAATATATAAGATTATTTAGGCTGATCTTGATTAGGAACATTACTTAAAATATCTTCGTGTCTTTTTACACATAAAACATAAAACTGTTTATTACTAATACTTTTTTTCCATGATACATGAAGTAATATTTTTCTCACTGTGTACATTGGCGTAAGTAGAGACATTTTCCAAGGGGAGGCCGGTCCCCATGACATGTCTACATGGCATACACGTCCTATTAAAAAAATACAAAAAAACGGTCTTATAAAAAAATTAACCTGGGTCCTAAACAAGAAAAGGAAAGTCCCCAAAGTTCCCAACTATCATGTCTAATTATGTATTTTCAGTTTTTTAATTATATCTCCAACACAATGCGGAGTTGATTTCCACCAATTGCCCAATTGCAAAAAAAAGTTGCCCAATTCAGACAGAATGCACAGAGTAGAATGTCCTGACACTAGGCTAGGATTTCTGCAATATTCGTATATTTCAATATGTAAAGCATTTTGTTCAAGTATTTTTAAAAGTTATATAGTAAAGTATTTCAAATTATATATAAGTATTTTTCACTTTATAATATTTCATATCTCAATGTTTCGACTGCTCATGTAATATCGACCGATACGTCAATTAACAATTGACGTATTGGCACGTATGATAGCCACGTATTATATGAAATATCGATTTTCTATGAGTTCCATACCAATACTTTGACTCTATAGCAACATTTCGTAATGGTTGTATTTATCGTGAAAAGTATGTTAGAAATGTTCCGGGCTTTTGATTGATATATAAACTATAATATATACTTAACTCCTCCAAATTGCAATTTGGTACCTAACCTTAAAGGTTATATATATATTAAAAATAATTACATGAGTTTTGATTTCAAAAAGGCTACGTGTAGCACATTTCTATGATTTAATGTTTTAAAACTGCAAGGTAGACTTTGAGATAATGACGGATTTAAATTAATTTCCCGAGTGTAGATTTAAATCTCAACCGTCATCCATGTTAACTATGGGATCATACGTACTGGATTTTTTTTGCAGCATCTATATCCCTACAAGATAGGTATATATTTTGAATATTTAGAAAGCTTTTTAACTAAAGCTTTTATTTAATTTTCTACAATCATTTTACTAGTAGTTGAGATTTACATATACCTTAACATTTGCTTTGAAAACTGAATAGAATCAGTTTACTTCAGTTCAGTTTTATGGATACTGAAAATGTTGATTTAAGCTTTAATGTGTTATTTAAACTTTAGAACATGCATAGCTAACTAGATGTAAATCGTTTAAGTAACGAGAATTTGCATTTTAATGTTTCGCAAACATTACAACTGGGTTCCGAGCGATATAAGGATTAACGAGCGTTAAGATTGACTTAACTGAGTACAACCAGATTTTTGTGACATTTTGGTTAGTTATAGTATTTTATTGCTTCACGCTGTTTACTGCATATAGCAGTGTAAGCAGTTACTTGTGTCAGAACACTCCGTTCCCCGCTCTCCGCCGAGACATTGCGTGTGGTGTGGCAGAAATTTAAAGCAGGGTTTTGTCTTATTACCATAGCGGTGAAATTATACATAGGTATACCTGTAATAATTCCCGTTCTTGGGGAAATGCGGAACGAACACCCATTTAACGCTTTTACAATCAGATTCGTACTATAAATTATATTATTTTAAACTAAACTAGGCTTATATAGTGTAAACTTAATAGACGGCTCCAGGCTCAAGTTAATATAACAATTATTTGTAAAAAAAATATAATTGAGGACCGTCGTGGCCGTTGAGGCACTCACTTCTCACTCGGGGAGAATGAAATATATTAATTTTGTTCGCTCTGGGAACAAGGCAAAAGCGTTCATCGTGCAATGCCTCTAAAAGAGGAAAGCTTGAAACGGAGGTCATTTTATCTTGATTTATTAGCGAAGTATATCCTTGATTCTTTTTTTATAAAAAAGGATATTTCACTATTAAATTCTATTTTATCTTCAAGGAACGATATTCTTGTATCTTATGAGTTTCTACACGTGCCATTTGTATATATATATCGTGTTTGTTCATTTTCTACTTCGATATACATTTACCTTTTGACAAAATCGAGGTCATCATGGTACCACAGGACTAATGACTTAGTAACTATATCTGTACTATCCGAATGCGAGACAATATATGTTTCAATATGTTGAGTAATAAATAGAGGGTCATACTAAAGTGAAACTATAGCTTCGGCTGCAGCTTTTAATGTTAAAAATATCCAACCTAATATTGCAATGAATCTTTTATCATCATTACTATCTCCATCAACACGTGTATACAATCACGTAGGCCAGTACATGTCGTGTCGACAGCCTAGTTTGAAAGCACTTTGAAACAGAAACACTTTGCCTTTCTAACGGGACATTTAATTGGTAAATACTTTAGAAGATTGCTATTCAAGTTTGTATGCACCTGACGCTTTAGTGAATAGCGGATAGCGAAGGAAAGCTAAAATTTTGACTAAAACTGACGTTTGGAAATATTTGTGTGATTTTTTTTTAACTCAAAGAGAGTGCTAAGAGTTTTGGAATTATTTTATTATTATTATTATAATTCGTCATTATTGGTTTTTTTAATATTTTTAAATAAAGTTTATTTTCTTATATATGTTTTGGATCGTGTGGGGTAGGCAAAGATACCTGGTCACCGCGTTCTTCTGATTCTTAAGTTACCAATTGTCCAATTATTATATTTGGATTCCATTACTCTATTGGTGACGCTGCCATAATTAAAATATGCGATAAGAATTGAAGTTTGCATTTTTTGAGGCACGGAATCCTAACAATGAAAAGTAGCTTTTTCATATGGACCGATATATATATATATATATATGTATATATATATGTATATATATGTATATATATGTATATATATGTATATATATATATATATATATATATATATATATATATATATATATATATATATATATATATATATATATATATGTTTTATTTATAATAAATTTCATCAAATTCACAAATCCATTCAGTCTCAGAAGGCAAGATTTTTGTCCCGGAAGTGAGTTACTTTAATATCACTTTGACAGTGTTATAAATGTTACAAAAAGCCCATTGTTGTTACTTATAATAAAATCGATAAAGTGGATTTCTCGAAACTTTCTATAATCTTATTTATCCATATGGAGCTTTACTCCCCTATGGGATATAAATAAATAACGACAACACAATGCACACGTTTCTCTCACTTACAAAAATTATTAATCTTGATTTTATTTGCAACAACATCTACTTACGAAGAGTGTAGAAAAACGGATGTATAAAAAATCGAATTAAAGCTATATAAAGCGGTTAAGTTAATTATTTCTAAAAGTAGTCGTGAAGCAACTTCCAGATGTGCGATTATATCACAGTAATTATATTTTGTTTTATCGTACGTAATATTTTTTTGTTATATTATTGTTTAACGTAGTCAATTACGTAAAGAATTATTAAAATTGAACTTTATTGCCATTGGCTCTGGTCCAAGAGTCGTGGTCGTGGCGTTGTGTTCCACTACTAAACATGTAATATTTCGAAAATTGGGCGGCAAGTGGAGCTGGGTGCTTTGTTATTAGGGCCTAGTGCTTAATAAAAAGCGTGAAAATTAAGTAATTTTACTGTACGAAAAAAATATAGTAGTGGACGGAACAACGGCTGTGTTTAATCAACATATACATATATTTGTTTACAGTTAGCAATAAAATATTATTTGCTTTTTATTTTATCCTTATAAAACTTTATACAGGCCCCGGCTTTGTGTTTCGTCTCTCAATACACAATGTTTAGAATATAAACTTTTATAAATGTTAATGATAGCAAAAGTTAAAGTTTATACTTTAGTAATTCATTTCTGCTAATAAACGTTATTATTATAGCCTAAAATATAGTTTTCAGGCCACAATAGAATAAAATCATGATATGAAACATTACATAGCGCTTACAGTTGTAGTTTGAAGCGGGGATAACGTATATTGTAAAGGACCTTGCGAGACTCATTTTGACCATTCGTTTGAAGTCGTTTGCGCTAAACAGTATAGTTATCGGATAAACCATAAAAGCAAATAAAACGTAATTCTAAATGAATCTTGCTATAATTGTTTCTTTTATAAATTGTTTAATTTTATTATATTAAACTATTTTATTTTTGTTAAACAAACTGTCGTCTTATATTGTTATAGAGTTTTCGCTGAAAATTAAAGCGCTAACTGTTCTATAGGCTAATATATAAGATAGCTAAATCCAAAGATTTCGCATTCCTTCTTTTTAGTTGTTATTTTATATAACGTCTACATAGTGATGAACTTTTTTTGGTAATAGCGGATTGTTTTTGTTTTTAATTAAGTTAAAGCCATGTCACTGATATGGATGAGTGCACTTAATCTTGGATTGACAGTCGGTGCAACTTATGCTGTTGTTAAAAGGTAAGATTTAAAAAGAACATTTCTAAAGTCCCATATATAAGGACAAATCTTGTACCTATCATACATTTTTATTTCAAATATATTAATATTGCTTGGAGTATTGAACCTGGTACCTGTGCTTTTTACTAAGCAGGGTGGTATAATGCGTTTCGCATATATTAAGACTATGTAAAATTTTGATATTTTGTTTTAATTTATATCTCACACTTATTTAAATATTAGATTATACGTTATTAATCTTTAGGTTAATTGGAAAAAAATATACAGAGGCAAAAGATATAGAGGACACAGGTGAAGCGTTACGAGCTTATAATTTAGCATTTATCCGTACTAATATAATAACATATATATCAACTGGTTCGAAATAAAACATATTATATTTATATAACAGTGTTTTTGAATGAATTATAAACAATTATAAAAATCAAGCAATTTAACGTATTAGTTCGTATATGTAGAGAACAATGTCATAACTGTCATTAAAGTATTTATATGTTTTTACGTAATATTCTTAATTGACAGAATTATCTTTAGTATGAACGCTAGAATGGAGTTACATATCTATTGTTTTGCTATTTTAGTCGTAATACCAATACGTAATAATTTGCTATCGCATTTTTTAATAACCGTAACTGTAAACAAAATGTTATCGTCAACTAAATATTATAATTTTTATCGTATAATTTACGTACGTTCGTTTTATTGATAGTTGAATGGGTAAATTAAAAATATAAATTACGTAAATGATAAAATATAAATAAAATGTGGAATATATTTATTTTGTGTTAAGGTTTATTATACCTATGGTACATTTTGTTTTTTGCCAAAAATGTGCATGTTGTTATTTTTATGTGTCGTAGGTTTTACTTTTATGATATACCTATGTTTTTTTCCTATTGCGCATGCAATTTTTTGCTATAATCCCTAACTAATACAAATAAAAAAAACTAAATTAAATATAATTTAAATAATAAATGACAAAAGCTATTCTGTATAAATATTATTTCACCTAACATCTCATACTGAGCAGTTACGACAGAAATAGATCAAGTAATATTTATAATGCCGTTGTTTGCCTACATTATGCAAGTTTTAACTGAACAAAGATGAGCGATAAGTAAGTAGTCCTCCTTCTTTTGTGTTTATACAAAGGTTTTAAATATATATTATATATATGTACATTTGTATAAAAATATAGATTATATATATTTCGATAAGCTATTTTTATGATACATGCATATTTTTTATTGATATATTCTTAAGAATGTAGAATCCATCTGTAATCAAACCATATAAAAATCTCTAACCTTCTATGAATGTACTATTATTACCAACATATACAATATGTAGTATTACTGCATTACGTTTCACGAGGCGAATATAGAATAGTGGTCTGTCTACTAACACTTACAAAACACATTGTCTATAATTCTGGTATGAAACAGCTCACTATAGTAAATAAATATATTGACATGTTCTGAATATCTAGAAAAATTCATAAACAATCGGTATGGTTTTTGTATTCTTAAACAATCTGTATTTGATCTTACTTAATATGTTATATTTGTCCTTTTTTAAATTCTACATATACAAATGTTATTTGTGCGAGTTTGTATATATTTTTTAAGCTTCTCGTTGTATCCTGCTCATAGCAGGTACCTAGTCTTAAGACACTCCGTTCCCCGCATTACGCCTTTCGATTGCGTGTTGAGTGGCGGAACTCAACGCCGCGCTTTGCCTTGTTGCCAGAGCGAAGAAAATAATTCATTCCCCCCGAGTGGGAATCGAACCCACAAACCGTCGCGTTTAAAGGCAGATACTGTGCCTTTTCGCCACGACGGTCCTCAATATATATAATATATTTTTTTGTTATATTATTTCATTATTATAGTTGTATTTTACTGTAATAATACTCTAATCAAATTAGTTTTTACTGTACTCTAATCGAATACCCTACACTCAGGAGGGTATTCGATTAGAGATTCTTGTGCTTTTGTTTTAATCATGTTGAGCTAACCTGTAATGTACAATGTAATTCGTTTTTCAATCTGTTGTATATTTTTCGAATAACTCATACTGTATGTTACGCTAGCTTGCCTAATAAATAAATAAAGATTTCATCGTGGGACATCGTTTGATCCTAAGCACGTTGTGGGTTCTATAGCTACTCGCTCTGGTAAGAATATACAATGACCTGAATTCGATCAAAAGTGTAATTTCACAGTAAGCTCTGCCCTGCTATGTGTAGAATAAAATATGAAGTATAAAAATGTCTTAATTAATATCCAAAAATATAAATTAGTAAGAGATGTCAAGTGTGTAGAAATACGCGCTGTAAGAATTCTTTGTAACATGTCTTTGTTTGGTCACTCTTTATATAATTTTCATTTTAGTTATTATATTTTAGTTAATATAAAGACTAGATAGATGGAACATGCTAACTAACTCAGGCTACGTCAAACGGCTACGTCATATTTCTTAATTTTTTCTTATCATCTATGTGTATATATATATATATATATATATATATATATATAGATATATATATATATATATATATATATATATATATATATATATATATATATATATATATATATAACGTAATGCAACATTTTACTTTAATTTTGTCATTATTGCTGCCTGATTCTTGGAACATGTGTTTTCAAACTGGATTAAATGATATTAACGAATGGCTTTCTTGTTATTGGCTTGGGAAGCTCGTTCCAAAGCGATGCGGCATATACGGAGAAGGACATTTGTAGGAATTTTGTGTTACTTTTTGGAATGTCAAGTTTTTTTTTACAGAAGACCTTCTTGAGCGGGTGAGTGCAGAAGGATGTTGAAACGGGAACATAGGTAGGGAGGAAAATTTTCATAGGCAAGTATTTTATAAAAGAGTGAAAGGATATGCATATGACGGCGCAAACGGATTGGGAGCCGTTTAGGCTGTGCGCGAAACTGAGAGACGTTTTTAAATTTTATACGTCTTCTAAATATTTTCTTTCTTAGTATGTAAATATAACTTTTAAACAACAACAAACACTCATTGTACACGTATTGTTGAAAATACACCAAAATTTTAATACACCTGTATGTACATTTTCAATATCAGATCATAATCAAGGTACACATTACGAAACATATGAGGTATATTAGTTTTATTTTTAAAATGATCATCGTTATCGTGCCGTAACACCGTGAACTTGACATTATTGAGCCCCTGACCTTCAAACGCGATGACATGCGTGGTATATAGTAAACGAACCGTCGAACTCGTTTTCGAGCCTACGCTAATGGTAGTAAAAAATATTATGGTACTATGACTCACTGAGAGCAGCTTCCATTGTTTTTTGCGAAAATATGTTATCATTAGTATCTACATAATTTAAACTTATTTTAAACATTTTATTGGATTTGAAAATCTATTTTTTTATTTTCAAATGTGAAATGCATTTTGGGAAACGGCGTTTAATTCTAGAACACAATATGCTTATATTTTTTAAAGCATTTTCTCACTTTACTTTTTGAAGTATTTTCAGAAGGAAATTTTGTTTTCGTCTTTACTTTTAGATAAAATATATATATATATATATATATATATATATATATATATATATTAGAATATAGGTAATCATATTTTATTTCCCCCGAACATAATGAAAGACCGGGATGGAAAGCCCAATGCGACTGATATTTGTTAGATGTTTGTTTCTGGTATATGGTAAGGGGATAAGTTTACTTGAGTTAAATCTATTCTTTAATTTTTTTTGGCTTTCTTTTGTTCACTAAGATTGCCTTTGATTGCCTGATTAATGTTGTCTTTTTAATTTTCACTCACCTGAGTCGGAAGTGAACCCGCAACCGTCGTGTCTACAGTCACACGCTGTGCCGCAATGATGATTTTTATATTTTTCAATAAATCATTATTTTATATTTTTTAATATATTAATGAATTAATTAAAATGTACGTGTTGGTTCAGTGCCCTAAATATATTTTGAATGTACGAATTTAACCAGTTAAGTAACTTATTGATGAGATTATCGGATTGAACAATGTATATCAGACATCTGGAATGGCTTTTCATTAATAATACTAAAGTTCTCGATAGACGAGCAAACGCAAGATAAACTTGGATTTAATTAAATTTGTATATCGAACACTTTGAGCTAGAGTATTTGGATATAAGTGATAATACAAGTGATGCTTTTATTGAAAATAAATTTAAGTTTTACCTACTGTAACTATTAACGGTAACAGTACCGGTTTCCACATTCATTTTGTGTATTATTATATATTTCCCAGATATACCACGTACTTCATGGTACACTTATGTAATATGTAAAAAATATAATAATATGGAATGGATTCTTTCAGAACAATAATAAACGGCCTCAAAAATGGTTTCAAGACGTTCTCCAGTATATATTGTTCGAAGGTTCGCTTCATTTGTCACCGCTTTGGTTGTATTTGTTGTTATTTCTTTCAAATCGTTATTCTTCTCTGCTGTTCCGTTAAATTTTAACAATAGTTGTTTATTCTTATACTTATATATGGTTTTTGTTACATTGAAGTTACAATTAAGCTGACATATGTAGATTTATCATGTAAAAATCTTAGTCTCTCTTTTCGCCGTATGTGCAATTCCTTATTTTGAATTCCATAAATATGTGATCTTAGCATCAATATTCAAAATTATTATGCTTGCATTACTAAAAAAGTAATACTTTACTAAATATTACCTTACCGTACATACTTCATTTTGTCATCCATTGATTATAATATCTAAAAAATTCTTTAAAATACAATACAAACGATTAATCCGAAAATTATTTACATTCAGTTTTAAGCCCTCGCTAATCATTTTTACATATTATAATATCGTTGTAAAATTTAGCTTTCGTATTTTGTAACTTATGTAACGGAGGAATACATGAAACAAATATGTGTCTATTAAGTTGCCCACTATTTGGTAGAACATTATATATATTATCAGATTAACGACGCCAACCTATCTATTTGAAGAAGGTGTCCATAATTTTTGATTTCGCCTATATTTCCACTCCTTTTTTTAATTTCTTTCGTAAATAGACGTAGCTATGGTTTCAAATTGGGTTAATAACATACCAATGGAATAATATTAGATTAATAATATTTGATCACATACAATGTATCCAGATAGTATTTTGTATCCAGATAGTCTCTTTGTCGTATTAGTGGTTTTATGGAATTAGATAAAATCATAAGCAATCATTGCTCGCATGACGTTGATGAATAATGAGATTATAAATTTGACACATTTTTAAGTTTATGTACAGTAAATTAATGTTAAAACGACAGTTTTATTATAAAATTTATTATAACTTGCTACTTTTATAAAATTGGATACAATAAATCCTAGAAAAATTATGTCAAGGACAATTTTATATTATAAATTTTCAAGATCTAACTATTTTGTACAGAATTTACCATTCCTTTTTAATTTTAATTGAATATAATTATGAATTACTATTGAAACTGTCTACTATATAATTTTGAATACCTTATATAACTTTGATACCTTATATAAGGTTGAATGTTGGAAAATAATCGATCGCTAACATAAGTCATTGACTTGAATTGATAGCGATATAGATAATTAGTTGACAGATTTTGAAAAAAAAATCTGCAAA
This sequence comes from Dione juno, assembly GCA_037127375.1. NCBI lineage: Eukaryota > Metazoa > Arthropoda > Insecta > Lepidoptera > Nymphalidae > Dione > Dione juno. The sequence continues at coordinate 1,397,001 of JAXRJS010000074.1, forward strand.
ATCCTTTAATGCCTTAAATGAACTTGTTTTTAATGTATAGTGCAAGCAATTGAATAAATATAGACTATATTTATTCAATTGCTTGCACTATACATTTTATTCCGCTAGTGCCTCTCCCCTACACTTCCCAAGAACCTACAAACTAAAGTTCAACATTCTTGACCCAATAGGTTTGGCTGTGCGTTGTCTGTCAGTAAATGAAGTAATAAATATAAGTAACAAAATAATATGTATATGAATACATATAGGTATTAGATATATTGATACGTATATAATTTATATAATTTTTATAGTTACAAATTAGGCCAAAGTTTCTCTAAGAATTTTGTATTGTTTAAGGTATTGTTACAATATAATAAGTTAAAACATTTATTTACCTGTAAATTTTGCTATACGAATATGAACTCCCTCACTTTTACGGTCAATAAAGCTATCTAGCTTTACAGCGATGAAATAATAGGTCCTAACTTACGGGTTTAGCTGAAGCATTATTTTTTGACATAATTAAAACTATCGACATTTTGCCACGGTGTTGCTTGTTTTTCAAATCTTTATTGACCACAAAACTAAGTATAAGTACAAGTACTAACTAAGTATAAGTACTAATAATTTATAATTTTTTTATTACTTAAATAACATAATTAATAAAAATTAATTATGTAGCATGCAAGACCATGGCTATAAACTTCTTTTTATTTTTGAAAGTGTTCCCTTTATTTTAAAACCCACTTCATAATTTAATCTAAATTATGCTTAAGAACATTATTATGATTAATTGTAAATGTATTTACCACTACACAATCTAAAAAATCTGAGTGCTATTTTTAAGAACGGTGTATAATGTAACGATATATAATGTAACGAAGTATTTACGCAGTAAATAAAAACTAAATCTATACGATATTCGAGACTTGTTTATATATATATATATATATATATATATATATATATATATATATATATATATATATATATATATATATATATATATATATATATATATGTATATATATATATTATATATATAGGTAGAGGCGTGAAGTTAATAAGTTTTTAAAGTAAAATTTTATTAAAGGGAATAAAAAGACTAAATGTACTAAAAGAAATAAAATAGTTTTGCTTTGTTCAGTACAAGTATAGATTTACTCTTTTTAAAGTAGATTAAACATTTACTACGTAAAATATAGTCAGCGAAGGAGAGTATTTAAATCAAACTGGCTTAAAGCTGAAACTATAAGCCAATTTATTTACATTTTCATATAAGATATTTGCTTCATAAAAACGTTTTCAATTTTGCTTTGAGTATGCAATTGTTCATAGCTTGCTACAGTCAATGCGCGCGTGAGATTCTGAGATTTCATTTCAATGCAATTTTAGGAAGTCTAGTTTCTAGAGTTTGATAGAATTTTGTGATCTTGATCCTAAGCTTCTAAATTTATTTAAACATAATACAAAAGTTAGTAAAATGTATAAGGTAGATACAGATAGATACTATTGTGACGAATAGGTTTTCTACAACTTCGCTAAGGATTATGAAGTATCCAATACAATTAGATTCCCTATAGCAATAAAAGGAAAAAATGTAAATACCATGCCAAGAGATATGTACAATATATACTTGTTATTTTATCTTAGACTAGACCAGCTATTGCTTATGAGATATCAGTTATACAATTTATGGAACTTTATGCATATAAAAGGTTTCGTCTGCATTTTCTGTTTGAATTCGAGTCATTGCTTAAAACCGCGTTTTGATTTACCAGAGTAAATTAAGTTATTCTCGTAAGGAGGTTGAACCTATAAGCATCGCATTTACAGTCAGTCACAGTCCCACTGCGCCACGATGATTTTTTTCCTCTGTATACACGAACTAAATACAATAATGCAATTTTAAAAGCATATGAATACTATTATAGAAAGTATTTCTTATTAATAATTTATTTTGATAAGGATCTTTTATTATATACAATTTAATTTCTTGAGAAAATCACTATTATTAAAAAAAAACAATTCTGCTCTAGACAAAAATTCATGCATATGCTAATAGGGCATTGACAATATCTTCACGCATTAGAGGACATGTTTGCGAGTCAGTTTGAATCTCGTACATTAATTACTTGTCTTAGCTAAATTGCTGGTCTGAAAGTAAATTTACTCGTCAATTCCATTTTTTTACACACAGATTACTTTTCAGCTGCTCATTATAACCGGCATCCAAATGGGATTAAAACAAAAACCGTGCATCGGTTCGGCTTTAATCCCAGTTGGATAACCTAACAACGAGTCTATGAAAAAATCCAATTTTATAAGAATTGAAAGTAAAAATGTACTTTTTTATTTTGTATCTGTTATTTTTTTTATTTGATAGGTTCGTTACTTTTAGACTAAACGTATTAAAATTTTAAAGATAATATTTGCATTTTAGACAATAAAACGAAAGGTTTTGAACTTTCTTGAACATTTAAAACAAACTTATTTTTGTAGAATAATCCACTGACTCGGAGTCAACAAGCCTACAATTATCGAATAAATATTAGATTATTTCTCTTATTTTCCTACCTATCCTTCGACATAAGAGACAAAGCGGGAATATAAAAATATATATCATACTTGTTTTTACCTGCTGATTTGTTTGATCTGCGTGTTCGAATGGAAATACCTAAGGATTGTGGATGACACATAGTTAAAAATTATTATAATAAAAACAATAACGGGATGTTATATAACCTTCCTCGATATATTTACTCAAAAATAATTTTTCAATTGGAATCAGTAGTCCTAGAGACTAGTGCTGTCAACCAATCAAACTCTTCTGCTTTATCTTAATAGTGTAGAAGACAATAACGATATTTGCATTACACATTTCTCTATTAATTATTTACTAGTAGACTGCCAATAAATTTAACGGAAAAAATTGTTTTGGTCAACATTTGACTCAAAATTGCTGATACAAATTAAGTACTATAATAAATTAAAATTTTAAATAAGAGCCTACAATTCACTGAGGAAAACGAACCATCAAATAGCGTGTCGTGATGATGCAAAAGCGACGGAAATTAATATTTAACTAAACAAAAACTAACGCTAGTAGCTAGTGTCACTTTCAAATTCTACCTTTAGCTACAACGTAAGAAAATAAACTTAATGTATTTTTCATGTACACTGAAAATGTAAATATTTTTAAGTGTAAGCTCCAAAAATGCTAAAACTTGTTTACGAATAATTGTATAACTATATTTTTTTAGTGTAGTCTAGACATAGGGAACTTAGTGTTAAGACACTCTGTTCTCCACTTTTCTGCTATTGGAAATCGCAAGGAAATTAATAGAATTCATTTCCCCAACTGGAATATAAACCCACAACTATCGCTTATACTCGACTGGAACTCTGTACTCACATGTATTTTTTTTATAATTATTAAATTCATTTAGTAACGTCGTATGTATGTACGAGTACCAGAACCATATAAAAATATCAAATAAAAAATATATTTACAAGAAGCAACCAATAATGATATAAATTTATTTGAGCAGAATTCTTTATGATTTTTGTTGCATTTAAAAAAACAAACTTACACAATCAATCAACGAATTTCCATTCGGTTCAATCAATTTCGCATTCGTAACCTACCAACCAACCTACGTGCTTCAAATACAGGTCATAGGAGATCTTGAGACCTTTACGGCTTTACCATGTTGTACGTATATTACTAAATGTAATGATTACTGAATGTAGAGTAATATATATTACACGGCGTCTCTTTATGAGTCCATTGTGGTACATTGGGACGACGTTTGGCTGTAAACAATATTGTTGTGGATTTTATTCCCGCTCAGAGAAAAGAATATTATTTAATTGGTGTTTCTTACATATTATTAAAGTTACCGCATTCGGGAATTTGCAACGTTGCCTGTAATAAATATGTATAATTTTAGAGTATTTCTATTTAAAGTATTGACTATAAAGGAGTATTTTGTTACAAAATTAGTATATATCAGTAACAGCATCGTGGCGTATTTACTTATGTTACTTGCACGCGATAGTTGTCAAATGCCACTGTTTACCGCAGGACAATGTGGAAGGTGCGTAAATATTTTATTAAAAGGTGCATAAATACTATTTTCGTTTTCCCCGATCCGGTAGACAAAACACGGCGTTTAGTTCTGCCACTCAAATCCAGGCAGAAACCGAGGAATTGAGTGTCTTGACACTATGCTCTGTCGGTCTACCCCACTATATGCGATATACGATAAAGCGTGAAGCTAAAACACAAAAGAAGCACTTTCAACGTAATACTCGTATATTTATGTAGCAGTAAGGGAATTGAAGAACTTATGATCTTGACTTCCAAAAGTGACGCTAAGTGCTCTTGAGATACTTTTATTCGGCTGGTGGAACGATGACCTTGCTTTGACTTCAAAGTAACATAGATGCTTATTACGCTAGAGATACATACCTATTGTAAAGCTAACAAGCTTGCTAGCTATCCCCTGTGGCTTCGTCTGCATCGGTTATTGGTTCGGTATCACGTACGACACATTCTTAGTATCCGAGGTAACTGTGATTGCAAGTATTGAGGTTTACACCGCAACAATTAACTTGTTGAGGTAGAACCTATCCCTGTAACCTTCTTTCATATATAGATTGTTCAATGCCAAAAGAATTATTCAATTTAAACAAGCAGTTCCTGAGATTAGCGCTTTCAATCATACAAACTATTTAGTTCTATAATATTAGTATAGAAGTATAGACGTAAAATGCAAATAAAATAGAATGAACGTTCATATGACTTACCTACATTCTCAATATTTTTTTAATTGTACTCAGTTGCAGTTGGCAGTTGTAAAAATATAACTACCAAGTTTCTGATAATAACTGTAAGTTTCTTATATTTTGTATTAATTTTGATCGTATATTGATTGATGTTTAAAATTTATAATTAAACTTGTTGAACCTAACTATTTGATCCTATTTGAATCCTATTTGAATTTCAAAACTAAGTAAACTCAAACTTTATGAGCTCCTAATTGTCTATCACGATTCAGTTGGGTAGATGAAGGGCAGCGCTCTTTACTAAGTAAATTTAAGTAAAGACACCCTTTTTTTAATGTTCGTAGGTACTTTGTTTTGAAATAGTACAGATTTCTTTATAATTTTTCTTACACAACGGTCTGAGATAACTATTTGTTATAAACAAATTTATACATATTTTTTAAACTATTGAACCTTACCTTTTCTTTAATGAATACAAATTAACTTCCGTTTTAGAATGATTAAAAAAAAGAATATTGTTATAACAATTATAATATAAATTCTATATGATAAAGAAGTTCTTTAATCAAATTAATGTCAACAAAAATCTATCTAGAGTAATCTTTACAGCAAAAAGTCATTAATCTTGGAAGCTTTAGGAAAATGATGGCAACAGCTTATGAAGGTGTATAAGTACAATGAGATTTCTAGACGATCCTCTAAGCGCTTCATAAGCTGTCTTAGTGGCAATTACACGTTATAATGTCACACGTGTCGTTGTAACGCCATAGTTTTAATACAAGGAATAAATATTTGCTGTTTTCTGTTTTATTGTATGAGACAATGCTTGTAAGAATATAACCTAGCTATAAGCAGAAGCTAGTTACTTAATAGAAAAAAAAATGTAAAGTAACGTTATTTTTTATTTAGATTTTATATAGATTTAAAACTAAAATGAATTTTTCTCTACGAGTTAAATATTCTGTTGATTTTAGAGATTAGAATTTAGGAGTTAGATCCTAGCGCCAAATGAAACTATTTCTGATGTTAAAATCCCGGTGAGTGGGAATCAATCATACCGCAAGGATGTCATAGAAATGTATTTTCATTGAAGTACTGTATGTAGGTGGAAATACATATTTCCTCATAACGAACCTAATTCGTGTAAAATGTCACAGGAATTTTGTCACGCTTCGAATGATGTAAACCACGAAGTTCTCGTAAAAGAAAATGGTTACAAGCAGAAATTTCCATTTAGTTGATTAATGACCAGCTGTAATGAGTTTGGCTAAAGCAATTTTCTGTCTTGACACTTTTTCACATAGTCTTGCCTCGTTATCTCTTCTTAGTTAATATAACATGATATATTTTTATAAATATTATTAACTCCAATTTATGTCCATAATTTGTATTTATAAAAGTTGCTGTATTTTCTTGCAAATATATAATTTGTTTAATATTCAATAAATGAAATGAACAAACAATTTTTCAGTAATTGAAAACAGTAGTAATCTGATCAAGATCAGGGCTGCATGCTGGGTATCATATCTTTTCCAACCAAAATCCATAAATTTTTACCGAGTGATCAAAGACGGCCTAGCGTTGTCATTGTGAAAACCTTTACGATTGACCAATTTTGGTCACTTTCCCTTGACCGCTGCGTTCAATTTGTTTGTGCAGTTGCCGACAATAGACCTGTGAGTTAATAATTTGGTTCTTTGGATTTAGTTAGGCGACTCGGCTCAAAATATTACGGACCTTCCCGCCCACTACATTGACGTTGACGTCGATCACCTTTAAGATAAAAATCTTCAGAGCGCAACTTTTTAAATTAATTTTGGCATTCGCTTTCTTTCTTTAACTTACTAAAGATTTTCTTTAAGAAAATCTCTATGTAAAAAGCTTGTAAAGCTAGGTATGGATAACATCTAACTAAAAAGTTAACTGAAGTCGTTAGATTATGTATTTATATATCAGCAGTTACATAATAATTATATGAAACCTTTGAACCTTTGAAAAAAGACTTTGATGTCTAACCTATCCGAAGTTCATCAGTATTTTTCGCCACACAACTTAATATTAGATTACTATCTATAATGTGTAATAATATGTCATTTCAGCAGTAGTACGGAAAATTAGAAGTTTTACTTATTAAAAATCATACAAAGTGTGACGTCAAGTTCGGCCTCTCATTGTCTCTAATTCGAAAGGAAACCGATGAACGGAGTGTCCAAACACTAGGTTTTATCTGTTTTCCTGTTGTACATTGAATAAAACGGGAATTTAAAAATATATATTCATAAAAATTACTAAATTGAAGCACTGCAGTATGCATATCTGTATTAAAGTCGTATTATATTGTGAGGTCTGTTGGATTTACAGCGAAAGGCTTACAACGAAACATTTTCAGAAATTGATTTGGAAAAACTAAAAGCTTATCACTGTATGCATATATTTTCTGTATGAATAACCCTTTTACTGGGATAAGATTTGATAGCTCTATTTTACTATTTTAATTTTTTAGCAGGATTTAAATTTTCGGCGTAAGTAAGAAGTTAGTGAAGATAATGGGACTTGAGACCGTTTTATGCTAACTAATTATGCTAACTACAACATAATTATGTTGTTATAGTTGGTACTGTACCAACTATAACAAGATAATTAAGTTGTAATAAGTATTTGGACGTAGCTCAATAAGAAGCCTATTAGTATGGCTTCGGCTAAAACGCTTAGGATGGTTTTCAGACGCCATAAGTTTGAATCCCTTACTTTTCTTAATAAATTCTTAGTGCGCCAGTCACTGTATAGAAAGTACATTAAATATTTGATGTTTATTAAACAGCAAATACTTTGCAAATTTAATTTGCTTATTGAATAAAGAATAAATAAACATGTCATAGGTCTGAGGTCTTTCATTTAATGTTTACAGGACATTAAATTTAGTGAACTGAAGTAAACTGAATTGCGTTCGTTTCGATATGTTACACAAAATCACACAGTTACATGTTCAGTACACTCGTATTTACGCTAATTGTTTTTTTCTAAAATAATAATAGTCTAAGTAACTCCTTATTACATCAGCAACCTGTCAGTGAAAGTTTCGTCAAAATCGATTCAGCCGTTTCAGAGATTAGCCGGAACAAATAGACAGACAGACAAAAATTTTATAAACTGTTATTTTAGTATGTGTACCATATATATTCATATGCGTGTAGTAATTTTTTTGTTAGTATAGATAAAATAATTTGAATTCGAATTTGACATATTTATATGATGATCTAAGGATTAAAAATATATTGCTATTTAAATGTTATGTTATGTAGTGTTGCTATGTGTGCGTTGATTGTCAATGTCGATTTTTTTCTATATCAATTATTTTTATTTCCCGCTCTAAATAAGAGCAAACACGGCGTTGGGTTTCGCCACGTTTCGTTGGGATTCGATTTAGAGCTGCAAATGGAGGAGGCAGTGTCTTACTAGGTTCACTTTGCTTACTCTGCTAATAATTACCCATTTATTTATATTTATATTAAACATAGTTATATATAATATATATATATATATATATATATATATATATATATATATATATATATATATATATATATATATATATATATATATATATATATATATACTATGTTTACTAAGTATAGATTAAAGAGGAATTACTGTTAATAAGAATATTTTTTTCTGAGAACAAAAAAATTATATCACAGTCACATTATTCTAACAAATGTGTAAGACTTATTTTTGTAATAAATGTTCGATTAAGCCAATACAATAGTAGCCTTCGTAATAGGTAAAATATATATAAACTAAAAATAAATTTTCTTTAAATATTCAGTATTTCTATACTTTCTGACGTATGACGTTACTTGTTTTTGCTAAAATTGCTTATCATACTGCTAGGTTTCTTTAAAAACATAAACATTTCATAGCGAAAATGTCAACGGAGCTTACAAAATAAAATATTACAGCTATTCACAATATTTCCGTAAAAGCACATCTATTTTCTTTCGATAGAAACTCCATTACGGGTGATATCGTTCCAGCTACGTGTCATGAAGCAAAAACCGTTATCCCTTAATCTAACCAATCCCGTGATTTCGAAAAACATCACACCGCCTATAACTTTGGTGAAATATATAGCGAGCTATATTTTTTTACGTTCGTGTAAATTATTTATGAAGTTACTATTAGACATTTTGTTGGATTTGGATTAGTTTGTTTTTGTGCGAGTTTTATGTAAATACTTGACTTAGAATAAATATTTATTAATAATAAAGATAATATCGCTTCTTATAAAGAACTTAAAATTTACTCTCATCATTTTATAAGTATACTCATTGAACACCATAATCCAGTTCAGGCGATACCTGTGATCTTCGTCTTAATAGAGGAAGCACAGTAAGTTAACCGACGATAATTTATAATTATTATCATTATAGTTTAATAATACAAAATATTATTAATTAGCTTAAACGTTTTCCCAAATGCAAAAACTTAAGTGAACCTACTTCTTAATTCAAAGATGTTTTTTCACTAATTTAATGACAAATTATATGGTTTTATATAATTAATAGTCAGTAGTAATATTTATTAATAGTAGTAGTTCCTCTCAAGACCATTTTTGTTTTAACTACTGGTTGCCAGTATTACGAAAACTAAATTAAAATAGAATGCTCCGTTTGCCATTTTCCGAGACATTTCATGTTGAGTGACAGAACTCTACGCCGCGTTTTGTCTTCTTACTAAGGCGATGAAATGAAAATAATTCGAAATGAAATTCGTTCTCGCAACTTAGCGTTAATGTCAGACATAGGAAACGGAGAGTCTAAACACTAGGTCTCGTCTGCCTGTTATATGTGGGATACAATGTGAAGCTAAACAATGCTTTTAAATAAAAAAAAATGATTTCAGCACATCATTTACTTAGTAAGATCATTTGTGTTCGTTGCAATATTGATTGAATTTTATAGTTTATTAATTTATTTAATATATAAATTAAATGCAATGACGTATTCTTAACGTATGAATATTAATACAAATGGGAGAGCACTCTATAGGTTAAAAATCAGTCCAGTTAATTATTTCTAAATCTTCGTCTACTTATCTGTTATTTCCTATCCAATAATTTTCAATATAAATGCAAAATAATTATATGGAAACTTAAAATAAACTAAAGAAGCAATATAAATATAAAAGTCGGTACGGTACATGCTTGAATGTATTAAACATTCAGTTCAGGTTTTTGATTATAGCGTGTCAATACTAAGAACACTACTAGTTTTATAAGAAAATCTATCAATATTTTTGACATATAAAATTATTATGCAAAAGCTAAATTCCATTTCATACAAACCCGAAGGGAATAGCGCTATAAAGTTTGACTTATTAGATGCAAGGTAGGAATTCGGAAGCCGGGGAAGCAGTCCCGCCGCGGCCGTCGCGAGCGGCGGGTTCTCGGTCACACGATCCCGTCGTGTCACTGTTATATGTTTATTGTATATATATATATATATGAATATGTATATGTGCACATGTTGTAAATATATATATATATATATTTACATTTAAATGAAATATCGTAATATTTTGTAGCTATGTCGTTGTTTTTAGAAGCTAAGTTGTGTGTGTAATTGGTTAAAGTAATTTTCAAATGTTTATTTACTGACATTTTATTAATTTCTGCAACAGATTTTGCGGGTTACAATTATTGTACAATTCAATATCCTCTATCTATCTATCTTAACGTATCCTTTCACAAAACATTACTTAGTGCTTACTAAAAATTAATTGTTTATTTTTTGGAAATTCTTCAACAAAGATTTTGTTTTGGTATGTTTTCTTGTCGTTGATCTCACAAATGATTAACAATATTAAAAGTGAGTGATCTAAATTTTAAAATATATAGGCATATTACTACTCATCTTCATTGACACTCTCATTTAAATGTTGTAGGAGAGGGAATATAATACATCAGAATTTTCTTCACTTAATGACTTTGATGTTAGGTTAGGTTTAGGAAAGAAGAACCACTAATTTCACAATTATTATGTATATGCAATATACATACCATACGTCTCTATCCATACAAAAAACATCACGGCACCTCAGTTGATAAGTCATATCTAAACGTTGTTACAAAGTCAACCTTCTCCAGTCCCTATCCCAGTATCCCAGTTTGTACATACAAAACGATTGGTACACCTACCAGCCAACATTTCCTAAGTCATAGAGTGACCTAAGTCACTAGGTCTTCCGTCACTACCCTATAGTATGAGATTTAATTTATTAATAGAACAACGCAATAAGTAATTTACAAACTCATTGACAATTAAATTGATATTGATGTAATTGAATACATTAAATTAAATTATTCATTTACTACAGTTAACTTTTATAAGCACGTTTTAACTATATGTTAGTTTATGGAAGTCAGTCTTTCGTTTCGTCATTATACATACAACGTGAAAATTATCGAAAAATTAAGAGAATCGTAATTTTGTCTCAATCTATGAAATATTACAAGTTTCATATAACAGGTTCTGGACAAAGTTGAAAATATGATTATATTTTTTCGCTTAAATATTTAATCAGAACTTCGTGGTACTTTTTTTAGTAGCTTTACGATTTTGAATGACGGAACTCAACGTCGCGCTTTGTCTTGTCAGAGCTGGGAAATTAAAATATTTGTTATTTAACGTTTAAATTATAACGAATCATTTTCGTATTCTCACAAAGAAAACCAACCAATTGCTTAACTCAAAATCACATTCGCATCACTGATCAAAGTAATCTATCTACGTCATGTCAATACGTCTATAGTGGAAGCAATCTTAACGCGAGGCAGACAATGCTATTCTTTCTTATCTATAGAGTTTTAATTTTGTTTTTTGGTTTTTTTTATATCGTAGCTGTCGTAGCAAAGAGAATAAGTTGATGCTATGAAAATATTATAGAGTAAATATAAGTGTGTTGAAGTATTCCGGCCCCCACTTTCTGAGACAATACGTGTATGTAAATATATTAAATATAACACTATTAAAGTATAAGCTAACACTCATATAAAATATTATTTATTATTAACCTTATACGCTGTCTATACTGTATTGTAGATATCTGTTAATTTTATTATAGGTGAAGAAATTAAACTGGATCTCTTTAAATATGCATTCTTCTATAGTGTAATATTATTTCCTTTTTACCGTACACTCTCCTTTGCGTGTTCTCGCTCGCTCGAAACGCCATATATAAAGAGAAGAAGAAGACATGACAAGTTCTTATTTGATTTTTTTAAAGTGACTGAAATTGTGTTACAAAAATGACATGTACATAGCATGTAGTATATATATCTTAATAGTATGGTCTTAATATTACATAGTCCAAGATTTACCTTACGAACAAAGATTGAGGATTTAGGACTGAGTTTCATACTCGTGTTCTCAAACAAAGTTTGCTTAAACAGCTATAACGTCACATGACTGCTTGGGCTTGTAGCTGCATTTACATTCATCTCGTTCTCGACACTGTTTAGAAGTTCTTGAGGTCAAGGTCGGTCTACCTTTGTGGATAAGATATGTAGCACATATGTATGTATGTAATTCATATCATAATTCATATCAATCAGATTTTAACAAAACAATAAATATATGGGTATGTACGGTACCCATATATTTATTGTTTTGTTAAAATCTCACTTATTGTATATTTTTAATTGGATAATTTGGTTTTGTGGCCATCTACCTGTGAACACGATGGTGTTGGGATTAATATATTAATTTTCTCGCTTTAAAAATTCGCTGTCTGGAATTCGAACAGAAAGCGAAAAACTGGACGTCTTTTATTAACCCTGTTATATGGGGGGATAGTGGTATATTTGTTAAAATTTATGATTCAGCAGACAATATATCTAAACAAAAATATTTTGTTCGCTCTGGTAACAAGAAAACGCGTGGCGTTGAGTTCCGAAACTAGAAAAAAATGTTTTAATTTACATACAAAATATTTAACATATACACATACATGCTTACATTTTATATTACAAAAGACATCACAAAGATTTGATTTTGTCTAAAATAAATGATGACAAGTGAATGAATGAATGTAAATCATTTACGTATCAAAGAACTTGTCTGCCCAAATGTTCAATCTGTGTTCTATTTAACCAATAAGCCAAACTTTTCCTTTGTACTTGGAAGATTATATGATTTAAATTACTAGCACTTTTCTGCCTTCAATTTATTATAAGCGGCGTCTTTAAAGTAATTTGAAAGCAATTATAGAAATAGTTCACCTTGAAAATCATCTTTGTATACTTCACATATCGGCGGGATATTTTGCTAGTACTATATCATTTTAATAAATCTCTCTAGACTGAAATAATAGACTCAGTCACGTGTCATCGAGTACCTACAACTTTTTATAGGGTGTTATGTTGATTGTAGGACTAGTTTATAGATTAAATATGTCCAATTGTATTAAAGTACTGTAGTTTTAGACATATAGATTGTATTTGGCTACTTTTTATAAACACTTGTACAATCATAAATTAGCTGCGGCTAATAGCTAAAGTGCCTGTGGTATTTTATCAATATAGTTTTCTTCGATAGACTATCCAACATAAAAATAATTAATCTATCCCCACAATTAACCACCAAATCAGTATTACCTAAGGCTACCGCTGTTTCTATAATTTTGTTAATGATTTTGGGTACAATTTGGTTGATGTTTTTTTTCAAAATGAACACAATTCAGCTTGCTAGATAAATATTCGTGTAGTTCAAACGAGCGAAGCCGCAGGCGGATCACTAGTAACATAGTATATTTATTTTACATTTAGTTGGAAACCATATGCATAATATTGCATATATAGTAATTATTAATTTGCATTTACATACAAATACAACTATACATATATCATTTTCAGTTAAGAAACAAATATGTTATGTATGCGGTATTCATTAATAGACAGAGTGACTCGATAATGGGATGGTTAATATGTAATATATGTATAGAAGTAAATCCGAAAACATCGATACCTTATAAAATTTTAAAGTGAACGAAATTTAGTTCACTTACTACTAAGCTGCGAAAGGGTCGCCATTATTGTATGAAACATTTGTTTTTGTACATGTTCGTCTTAAAGTCCCAATTTTACCCCGACCTCACCATATGTGTGCCAGATTACCTGATTAGTGAATTTTTACGAATCAATTTGTATAATTTATATGTGATATAATAATAGCTTAATATTTTATAGTAATCCTATTGTATAGTAACAAATGGGATTAATTGTCAAAGGTACAGCATGCTATATATCAAGCACAAGAATTATTTTACTTTTATTAAAATGTAACTTGCAAAATATTTTATCTTTATCTTGTCTTAAATAATGCTAGGTATTCAATAAAGAATGCAAAGCGCTAAGTATTGTGGGCGGTTAATAGAAGTCACTTAGAGCATTAACTCGGTAATAAAAGGAAGGAGTTATGCAGATGCATCATCGTGGACAGTGGATTCTTAAATAAAATACGATTCACCTCTACATCATTATAGTTAATTCCAGAGTTCCAGGAGGACATTCCAGGTTAAATAAACTGAATATTGTATTCATGTCAAGCTTTCGGGTATCGAATAGGCATAACTGTAGATGGTGTTCTCATAACATATTGGTTTCGTTGTATACAAATAAAAAATCTTGCAATTTCGCTAACATAGAGCATATATACATATATTTCCTTCTGATAAAGCACATTTCAAAGTGAACACTTGTCTGGCTTATCAGTAACTGCTGTAAATTGATAATATTTGCTATATGTAACTGTATTTACATAATATCTATAGTTATATATTATCTATAGTTATATATTATAATTTACCGTTTTAGAAATAATCAATATGATTACTTTTCTTCTTATTATAACTATGTGATTTTTTAGTGTGTATTAATAATTCCTTACACTTGTTTTAATAACAAACTAATAAAAGATTTTTTTATAACAAACGTATATAAACACGCTCGGAGAGTTCGCGTTTTACGTGAAAAAGAGAATAAAATGTGGCGATAGTTCCTATTTCACGTTTCACGTTGTCCACGTCCTAATTCGAGACAAAGCTTGTGGCAGTGGAAGCACGTAACGCCGCGCTATGTCTTGCAAAAGGGTGATGAAAATGATTCATTCCTCCAAGTGGGAATCGGACCAAAAAACCATCCCGTTTACAGTCATACGCTGTTCCACGGCGCCACGATAGCCTCGTGTCTATGTGTTTTGGGACGGTATTAAAATCATATGGCACTTTTAAAATTTCACTTATGGTGGTTTAAAGTTATTCATTGTTATAGCAGATATTTTGAAATTTACTTAGTAATTTTACATTAAGTTGCACTAAAATTGCATTTGCGAAATTATTAAATTATCCAATTGCGTAACTGCCACGTAGCATTGTTCGCAGTCACCGGATAGATAATAATAAATATAGAGATTCTAATAATCACTTGGCCCGATTTCACTCGTCATTATTTATATAGATCGAGCTTTATGAATATATAGTGTCTTAATTAATTACTTGACCCGTAAAATTATTTACTTACTATTTATAAATCAAGAATTAAAGAAGCCATCGTGACGCAGTTCGACAGTGTCTGACGATATACGCGTTGGTTGTGGGTTCGGTCCCCACTTGGAGGCATTAATTATTATTTTCTTAACACGCAATATCCCGAAAATAAGGCGGAACGTTGGGAACGGAGTGTCTTGATACTACCCTATCTGCCTGACCTGCTATGTGCGGAATTGAGCTTGAAGCTGGAAAAAAATATTAAAATAAGAAAAAAAATACTATTAATATAAGTATGTTATAATGAGATGGGACCCGCCGAATTTCAGTTGTATTATATCAGATTTACATAATTAAAAATATAATATTAAAGAACAAACAAACACACAAACAAATATGCAAAATATAAGTACCTTCTAAGAATACGCATATTGATAAAGATCATACCGCATTTTTATCAATATCTTATTTATATCATTGCTGCGCAAATTGTGATAAGACCGACTTCCGACTCATAGAAGGTAATCAATTATCGTACTTAATGCTACATAATAAGGCACTAAGGTAATATGCTATGTATGCTAACAGTGTTCTGATGGATTTAGTTCGAGCAAAACGTTTGTTACGTTGACGATTACTCTTGTAGATATACGACTTAGTAGATTCTGAACTTTGAAAATAAAATATCATTTGGATTTTTTTAAATTATTCAATAATATAGAATTTAGAGAATATAAAACACATATACATATGTATATAAATAATATAAGTTAGTCAATAAGTTAATTCGATAAATAAAAAAAATACATAACGTGGGGTTTTCAAGTGATTTTTAAACAACTATGGATATGCTGCGTCTCGCGCTGGTGCCACTCACGCTGACCATCGGCCTTACATATCTTAATGTTAAAAAGTAAGTAATATAGCATGTAATATACAAAAGTTGGTTTTCTGGATACATTTTTTTTTGGTAGGTATTTGATTTTTTTTTACGTTAAATTAGAGTTAGAATTTTTTTATCAAAATTCTCCGTTCTTTTCGTTTACTAAGAATTTGTTCTTTAAAAATAATA
This sequence comes from Dione juno, assembly GCA_037127375.1. NCBI lineage: Eukaryota > Metazoa > Arthropoda > Insecta > Lepidoptera > Nymphalidae > Dione > Dione juno. The sequence goes on from JAXRJS010000074.1 coordinate 1,413,388, forward strand.
TTATTATCATTAAAAGTTTGACGCATTCATTCAGTAAGTAATGACATTGTGGCGCAGTGGAATAGTCTCTGACTGTAAACAAGATGTATGCGGGCTTGTCAAAGCGCGGCGTTCAGTTCCGCCAATGAATACGCAATGTCTCAAACTCGAGCGGAGAGCGGAGAACGGAGTCCTCATAATAAATTTATAATACGCTTATGTTACAATAAACGTAGTTGTGCTTTTTACACGACTGCTTGATGTATAAGAAAGCAACGTCCGATTGCGTCGATTTGCCCTAATTTCGCTGAAAATCAGTCGTTAATGAGTTCCTTACGACTAAAAGTACATCTTTATTTTCATATTAGACATAAATTTAATTATAAGGGTGAAAAAAATCATTTTCCATTATAATATAAAAATTGTAATAAGAATCAAATAGTTGTACCGTTATTGCCTTATATATAAATAAGTATATAAATTTACCCAAAACCATAACACGTATTTTGTATTTGTTAAATTAGTAAGTTTTCTTTTGTATATATTTTTATTTTAATAGATGAAAAAGACTATACTTTTTCTGGATATTCTACTTACAATAATATTTTACAATGTAAATTGTTCATGGACGGATGAGATATACAGGACACTAAATAATAGTCACGTTTTAACTACCACTTTTATCATATTTGCAAATAAAAAATAGTTTCACAAAATCCACTAGTACAATACATATTGTAGATTAAATAAATTCTAAACAAATTTGGAACTCTGCCTCGCGTCACGTATTTTCAACGGATGCTGTTGTCGATTTGTACGTGAATCTTGTTAACATTTCCAAACTATATTTAAAATAACATAACATGATATTTTTGAATTTTTTTATACTTTATAAAAAAATTACGTCCGAGAGGCACGGGCTCAAGTTCCATACTCGAACACGCGCCTCTTGGAAGTCTGTCTAACTGCTTATAGCCTAGGGTGTGGATTCCACTTTAAAATATGTTATGGTAATAATGTTATTATACTCTCAAAATAGTGTTCACTAGATCAAATTTAACGCTGAATTTTTCTATATATTTTGTCATATTTCAGATTTTGGCGTCTGAAGTACAAAGAAAACCTTAGTAAAATGATAGAGCTTGGGCTCGTTAGATTCATCGTTGTTAGTTTTTTTTAAGTAATATATTTTTATTATATAACATATATATTCATATTTATATATTAAGCGACTAAAATACCGATTTATTATCAGTAAAAAATATTACAAAATTCGGCAAATTTTTAATTGAACATCTGCTCCGTAAATTTTTTTTAATAAAACATTGTAGTGTGCAATTAAAATATTAATATAAAATAGTCATTGAATTTCTACAAATTGTATAAGTAAAGCGACTACGAGTAAGAAGATAATAAGTCTCTATATACTGTTATATTTATTTTATCTTTCTGTTTATTTTATAAATTATAAATTTACATACAAACAACCCAAAATTAAAATTCACGAGATGAGGTTAAAAGAGTTTCAATTATAATGTTATATAACATTGAACAGTTGAAAAATGCGGTATACGTTTTCATTTTCTACCCAAAATGTCAGAAGGACACACAAGAAGTACAAAAATGTAAAGTTTATATCAAATTAATGTTTTTTAAGGTTCACGCTGTATTCAGCGTAGGCAGGTGGGTAGGTAAAGAACCTTGTGCTAAGACACTTTCGACTAAACTTTCAAACAAATGTCAATAGGTACGTTTTTTCTTTTCCATTACACTGAAGAGAACTTAAGAAAGTTCTCGTTTCATACAAATAAAAGATAGTTCATGCAATTCGGATATTAAAGAACAAAGGAATAATATTTGTTGTAGAATAATATAAATTCATTTTATGTCTATTTCGCCTCGCACAGTTACTTATTTATATACATATCTAACGATTAAGGGCCTGCCCTAAACCATAATCATAGATTAATAATAATTTGCATAGCCTTCTAGCACCACTTGGCACTGGGTGTGGTCAGATTTCGCGTCTCGCCTACTTGTCATGCAAAACGTTTGCGGCAAGATATAAATGGTTGCGTACAATAACAATATTAACATAATTATTTTTGCTGATGCTGTTTAAAAGTTTTAGTCAAGTTTTTATGCCTTTTTGTAGTTTTAACATCGGAATCGTGACGCGATGGTGTCCTATCGTGTCTGACCGTAAACACCATGGTTGTCGGTTTCGATCCTCAGTCGGGTTCATTACTTTGTCAACACATTATGTTGACAAGATGATCTACATTTCGAAATATCATGCTATGTAGATTTGAACATACAAAACTCGCTTACAGTCAGACAACTTTCAGCTGGGCATAAAAGATAGAAATTATGGATCATATTTTTATATATTTATATATATGGCCAAGATTTCAAATTATTTAATACATATTAGGTTTGTAGGCCTAGCATGATATCAAAATAGCACCATCGAAATTGGCAAACGTATCACATTTGGCAAAGTTATCATAAACCTTACATATATGTATGTTAAATTATTTATATACATGATCTAATACATTATTATATTTTATAACTAATTTATATATAAATATATTTTTGGATATAGTGACCGCCATTCCTCAGTATAAAGCGACGAGCTTTGGTAGTGAAAAGTCAAGCCAAAACTTAAGCATATAGGATTAACCACTTCGACCGAAGTTGTGGCTTAACCCTCTTCACCACCAAAGGGATGATACTTCCAGCTTAATAAGTTTTATATATACTACGTACCTATAAAATAAGGCGAAAAATTTTAAATTCAGAAATAGTATGAAGTATATAAATTTAAGCTTTTGTACTTTTTCTTGCAATAGACAGTACCTATATGAATTCAAAAGCTCATCTCTATAGAGTACTCTGATGTGCTAGAGACTACTTAAACTTGCTGCTTTGCTAAATTAATAGTTTTAAATACTTCATTCAGATTAGAAATTCAAATTGGGCCAATGAAATATAAGGAACAAGATAAAAGCGGAACATTGAAACCCATTGACTTAATTTTATGGAATTTCTAAGTTTATTCAAAAAGCGATGGCGCAGTCTCAAAGTGAATATAATATTTTATGCAGGCTTATATTAAGCCGATATTAATTAAATTTTGCACAAATGTAAATTTCAAAAAAAAGCAATTTTGAATTTACTTACATAGATTTAAGGCCATAATTAAACAATATTTACAGATTTGTCTAATTATCAACAGGAACGCTTACAGTCGAAGAGGTATACAAGGACAGAGATCAGTTCGCGGGTTTGGTACGGGAAGTTGCAGCTCCAGACGTAGGGCGGATGGGCATCGAGATACTGTCCTTCACGATCAAGGACGTGTACGATGACGTCCAGTACCTTGCCAGCTTGGGGAAGGCGCAGACGGCGGTAGTCAAACGCGATGCTGATATAGGCGTGGCACAGGCTAATAGAGATGCTGGGATACGAGTAAGTTTCGCTTAATGTATAACAATAATTATAATAAGGAATATTATTATACTAGTAAAATAAATCGTCCACAGTTTGTTTGGTAGAACGCACCTATCTCAGGAACTACTGGCTCAATTTTAACAAAATCTTTTGTAATTGGATATTCCATTTCTCGAGGTAAACCCTTCCTCCTTCCTTCCTCGCATATTAGATTATATCAAGTTAATAATTTTGATGGTACCCACTGTACCTGTGGTCAGAGTTACCCTTATGTATTATGAATGCTAGTCATATTTGTTTATTTCCATTCGCTACGGGGGAGAAACTGCACGAAATAAAAGATTATTTTTAATATACGTGTTTCTCCGACCTGGTTAGCCATACAAAGCAGAAAGCACGTTGCCTAACCTCAAAATACCAAAAAAATATTATAAGAACATAAAAATATAAGCAATAATTATTTAAATAATGAATGAAGGATTCAGCTCAGGATTTGTTCGCTGCCCAAACTCTAAATTCTATGAATTTCTATGAAATTCAATTCATTCTATGAAATTAAATGTTATCTTGAAATTTCGTTTCGTATTTCCAAAGTAATTTATTACTTAATTTTAGTTTTTTTTAACTGAACTGTATTCTATAGTAAAGATTTTTTAGCTAACCAATATATTTTTATATTTTACTATGAATATACTACGGCAATTTATAATAATATATTAAAAAGCCTTGTGTAAGTTATTTTTAAATGAATATCGTGTCGTTTTTTTATCATTAGCGTTGGCGACCAAAGCGAAAAGGTTTCTACATCACAATATGTATGGAAAAAAATTAAATTAAATTAGCATCACGCTGTACCCCGCACATGGCAGGGTAGGCAGAGGAAACCGTAGGAACTGTAGGAACCTAGTGTTAAAACTCTCCGTTCCCCGCTTTCCGCCTTTTGGGGCATTGCGTGTTGAGTGGCGGAACTCAACGCCGCGCTTCTTGGCCTGTTACCAGAGTAAAGCATATGAAAATCATTCATTCTCCCCGAGTGGGAATCGAACCCACAAACTGTCGTGTTTACAGGCAGGCAGGCTATGCCTCTGCGCCACGACGACGGTCCTCATGTATTGAACACTGATTATAAATTATCTAGTCATTATTATCAAAGTAGCACAAATAGCATACATTATTTAGGTACTATTGGGGAAGCTAAAATAGTATTATTTCAACATCGTCGATTCGTAACATGCAATATTTAAATATTTTTAGGGCAGTCCTTAATTTTGATATAAGGGCCAATGTCGGATGACGTAAGTATGTCAATAGGAAAATTTGGGCATATGCCCTTAATGACTCACTTAAAAAAAAGAACAGCACTGATTACTTCAATTGGTTACAAGGACGTCTATTAGTACAAGATTCTGTTGTATTAAACAGATTGCTCTAGAAATACATTAGCGATAATACTGTCAATTTATTGTACATGAATATGGAATACAGATGTACTTTTAGCGGTGATAATATATCAACACTTACTTGTATCAACACTCAGCTCAACTCAATATATCAACACTCACTTGCATAAATCGATATTTATACTCACCGACCATTTTGCGATAAACATGTAATATAACTTTTATATATTTTATTAATAGAATACACAATACTTTTACTAAATAATAAAGATTTAATGCTTATTACAATTTACCGTTAAAGACTTTAACTCTAATTGAACTAAAAATATTTTTCAATATTTTAAAGGAAGCGGAATGCGAGAAAAGCGCTATGGACGTCAAGTACTCAATGGATACAAGAATAGAAGATAACACGCGACTCTATAAACTACAAAAAGCTCAGTTCGATCAAGAAATCAATACAGCTGTGAGTAACACACACACACTTTTAAAATTATTGCTAAAACAATAATAATATTTTACATGGACTAAAAAAAAACTAATTTCGCTCAAAAGGGACCTATTGTACGAATAAGAAAAAATAATTACATTCCATTAGATTTACATTCTATTTCATTACCGTTTATCGTATATAGATATAAATTTCTTAAATTTAAATTAAGCAATGTAGTTGACATTGCTTTGCAATCGATATGTGCCTACTGTAATAATTAGCTAACTTGAAATGTCACTTTTAATATTTTTAAAGGGTTAATTCACTCTAAGGATAATGTAACACGCATAATTACGTTAGAAACCGAACCGTCCAAGCCAATATATGGAACATTTTGTATGTAATCAAACACAAGATTTGAATCGTTTCCTTCTACAAATTCTGATTCTGTGTCGAATGTATTAGATGGCTCTACTGAACCATGGCGCTAAAAGTTATAGACGTTTAACCTAATTAACTATAAAGAAATAATTTCCAGAAAGCAGAAGCCGCACTCGCCTATGAGCTGCAAGCCGCGAAGATCAAACAGAAAATACGAAACGAAGAGATACAAATCGAAATTGTGGAGCGTCGCAAGCAAATTGAGGTAACTTAGTTATTTTATTTGTTTCTAAAATTAAGTGGATAACAAGTAGCATTCTGTATATATTTACGCTTATATCTGATTTTAACTAGATACAGATAATTATTGTTACAACTTATAAATTATATAAAAATGTTGGAGATTGGATTGAAATTGTTGGGATTAATATTTGGTGGGGATCGAGTTTTTTTTTTAAATTCCCACTGTATCCCGAACATAGCAGGGTAGGCAGAGAAAACTGTAGGCAGAAGGTACCTAGTGTTAAGACACTCCCTTCCCCGCTTTCTGCCTTCGAGGCATTGCGGCGCCGCGCTTTGCCTCGTTAAACCTAAACAAGGAAAACAATTCACATTCACAAAACACTTCTCCCCGAGTGAGAATCGAACCCACAAACCGTCGCGTTTACTGGCAGAAGCTGTGCCTCTCCGCCACTCAAAATCAAAAATATATGAATTCACATTCATTTGAAAATCAAAACAATATACTTATATTCATCGTATTCTAAACATATATAAGATTTTATTAAAATAATAGGTTGAACAACAAGAAATTATGCGTCGTGAGGAGGAGTTGATGGCGACGGTGCGTCTGCCCGCGGAGGCTGAGGCGTATCGTCTGCAGGCCATAGCAGAAGGAAAACGGTAAGAACAGTAGTTAAAATATTCGAACTTGAGCAGCTATTCAGCCTAGCCTCGTCCTCTATTAAACTCTTCGCACATCTCCATCACGGGATCCTCACGCTTGTTACGTAACCTTCCTTGAGTATAATCGACACTGTGTTCTCAAAAGTCAACTAAGGTCTTCCCTTACCTCTTTGGCCACTCGTGTCTCATTTCATTTTTACCATTATTTCTTCACTAGTTCTCCCGAGGTGTCCAAGCCACGTGAGCTCGTCTTTCTTTTGACATAGCTTTTTTTAAATAGGTATACAGTTATGCAGGTTATTTTGCAAATAATTATAAATTATGATGTAATACAACAAGGAAATAGAAAAAATATTAAAGAACTTTTTATATCATGGAATAAATAGACCAAATTTTAAATGATATTCAAAAATAGCATACCTGCCTCATGTATGTTATTTTGAAGAAACATTGTGTTTAACATAAACATTTTTAAAATATTTGTTACATTTTTCAACAAATTTAAAAAACACACCATACTCAACTACTCGTTTCCAGCACACAAACAGTAGAAGCGGCTAAAGCGGATGCAGAGCGCATCAAAGTCCTCGGTCTCGCCGAAGCAACCGCTATTGGTGATGTGGGGAAAGCAGATGCTGAACGTATGCTCGCTAAAGCTAAAGTGTACAAACAGTACGGCGACGCGGCCATCATGGCCTTAGTTTTGGAGGCATTGCCTAAGGTAAGGGTGTTTTATGGAAATTTAGTTACGGTTAGTTAAATTTATTTGTAAGTAAACGCGAGTAAATACGTCTATTATATAATAATAATAATTATAGACGCGTATCACAATGTATTTGAAAATTTTAATTTTATATATATATATATATATATATATATATATATATATATATATATATATATATATATATATATATATATATATATATATATATATATATATATATATATATATATATATATATATATATATATATATATATATATATATATATGTCGATAATTCAAAAGTACTTGCAAAAGTCTATTTGAATAAATAAGATTTTGAACTTGAATTTGAAGGAGAAAAACAATATGTATGCTATTTTAGATAATGCATTCAATTTAATTTATAGTTATTTTTATTTATAGTGCTTAGGCATCGCCTTAATTCTAAATAACCATTTGAAATAATGTAAAGATAAGATAAACGCATTCTTATCAGTGGCATCAATTATAATTATGAATATAAATATAATTATAATGAAATATAATTATGATGATAAGATAAAGAGTCTGTATATATGATAAGCTTGGATGTACAGGTGGACCAAATGTCTTTTAACATTTCAAACAGTAATAAAAAATTTACTAATTCTATTAGACAAAAATTATTTATCAATAGAAATTTCATTTTTTTTAAATTACATCGTCCAGATATGATCCTCCATTATTTTGGCATTGCTGTAACCTGGAGTGAAAATTTACAATGACGGCTTTACAAGTGTTTTGAGATATGTTTTGCATTTCCTCGCGAATACGTTCCTTCAATTCCTCTGTAGACACTGGGTTGGTATCGTAAACTTTAATCTTGAGGTATCCCTCTTTCATCTTCAAAGAAATAAGGTCCAATAACGCCACTTGCTGACAATGCTGCCCATACAGTAGCCTTAGGCATAATAAGGCATAATAATGCAGGGGTTTGTGATGCTTTAATTTCGGATTCTTGTCACTCCAATGCCTGCAATTTTGCCAGTTGACATCCCCGTTTAAGTGGAAGTGTGTCTCGTCTGAGAAAAAAATGTTAGCAAAGCTCGTAAACTTCTCTATCATTTCGTTGGCAAACTGCAGCCTAGTGCCAGGATCTTAAGGCATTAATACCATTTAGATTTTATATGGATGAAAATGTAAATCTTTATGAAGATTGCGGTTTAAAGAAGTCCTGGGCACATTTAAGACGTAACACCGCTTTCGAGTAGAGAAACTTGGTTGTTCACGAACAGACGCTCTTACACATTCCACGTTTTCGGGATCTCTTGATGTTCTAGGCCGGCCGGATCGTGGTTGATTTAACGTTGAACCTGTCTTTAGAAACTTCTCTATCCATTGTTTTATTAAGTGAATCGATAGAGCTTCATTTTTATGCCGTATACTGTAATGATTACAATATTTTCGTTGCGATTTTGTCAAAGTATCGTTGTTTCGATAATACTCGCGAATGAAGAACGCACGTTGTACTCCAGTGAAGGACGCCATGGCAATAAATTTCCATTGGCCGCTCTTGCGTTTCGTAACCCCAACGCCCCGCCCAGTCGTCGCTACACGACGCAGCTACCGATTGAAAAGTTAACGGACTTTTCGTCCACTCGTACAATGTACTCAATACCATAATTGTGATAGCATGGTATATGTATATCGTATAATTACGAGTTTATATTTTATAATTATTTAAGTTAAATTCTTATTTTAAATTTAGCTCTGTAATTACAAATCCATGTTAAAGATTTACCAAAGACAAACCAAATTTATATATTATATTATTAATTGTATTATAAAAAAATTAAATATCTGATCTACGAGAATTCTTGATTCTGGGCTTTTATTAAGTACTTGCTTTTAACTGCGTCAAATGGCATTAACTAACACTTGTATGACACATAATAAGGCCTCGATAAATAAACTATTCACTTACATAAATTAACTATTTAATTACAGTAGTTTCTGAGATTGGCTCGTTGAAACGAACAACTTCGTTATAGTAGTATATATATTATGTATAGGTATACATATACGTAATATACAATACATACAAGTCTTATTATTATGTAAAAATATAGCACTTATTTTTAATAAGTGACTCAATAAGATTCTAAGGTACAGTTCTTACTTTCTTTTTTTTATATATGTATTCGATAAGTGCTATTATTATGCATTTAATTTTTAAATTTTGATTATCATTTTTAAATTATTTTATATACTAAAATATCATCTTGTGGTTGCTAGATAATACCTCAGCTCCATAGTTTAGAGAATTGTAAATACTTTTTTACTCATTTATACAAATCTGTTCCAGATCGCGGCAGAAATATCAGCTCCTCTAGCTAAAACGGACGAAATAGTGCTAGTGGGGGACAATGGTGCCACCGGCGAAGTGGCACGTCTGGCTGGTACCCTGCCACCGGCCGTACGTACACTCACTGGCCTGGACTTGTCTAGTGTGTTAAAACGTATGCACCCTGCAGGTACATACTTTACTAATATTTCTTGTATTCCACGTATGTTATGATTTATGTAAGGGACAAGGTATCTTCATGACTATTTTTTTATGCTTCACGCTCTTTCCCGCACATAGCAAGGTAGACAGAGGGAACGTTCTGCATTCCCTCTGTCCGCTTTCCGATTTTGGTTCTCCAAGACATGGCGGCGGCTTGAGCGGCGGAACTCCACACCATGCTTTATCTATGTCACCAGAGCGAAGAAAATGAAAATAATTAATTCCCTGAGAGGGAATCGAATCCACAACCGTCCCGTTTATAGTCAGATGTTGTGCCGCTGCGCTACGACAACTCGTTAATATTGATGGTTTAAATTTGCCATGGAGTAAATATTTACAATTTTATTCATTTTGGTTGAAAAATGTTGAAATATAAACAGTAATTTTGATTATATACGAAGAATTTAAAGTAAACTAAATATTTAGTTCACTTCAGACTCTTTAGACAGGTATATGCCTGTCTTGCTATATTAAAAATTAACACGTTAGGAACTCTTTTAAGATTGCGACTGTTTATTAACTACTTTATTGTTCAGATCAATTTTTTGGACATTAAAAAATACTAGAGAAAAATAGGATTTACTTAAAAACACAAAAATTGGCTCAGATTAAAGGCAAATGAAAAATTCGTGTGTTTAAAATATTACTATATTATTTCTAGAAGAGTCGGCCTTCGCAGCTGCGACCAAGAAGAAAGAAGTAACCGCCTGTTAAACTGATTGGTTACCAAACACGATCTGCACGTTCCACGATAACAGATAAGCCATGCATTAATATTAACGATAGTTACTCATAAAACTTGTAAAGTACAAACGTTAGACGCAATAAAGTGAATTATTTGAATGTGAATGTTAGTACTTCGGGAACTTAGTAACTAGTACGTTTTCAATTTTCTTTTGGCTCAGCTACGATTTACAGACAGACAAATATTCGAACTGGCTTCATTCATATTTACATATCTTGAAGCAAGAAATGAGTAAATTAAATTTGTATGGTTATTACTACTGTTTTATGATATACAATACATATATATAGGCACAATTAAACATCATTTAATATTTAAAATAAACTTCTTAATGTTTAACTTAATAAAAAGTTAATTTTGAGAAATTTTCGGATTTCCAAACAAAAATATTATAGAAAAACTTTTATTTCCATTCTATGTCTGTCTGTTGTTTAGCGATGACAAAACGTATATCATAAATAGTATCTAAACCTGTCATAACTATAGATTAGTTTAGATTTTGTACTGTATTGAAAATTGAGGTGTTCCCAACACTGCCTTCTTGTCTTAGAAATTTATAATATTTTTCCCTTTACACGTATTGTCACATAGTTTGTTATAATTATGCGATTTTAATATTGTCGCTTCTACAATTAGATTTAAGTACATGACTCCGTAAATATTTTATTATCAATTCAATTTTATTCTATGTATGATAAAATTGACATTTTTTATTTCGATAACATCCCTTGTTATGTGCTTTCTATATTAGTAAATATTTATATAGAATACATAATGATTGTGCCATTTATTTTATTTTTAAGGTGATGTTTATTTTGTCTGTAATACTACTTACTCTGTATTAGGGATGTTATGGAGCCCCGTAGCCGTTACATAAATCGACACTATCGGTACAGCGTGTCTCACTAGCGTATCTGTTCAATTGCATCGAAATTTATTAACTCAAAATTTAATATTCATAACCGAAATTATCTATAACCACCGGATAGTACCGGTACCGATATATCGGTTACGGTTACGTTATGTATCCATATCGATATCCAAATCCAAAATGCTATATCCCTAACATCCCCACTCGGTATAACAATAAGCGATGGTATAACACTTGTGTTTGTGACTGTGTGAGCCGCTCAAATATTTGAGATTTAATTTGAAAATCTTCAATTTATTTGGGTTTCTACTAATTTTATTGTACATCGTATGAATCAACGATGGCAAGTACAGAGCTTTTGTTATTAGTAAATAATAATTTATAAAGATATTTCTATTATTATTTTTCTATAAATATTTTATCTCGATAAGAATATGAAATATTATGAAATTTTAAGTCAAAACCTTAACTTAAAATTTCATATTATTTTCGTTATTTTCTACATTGCATTTACTTCTATTATTCAGTTTAAGCTTAAAGTTAACATTTATTAAACGTTTTATTTTCGTTGTAGCCATCTTTGATTTATACATCGTTGATTGCACAAATTATTAATATACTGGAGTATGTATTCTATTATTTTATATATTATTTATTGTGTACTTTAAGTATACGATTGTGTAATGGAACAAAATATTTCTTAAATAAATGTGTGGATTTAATAATTTTTGTTTTATATTTTAAGACTAGTTTTTTACTAAAAACTTTTAAGGTTTTTAGCATTTTTTTCCTCATAATTTTTAGTTGTTATTTATCTAATTACTGTGTACACACTACTGTACACGTGGCCCATACTTTTGCTATATTTTTCTTGATTACTATTTAGTTCTTTTCCTACTAAGATATAATTATCTGTATGTGTTTAATTTCTGAGAATCCTGGTAATGAGAATATCCTGGACTTTCGAAGTTATTTTTATTGATTCTATTACATATATATTCTTTGAAATAGCATTTTTTTAAATAAATATATTCAGAAAAATCTTAAATATGAAGTCTATTTTGAATTATAGAGAGACAGAACACCAAACAAATTCATAAGGAATTTTATTTTTAAGTATTGACTTGATTTGAAGGAGTGACTCCTAACTTACTTATTGCTATATTAGAAGCGTACAATAATATTAAATATTTACATAATGAAAAGGTATACTAATAATAAGTACAAAATTATACAAAAAAAATATACTATAATATTTTGATAGTATATTTGTTTGTTTGTTTGTTCTACACCTGGAACTCCTTGGAACTACGGCACTAATTTGAATAAAACCTAACCTTAACCTCGTATAAATATTAGAATCTAGACAACATATGTCTAGACAACTTTAAGAGTTTAGAATACAATAAATTAAGAAATGGAGAAAATACAAATTATAAAGTCGTTTTCATTTACTTATTTATATTGATAATAACATTAATTAATATGTCAATATATACATTGCTTAAAAAAAAAAACAAAATGTTTTTATACTATAATAGATATAACAATATTCGATCTATGTAAACTTAAATTTAATGCGTTATTTTTTTATTTGTTGTCTCGCTCATTTATTGAGAGAGTGAATGAGAGAGTATATTTAATGTTTTTTACATAGTCATTTATTAGGAGTAGTCTAGTGGCGGATTTACACTGATAGACTGTATTTTGTTTTGTTAGTTTCATTTATATAAAGGATGGATTTCCTTGACCGTTGAAAGTATAAATTATAAAATGCGAATACGTAAAATAAAAGCACAAATGTCATTGGTCAAAAAAATATCACAGATTTCTATCTGTAATAAAACTGACACAGATAGGTCCGCCATTAATTTGTATAATATCGGACCACGCCGCCAATTTTCAGTATTAATATCCGTAATAATCAATATTTTGTAATAATATTATCACTTAACAACTTTATTGAGTACAATTTACTAAAAATAGTTTTAATTCTATTTTTCCCAAGCAAATGTTCAGATCAAATGATTAGGGTTGTACAACTCTCCTCTTATGTTGGTCTTCATTAACTGAAAATAAAATATAATTATAAAAAAAATAGAGATGGTTAAAAAAAATATACGACGCGTATAATTCTTTGGTTCTTAATTATTTTTTCGTAAATAGTAAAATAGATCTTATTTTAATGCAAATTAATTTATCCACAATTTCACTATATATTAAATATAATATTTATAGCTTAAATTTAAAAGATTTTTATATTTTTTAGCTTTACGGTGAATCTCGCGTATAGCAGGGCATACAGAGAAAACCTAGTGCCCAGAGCCCCCGTTCTCTGCTGCATTAAGTATTAAATGGCAGCTAAATGAAAATAATATTTTTGAATGGTAATCGAATTTACAGTCTGTCTCACAGCCCACTACCCAAATGTTAAACTTGAATTTACTTTAATTACTTTACACAGCCTTTGAAAAGCAGCTACTTCTTAATAAAGCATTACGAAAGTGGTATGATTATTATTAAAAAAAACATTTATAGAAATTGTATTAAGTACTTAAGTGCGTACCTCTACTTTTTCTTCATAACTCAGTTCAGTTTTAGTGAGGACGTACGAGAGTTTAGCGAACGCCGCCTCCGCGGTCATGTCGAAGGCAGGCACTACGCCACATTCAACTAATAACTGAAAAAAAACAAGATATTATAGTATATTACGAAAGTGAGCATATATTTCTTAATAGAATAAAAATAAATTATTGGATATTGTCTAATTGATCGGAAGCGCGACCTTAAATATGAAACTAAAGTTAATATCACTTTGTAAACATAGATCTAGAGAGAATATTTGTAATATTGGGCACATTTTAAAATGAACATGTTTCCCTTCACAAATTTAAAATATATAAATATATATAATAACACATTAGCTGATACCTGCAGTCACATGGAAATATCTAAAAGTTTTGTAAGACATACGGCACGTTCTAAGTGCCGGATGTACTCCGACCGCAAGGCAAGGTACAAGCGAGTACTTTGTAATTGTGGCGTAATAGCATTCCTCTATAAATGGATAATTAAAAAAAAACAATCCTGGCCACTAACTAGTAACTCCTATAATCTATAATCTATAATAATCTATATCCTAGCTCTATAATATTCGTACCGCTCGAATTGTAATGGTTATTTGACCAATGACATTTAACATGTCATCTTAACGTAAGCTTACCAAGCCGGTTTCGTAAATAGCCTTTCCTAAAACGTTGCCGTTGATACATTGAGTGACATTGACAACTATTACATTATTTTTCACAGCCTTTTCAATCTCTTTGTAAATTTCCTTGCGTTTGATTGGAATGTTGCCGTTTCCGTATGTTTCTAATACAACACCTGTAATAGAGAAAGTTAAAAATATTATGAGTTTACAATTTTAAATATTAATTTGGATTAAATTTAAGTGAAAAATATTTCAAGCTAATTAATCACGTTTATTTTGGTAGTCGACAATATTTAAGAGAAGCCGTTGGATGTATCTTGTTAGATACATCCGCTTACAAAAACATATTAACCGGAAAAATCTACGAAAAAATAAAACGATTTTTCATAGATAGAGATTTCGTCTTATATATGATAAAATCTATTAACTTTGAAATAAGCTAATTTTCAGAGACTTACTTATTTTTAAAATATTATATATTTTTAGTCATGCTATATACTCCACATATCGTAAGGTGTTTAATGATAACATAGTGTCAAAACACTCCATTCTTCACTTTCTGCCTAAATTCAAGACACTGTGTGTTGAATGGCGGGACTTAACACTGTGCTGTCTTATACCATATCGGGGAAAGGAATATAATTGATTTCCCTGAGTGTGGATCGAACCCACAACCATCGCGGTTAGAGACGCTGTCCCACTGCGCCACGATGTAATACTGTAATTAATATAATATAGTGGTCGGCTCCGCTGACAAAATGTCGCCGACGAGAATTTCCTACTTTTCGGCCATGGTGCGATATTTTCTTACACTAGGATGAGAAGTTTTTTACCATATACATTTCAATCTGTCATAAACAACACGATAAACAAATCGTTGCTAGGCAACCGGAGTAAAAGTTAGTTAAGAGTCATGCCCCAGTAGTTTAACCGGTAGAGAGCACTTTTGTACTGCATGTAGGGGAAGAGAAGCTAACTTTTCACCCCACAGTGAGAATTTTTTTTTATCCAAATGAAATATTTCACATATTACAGTATCAACAGTATCAACCAAAAAAATGTTTTTAAAATAAAAAAAAAATAAACAAAAGAACGTTGCTTACCTTCCATGCCTTGGAAAACTGCTCTAATAATCTCAGGAGTTATTGTAGGAACTACTTTCAAAACGTATACATTTTTGCATAATTTGTCGTGTAGCCTGCATTCATTGGGTACGGAACCAGGAGGATGGATGAGCATTTTAGGGTCCACTTCTAGTGTTGTCCTAGCTTCTAATAGTGATGGGAAGTTTGGTGAGTCAAAAGCGTATATTTTTGTATTTGACACTTTCTTTACCCTGAAATATATTTTTACGTTATTTTGTATATTTTATGGTATCTAACAGTAATTGGAGGTTTTTACTTCTTTAGAGAACATAAATAAATTCAACCTTTTATTTATATGATCACATTGCTGTCCGTATGTCTGTCCATCTGTCAAGATCATCGTTCTCATAATCAAGAGGAGGTATCAAACTAAAATTTATTATAAATATTCAGATCTATTATGGAACACAGAACATCTAAGTCAACTCGCACTTGACCGATATTTTTTAACCCAAAATCATCAAAGAGATATCATCATCTCCAAATGGGATACCTTCTGATGTAGGTCGTGGGTTCGATCCTCATTTGGAAGAACGGATTTATTTTCATTTCATTAATTGAAAATACAACATTTTATTTACTGGACGTAGGCAAGGAGAACCTAGTCTTAATACAAAAAAAAAACAATCGAATTATTTTATACATATTGATTATAATTTAGATTTACCTTGTGCCTCTGAATAGTTTTGCTCCAAAGAACACTGTCACCTCAGGTATGTGTAATGTAGCGGCAATCAGGATAGCGCACAGTATATTATTATTACCGTCGCTTCGAGGTTGGAATATCGGTATCTAATCAAAATAAAAGCAAATCTTGAATAATAATAAATTATAGTATAATACTTAGAGAGAAAACTAATTACAGAAACATAAAAAATTTAAACCTATATAATAACATAAAAAATTTAAAATAACAAAATAAGTCTCCTCAGACAGGTCTCGGAAATAATTTCATCAATTGCAGTTTAACCAATTGGAATGTCAAAAAATTACACATAGAATTATATTATTTTTATTGATTTTTTTTTTTGGTTATTTAGAGACCGTTTAACTAATTCAAACAATTCTTAACAGTATTCTTGTAACGTTTTTAAATATATGAATACAGTAGCTAATATACTTAACAAACGTTAATAAGAGTTAATTAATTAATTAATATAATTTAGTTAATATTAAAAATCACAGCTATCGCATTCTAATCTAAACCAATATTTTACCATATAAAATCGTAAAAAGTTTTAGAAAACACATATTTAAAAATAAGGCGACCATATGTCTAATACAATGTGATCTTATATTCCAGAGTATAGGATATGGGTACCTTTATAGTTCATAAAAAATAAGGCAGAATAAAGAGCAAATAAAATAGTGATAGTAAATTTGACATATATATAAAATACATGCATATTACATACTATATATTATGTTAAGTATAGTATATGAAAATTGTGAATTTCTTCATATGCATTTGTTTGTGTGTGTGTGTGTGTGTGCGTGTGCGTTAAATAACGTAATATATTGAAACTGACCTGTGCCCCGGTAAGAACGACAGTTTTGCCCACTGACTCCAACATAAAGGATAGTATCGACGCGCCATACGCCGTCGTGTCAGTACCGTGGAGGACGACGAACCCGTCGTAGTCGTGGTAGAAGCGCTGTAACCAGTCATGGGCATTATACTTTTGTTTGTATTTTCAAGATTCTATTAAGAAACCTGCCTCCGTGTGGATATATAAGTGAAAAAATAATCTATACACTTTTTACGAAACATTTTGTTAGCTCCCAACTCATAATGTCTGGGAAGCCAGAAAGCGGGGAACGAAGTGTCTCTACACGACTTTATTTCGGCCTATCCTGCTATATGTGGGATACACCGTAAAGTTATAAAAAAAATTGCTTTATGCATTTCCCGCATACCCTCCTCTCCCTTTTTCGCCCATTTTCGAGATATTGCTTATTGGCCGCATTTTCTTACTAAATCTTAAATGTAAGTATATTGTATATTGAAGCAAAAGTAAGTATTGAAGCAATTATATCATTTGCTTGCACAACTTACCTTAATATCGCGAGCCTGTGTGATCCAATCTTCTATAGTAAAGTCCGAGGAATCCTTCAACTCTTCATATTCGTGAATTTTATATAATATCTTCGTCTCTGTGTCTTTACCATCTGTAACATTGAAATTTTCCGCATTTAAATATCAGTTATTTAAAAAATAAAACTTCAAATATTATTTTAATTAACATATTTATATCATATTATTAGTTATCTGTACATAATGAATGTCCTTTATCTACTTTATTATTAAAATAAATCAGGAAGACTTTTTTTTATAAATAGATTATAAATTTTGACTCGTCTTATATAGTTAAGAGTGACACTTTATATTGCAATAAGTTTGTACATCTCAATAAGTGAATTGAAAGAATATCTACGTGTATTTAAAATTGTATGCACCGCTGTATTATATGAACATAATATAAATAATTATGTCTTAACTGATAATGTGAATTAAGCCAAAAAATATAAAGGCAGAGTTATTTTAAAGAGGCCTTTGAACCTATTTACTGATATCAAAAAAAAGTAAAGATTAAAGAGAAATACATTGCTCAAGGTATTGCATCATATAGATAACATAACAGATAATAAAATTGCAGTAATTAATTAATTATTTAATAACTATTAACATCACGAATATATGTTTACGACGGATTTACGTAAATAATAATTATATAGTATAAATACGTTAGAAATACCAATAATATATATATATATATATATATATATATATATATATATATATATATATATATATATATATATATATATATATATATATATATTTTACTCAAGTCATCGTGGCGCTTTTCCCTTGTTACCAGAGTAAAAAGCAATTTCAGACCGAAATAAAAATGATTGTAGAAAAATATTCTTCTCCCCGAATGGGAATCGAACCCGTTTAACACCGAAGCGTTAACAATTATCCTTTAAACATTAAAACTTTTTATTTACCTAAATAAATCTAATTACATATTTCTATATGAATCTTATAACGATATTTCGTATAAATTTCGACACTTCTTTTACTTTCCAAAATTTCTTTCATAGTGCGAATCACATACCCTTGTGATCTAAAAAGAAACTAACTAAACAAGATTCTAACTTCGTCGTCTGAGCTTATATAAGTATAAGTATAGATAAAAACTCACCGGGTAAGACGAGGTAGTCGCTCTTATCACTGTTTGCCAAATGTTTCTGATAGTATTCATTGTCATGCAATTGTGGCAGCTTTCTGATGATTCGGTGTTCTATGTTCTTCTGAGGTACCAGCACTGAAAAAGAAAATACTGAATTCTAGAGCATATATTTTTTTTTCTGTGTAGTGTCTAACTAACTAACCCTATGAACGTCCCAAACAAAAAAAACTTCCTAGGAAACTACTTAGGAAATTATATTATCTTAGATAGGCATTTTCTCTTTTAAATACTCACATGTTATTTTTGGAACAGACTGTATACATAGCCTCAATGTATTGCCTATTCCGAAAAAATACGTACTAAATGATGGAAACAAGCATTAAATTTATCTAAACAAAACATTTGTATAAAATTCTTCATATTATTAACAACTTGACTTCCCAAGCAAGCTAGCTAAGTGCCACTTCAAAAAGTAGTCTTTATGACCTACATTAAGTACATTAATTTCGATCTTCGCATTTAATCAATTGGCAATTTATTTTGATTCACGCGTATCAAGTTTCCATTTAAAATGCTAAACAACATGAAACTATTAAAGTAGTATCGATGACCGACAGCTTTGTGTGAAAAAAAAAATAAAAATATTTCATTTATTAATGTCCTTTTTATACTTCACCTGTATCTATGTATGTATCAATCTATATAAGTAAAATTATACAAAGCTATTTTACCCACATTTGGGCGGACGTCCGATTCGTTTGAAATTTGCACATATATTTGGATCTGATGATATAGTATTTTCATAGCTTGTACTTGATAACCTTGTCAGGAAGACCAGGATTAGCATGTGAAGGAACTTTTAAAGCTTTTAGTCCTTTTTATATTTTTTTTTTGTTTTATTTATAAATATAACATTATATTTTTTAAATATTTATTATACTACATTATAGCTGAGTAGGCAGAAAGACGCTTTATCCTTACGAAATGGGTTCGAAGATGAACATCGCCTGCAATCAATTCTTGTTATCAACATTATATTTAAACTCACTCTAAATCCGAGAGTTACTAAATCCGAGAGAAACTTAGAAAAGCAAGAGCCTATGAGATTATAAAAAAAAGTCAGCACAAGCTTTTTGTTAATAATTCTTTTCTTCAAATTTGATTAAGTGGAGAAATGAACTCGGACTGTGGAAGCCAAACCCTACAACTCGACGGTCTCGCATCCACAGAATGGATGGAATGTAAACCATGATAAGTTATGTAGTTTTCTCTACATTAACCAAAGCCGCTGGCTATAAAGAATAAATTAAGTTAACAATATAAATTATATAAAATATTCGCTAAGTTATTTATTAATTTTTATTTCAATATAAGCATGACTTGTGACTCTAAAATGTTAATGCATTCTATATATATAATATATTAGAATTACAACTACAAAAAAGGTTAGTACACCTTGTAGTCTTACGCAGAGACGCTAATATCGTTAAGTGATGTCAAATGGAAACATACACTCGTAACTTTTTAGGGAAAAAACGAAAATCCGTAAGGAAAAACGAAATCACTTATAGGATCACTTTGTTGTCCATCTGTTTATCTGTATGTCTATCGAGAATTATTTCTCAATATCGCGTAAAGGTATCAAGTTCAAATTAATATCAAATATTTAGGCCAGTGGTCCCTTTGAACGTAGAAAACAACACACTTCTAAGGCAACGCAATCAAAAGATACGAATGTTATCAATATCTATATGGTACGTCCCGTTGACCCAGAATTATGAAATTTGGCCAGAAGTTAGAATTTATAGTATGAAAGTAGTAGTCAAAGGGAAACTGGTAAGAAAAAGCCCCTTACAAACTTATATATGTAGTTAAATTAATACAAAATGAGTGAATACATCCGCAACGTTAAGCTTGTTAACTTTTATAACGGTAGTTTCCGGTGACCTACAATCATGAAATTGGTATGGAACCCACTGTCTGAGAGTCCAGCTCGCACTTGACCGATATTTACACTTGTACTGAATGAAATGAAAATGCTGACGTCCTCTATTCAATATTATTTTACATATCCTCTTTTATTTTACGTGAACTCTTACTTACTTAAATGTAAGAAGGTTTTTATTATTTCTTGTAGCTGTTGCAATAAAATGTACGTACATGACCTAAACCGTAGATTCCTTTGCTACAAATATTTTCTATTTTTAATTGCTTATAATATTACGTATCTCTAATTTTTTTTTAAATTAAAAAGATTTGCTGATTATGGGTTCAATTCCCATTTGAACAAATATTTACATTCAAAATGTTATGTTGTTATATCTCTAATTTAGTTACGTTAGAAGCAACATTTAATTACAATAATAATAAATGTTAGCTAGAATAAATGACAACTTCAATATTCTGATGCAAAGGTCCGGTTAAGGGAAGTCAATATCTTTAAATATTTACTTTCAAGTACAACATTGAGCTCCCATAGTGCTATTTCTCGTCTGATCAAGTTCTGAGTTTGCGTCTCGTATTTCGCTTATGGAATTTTTTTAATGGAAATATTTAGTGATTGCAATTAGTAAACCATGTAACATATAAATATTTTAAACTCAGTTGTTAATGTGATATATTGTAATGTCTTCCATAAAAATATTTCATACACACGTTAATAATATCTATGTATTGTTTAGTTTTATGTGATTAAGCCCCACGTGGCTTGCTTTAATTTTAATATATTCAATATCATCTAGTACTGTATTACGTACTGTATTACGTAATATATTAATTTGTTTTTAAGTTGTTCATTCAGAATAAAATGCATGTAAATTAAAGTAAAATTGAAATATAGTGGAATAGCATAATTTTGAAATATTAAACTCACCTCCTTTCTCATTTTTCAACATTCCAAAAGTACCACCGGTGTATATAACAAGCACTCTTTTTACTTGAGCCATTGTATTAAGCTTTTTATCACAAAACGAGTTAAATTTCAACCGAAGTAGCGGTAACCGTCAAACTAATCACGGCCAAAACACGGCACTACTAAAGTTAGACTGAGATTATAGTTAAATATTCCCTCGGAGTTGCCAGTAGCTGGTCCAAATTAGGAACGTCGAGATTCCTGAAATAGAAAACAAAATATTAAAAAATTACAGCTTTTTAAAGTAAGCACGTGGTGTTTGTTATAAAATATAGAATTTTATTTTTTTATTAATAAATTTATTTTTGCTTTATGCTAATTTATTACATTCGTAATATTTTTTTGGTTATTTTTCAATAATCAGTAATATATATAAATGATTATTTTATATATTAAAAAAAAATTACGTAAAAAAATTATTTTAAATACAAAAATTTCATATATTGATAATATTATATACATATATATACATATTTTAAGTTAAAATATAACTTTATTGGAGGAAAAATACCTTTAACTGTCAATATCCAAGAGATGTCGTGTCGTCCACGTTCTAAACGCTTCTGAATGATAACCGAATGAACAATGGGCCTTATAAACTGAATGACGTATTGTACGTTATGATAATAAACATTCGCCGTCGTTAATATTCCTTTGCACACTCTACCACGCAGTATGACGTGCCGGTCCGGCCTTAATGACTTGCAATATTTTTAAATAATCTTAACTATAACATTTCCACTGAGACGTACAGCTTTGACAGTTTTGTTTTTAAATATTATACAGTAATACTTTTAAAATCTATTAATTACTTCCCTTTAGGATATGTAAGAGAATTATATAGCAACGGCGAATATCAGGTTTAGTGAAGATACGATAATAAAGTGCAGTAAATAATTAATTATCATATATGAAAACAATAATTATAAGTGTTTGTAAAGTGACTACATTTTAGCTTTACGCTTTACCGGGCTAGACAGACAGAACTTAGTGTCAAGACCCTCCGCTTTCTGCCCAAAATTGAGACATTGCATGTTTTAATTGACAAAATAACAATTCAAAGAATTACAAAATTTAGTACCTTCCATGAAAATTTTGTAATTTGTATAATATCTTTATATACAAACATCACTGTTATGTAAAAGTTTATGTCAAGGCCGGTACCAATTGAACGACTAAATTAACAAAATACCTAAATGAATGGCAATGAAAGGATGTAAAATATTCCTAATAATTACTTTTGCTTTATATTAAAATTCTACTATACCTACTATAGTTGATGGCAGTCTTGTCTTTACCATAACCTCATAAGGGCTTCAAATGGCGTATAAATAAATACAATATTATCTGATATTTTGTGTTACTTTGTAACTAGCCCCAAATTCACGAATACCATAAATAAGGGCTAAAGGCCCAAAATTCACATGTGTACTAATGACCCTGACATTGTTTTGGAATCTTAAATCTAATCTTAAAATCGAATTTTAACATAAGGGACATATATAAGATATATCCGGTGGTAGATGTGTGAAAGTGTGGTTTTAAATTTCACCACACAAGTCGCAAAATCTCTAAGGAATTATTTTCATCGTCAGTTAATTATTAGGTCATTATTGAAGGTCGCGCTGGGTTGGTAGTTGTTTTATTCCGCCTGGTTCCATTTTTAGCTTTGTTTTGTCAGTGAGAGTTCAGTGATAGCGGTTACCTGGCCACACCAACGGCTAGGTGGACAGCCGTTGGCCCAAAGTGTGTAAGACTTCTGCTGTAACATATTGCATATCTATAAGTAGGTTTATTGGCCCTCATGGCATTTCAAGAAATTCGAGGAATTCTGTCCTAACACCAAATCCAAGAAAAGAGGGTTAAAACTTCTTCTTTCGTTTCATCAGTGACCCGATGCATATAAAAATATTTTAAGTTTTTCTTGGTGATACGCAAAATTTTATGGTCCTCGTGCTTTTTACCTTGACTCTGACCTTGAATTTCTTCCAGTATCTTCGATATTGTGTTTTGAAAGGTCAACCAACACCAACACAATTTGCATGCTATATTATTTTTTACTATTAATATAGCTTCTTTGTTGATTCCGATGAGATCACATCACAGCGTCCGTCTTTCTTGTATTAACCACGTTTCGCTGCCGTATAACAGCGTCGGTACCAGCACTGCATTCAATTGCAGTCGGTACAAACCCAAAGACCGTCTCATCAACACAGTTAAGGTTACGTTACCGGTGCTTTCCCAACTGGCATTCCGGCTTACGCTATTATTTTCACACCAATATTTCACAGTGGTAACAGTGGTGAAATGGTGCAGCAGGTAATTTACCTTCAGGTCACCTACTTTCACTCGGTCACTATGTAATTTTGTTTCAGTCCTTGGAGACAGCTATCCAAAATTGAACTATCAAGCTAATATTTTACGGTTACACCGCCCAAGTAGGGACTCGAACAGGTTATATGGGCCAGTAATAATACCCACTAAAACCTCACGCTGCCCATACTGGACGGCCACTATCCGGGGTTAAAAGTACAAAAAGGTGCTGTCTGTGACCCAGTCTCGGGGTCTCTCTCTCAGTCTGCATATCATTGATATATCGCACTACCGTATCCACAGTTTTCAGGAGGTGTGGCTTTCAGTGTTTATACGTTATTCTAGTTCATATATCAATTATTTCACTATCAGATGTATACTATAATCAAGGCTTAAGGTAAATTAATAATTAATGAATTATTTTCCTTCAACTGGTAAGACGTTAATTGCCGGATTTCGATAAGAGTATATAAATTTCGTTATCTATCTGCGAACTCATGAGGAAAAATAAAATATATATTATAATCAATCTAGCATGACAAGGCCTTAAGATTCTAAAACTAAAATTCTAATAACAAACATTATTTTCCTATTAGAAAATAGTTCAATGGTGTACTAACGTGTTAATTACACTATGACACTTACCAGCTATTGCGGCAACCTGCTCCTGGCTCTGAACTTGAACGTAAGGGTCCAAGTAACCAGGTCACCAGCCGCCAAGCCTCGACGTTGAATATACGCCGACGCCAGAATAATTTCATCTTGATCCCAGGTAAGACTCCAGCCAGTATGCACGCAACTATACCAGAGATAGTTTTGTCCCCCCGTATCATCCATGATGGCCATGACCTTCTGCATATAGAAGAGTAAAACTAAAGATGTTTATAAGATGATTTTAAATCTATCTTTGAGATTTGATACCATTTTGGTTGAATAATTGTGGTTTCGATCTCTTCGATTTCTAAACTTAGGTCGCCCGTTACTTATGTAGTAAATACTGAAACTTCAGAACTATAACAATTATAATCATGATAATCAATAAATACTTGTAATCTATTACAACTGCTTGTATGTCAAAGCATTGCTTGTGCGTTCCAAAACTTCCTCAAATAGCCTAAAAAGTATTGACAGTAAAATATTTAATCGATCGTTTACTCCAATCGAGATAATACAATATTACACTTTGTACAGTTCACCATCGCCATAGTGAAACCGAATGTATTTTTATTACTAATTTATCAATGACGACCTTGAAGAAGGCTTATATGTCACAGTATAATTGGTATCATTGTAGCGTAGTGGAGCAGTATCTGAGAAATGAAACACAGTGGCTGTGAGCTCTATTACCAAAACAATGACTGATGATGTCTAAACTAAGAATATTTTAATTTATTTCAGTTGTGACGCAGCGGTCTCACTTGCTATGAGGAGGAGGTAGGTAGGAGGGCGTTGGGTTCCACCACTGTGGAACACTCCACTCACAGTGGAGTATTTAAGACACTAAGTGGGACACTAGAATTAAGTTCCCTCCGCCTACTCTGCTTTATGCGGAAAGTGAAACGCTACGCTACTTTACACGTAACGACTCGAAATTTAGCACAAAATGGAGAACGCAGTGTCTTAACACTAGGTTCCTTCTACCTACAGTACCCTCTGCCTACCCTGCTATGTGCGGGAAACAGCGTGAAGCTACAAAAAATATATACCATTCGGTTACGCATATAACTATTCTCTCTATACACTCATTCTATACTTAATAATTTTTTGTACTAATAAATTGCTTTGTCACTGTTACAGACTTATTTTACGTGACCGTTGATAAATGACAAAATGTATCTTACAGAATGAGTGTTATTATTTTAAAATATATTAAAAACTTTGATGCCATTTTATCTATTATTTAGTCTGGCTGAATTGCAACTCTTCTTTGGTCAACTCAATCACAATTCACCGCTTTCATTTTTAATACTATTGAAGCTACGAACACCAGGGTTATAATGGCTACAGCTGGCATGGAATGTAGTCATAATACAGAGAATTGTACTAAATATTGATGCTTACACGACCCCATAAATTAAATACCGAAAATCCCCATGGATTGATCTTTGAGACTATCAGTGAAACGATTTGTAACTAGAGCCACGTAAGTGGATTTAATAGCCAGCGTATAGCTCATGCTAAAGATGTTATGTTCAGTAAATGAATAAAAAAGTGTATTAATGACATTTTTAACTCCGAAACAATCGATAATAGCTATGGGAAAAATTAAAAGAACTGCCTTCAATATTTAAATATGTTGTATTTCAATATTTTAAATATGAATTTGTCTAATAATTATAAATGTAACACTCGCCAGTCTAAATCAATTTAGTACTCGTCTTCAGATTAAATTGTTATCGGTATATTCAAATAGTACGATAGTATAATTAATTTGTTATTATTCATTATAATACTAAATATCGGTCAAGTGCAAATTGGACTTGCGTACGGATGGTTCCGTGACATTTTCATAATTGGTCTACGGAAAGTACACTTATAAAAGGTGATAAACTTTGCGGGATACATGCACTTGTTTTTGTATGGAATTTTTAAAATGCAAATTACCAATTTTTCCAATTACCAATTTCATGAAAATACAAGGTACTTTTCGGTGACCTATAATCATGATATTTGACAAGGAGTAAGAACTTATTAGAACTTACAGTAAAGTTAAAGGAAGAAAATCGAAAATTGGATATTTATAGATATATAACAGAAAAAACCATTAACAAATTATATCAACTTTGTCAATTTTTATAAGTTTTACTTTCCACTGACCTACATCATCTGACCTGACAATCATGAATTTGGTAAGGAACCTTGGTGCAAGAGTACTCTTCGCACTTGAGCAATACACGAGACACTTCTCTACAATAACAGCTTCAAAGGCACAAAAGTGAAACTCATCGTCACATTTCTTTTATCCAGACACAAAGTAGACTTCAGATACAAATATATTTTTCTATTTTCTATAATCTTCTCAAATAATAAGTTCGCCAAATCTTTTGTTACTTAATGTTTGATGATACTGAGTGTCATTTTGTATGATAAATACAACGTACATAATATGTAAGGCCTTTGTAAGTATTATATAGAATAAACCCAGGAGCAGCAATTTGTTATATAGGTACATACTCCATTTCAAAAAATAAGTTCTAAGTTCTATTCATCAAGTTTAACGAATTTTTCTTTTTCTTTTTATTTCCGGTTATTTCTGCATGCATTACATTACCATGAATATATCTATAACATGACAATACACCTAGTCTTAAGTACCTTTTCTATGTTTTAAAAAATATTAATATAACAAATATAAGTAAATAAGCAATGATATATATCATATATAAGCATATCAATTAATATAGAACACATTTACGTCGTCAATAATAAATTACATTAAAGAAATGATGAAATAAGCTTGTAGTATTAATTCGCTTATCAGAGATATAAACTTATAATAGTGTGACCTGCCATTAAGACATAGTTGATGAAATAAACTGATATAACATTTATTTTTATTGTTGCCAGTGACTTCGGTCTAACATATATATGTATAGTGAATTAAGTCACAACTCATAGGACGCAGGTTCAATTTTGTTTTTGGTAACAGTCTTATTTTTTGAATATCAAAATATTTTTCATTTAATAGTGCATTTACATACTTGGCAAGGCTTGGCAAGCCACCACAAACTCCGGTCCTTTACAAGTTTGATACCAATCATACGCTTGCGAGTGCGTTGATATGTTTCAGACAGGCAGGCATATATATGTTAAGTTAGCCTTGACATATTTTTTTTAATTATAAAATAAATAAGAAAGCGAATATATCGACAAAGAAGATAAATATTGCATTGATATTGAAGATAATTATTGACAGAGAAGATATTTATTGGAGATAAATATTGCAACAAAATATATTTGTTTAATGTATACGAATACGTTCCTTTTATTCGTGTTCATAAACAGACACTGGCCCGGCTAACAAGCTCTCGAAAGCCAAGCCAAACACCACTTTCCACGTTTGTGCTTCTAGACGCTTGTCAAGCCTTGCCAAGTGTAAATACACCAAAAAAAAATGGATAGAGGATCGGCTTGGCGCAGGGGCATAGCTTCTGCCTGTATAAGCTTCCCTCTGGGGATAATGAATTATTTTCATTTAGTAACAAGACAAGGGGTTGAGTTCAAGTCAAAATGTCTTAATTTTGTCGCAGACGTACTGTTTTACCGATATTTCTGACAGATCAACAAGATTTAAATTTAAAACGCAGTTATTATTTTGCCATTAAAAAAGGAGCATTGTCCTCAAATTTTTTATAAGCTCTTGAGTCTATAAGAGCTCTTGCTTTAGCGAATTGGCAGCGAGATAATTACATTATATTGCATATGGTACATAATTGTATCCAAAAACGGTTATGTTTATTAAAATAAATTAAAAATGAGTAAAAAATATCCAAAACAAAAAATTTGGGTCTGTGAAAAAAATTATAATAGAACTGCCTCTATTTTTATATTTTTTCCCCTTTCTGTTTGCCTATTGGTACACGGACATCTCCAGAACTACTGCACATATTTGGATTTTTTGTATAACTGTTAACCTGGGTCCTAAATTGCTGTAATATATTTAAAAGACCTGACTAGACCTGATGTAAAATCACAGTAAACCAGGTAAACTGTAACAAATAATGAAGTGCTACCTCAACAACACTTTTTCAGTTAGATAAGCATTTTCAATTGAATTCTTACATGAAGAATTAAATATATGGAACATCGGATGTACAACCACAGTAGTTCACCTAAAGTATAAGTTGTAATGACTACTGTATAAGTTGTAATGACTGACTTACTAAAAATTGTTTAAGGTGACAGGCATTTTTCATTGCCATGTAACAGAAAAAATATCTGGAAAATTTGACTGATGACCATAATAACCCAGTTAATCTAAGTTATTTAGTACAGTGTACAAATCTTGACAAATATAGTCATTGAACATTGATGTCATTGTGTCGCAGTGGGACGTCGCTCGACCGTCACTGTGATATGCGTGAGGTGTTCTCCATAAATCAAAATCGAAATATTCTTTATTCAAATTATAAGCACTTTCGAATCGTCAAAGAACACAAGTGTCAGTATTGTCAGTCCTACTGGAAGCTACCACCAGCTTTGAGGGCAGTTCTGCTGAGTTGAGCTGGCGAGAAACTCAACAGTTGCTCTTTTTTAATGTAAATTTACAATATATTTACAACTATAGTAAGCCTCCCGAATGAGCATCAACAGTACTTAGCCCACACAAGACATAACTATTTCAAAACTGTTTTATTTCCAAACTTTGATAAGATAAAGCTTGGTGTAGAATTGCCACTTAACACGTCGTGTCTCGAATTAGGGTAATAAATGAAATTAACAAGACAAGGGTCATAAAGTCCACATAAGAATCAGAGGCTACAACTTAATAGCACATTAAAATACATAGGTTCTTCTGTACTGTAATTTTTTTGACAAATCTTAGCGGGCGTAGTTTAGTCCCAATTAACTCCCTCAAGTCAACTGAAGTCGTGTTAAAGTAGTAGTTTAGTTTAGTTATTTAAGAAGGGTGTTTCGAGCGTGTCACTTCGCCAATATCATAAAAATAGCATCGCATAAAAATAGTAAAAAAAATTTGACCAAAATTTTCAAATATTTATTTATCAATTGAACATGCTTGACTGATTGGTTGATTAATTGACAAAGTCAACTGACCGAATTGCGAAAGCTGTGACTGATCACAAATAATTGTTTTGTTTATTATTCCACTTAGGCATCTTTGTAATACAACTATTTTGTCTTCAATGAATATAGGAAATAATGATCTGCACGAAGAAATTACAAAAAAAATGTTCCTTCATAGATGACAACAATAAAAATAAGTAGGAACAAGCGTATGAGAATTTCAACATAGTTCGATAAAAGCGTATGGTTTAATAGGCTAAAACGTAAAATTTTTTTCTAAGATACGCGAGGAAATACTTCTCTTTCCTGAATATGTGAATAACATTTAAAAAAATATGAAAATGGTTTATCATCATCATCTTATCATATTCTGTGGTATTCACTCTTAACTCACTAAACTCATTGGTAACTTAAAATAACTTCAACTATAGAGCTTTCTATTCAAAAAAGCTTTTATTACAGATTGCATAGTTGTCCTTCAATATTTTAAATATCGAACCCACAACAAGCATCGCATTGATTAGGGTACATACTGACATATTTATTTACTACTTAATAGAGATGAAATAAATGAGACATTGATAGCTACAAAAATATTTAATATAAAAGTAATTAACAAAAATGTACACTGTAACAATTATTATTATGCATACTGATGTATATTACGTATGGTATATAAAATAAGGTAATTATGTATGTAGTATTATACAATTTAAGGAAAGATTTTTATAAACAGTGTATTAATAAAAGTGAACGTATTTGTACGTAATCTTATATCAGATAAACATCACACGACAAATAAAATTTATGATTTTTAAATATGTGATAAAGCCGAGGCCATTGTGGCGCAGTGGGCCAGCGTCTGACTATAAACTATAAACGTAAGAATGTGGAGGGCTGGGTGATTTGTGCCCACCCCAGAAGTGTTTTCTTTTAATTTTGATAACTTTGTAAACCCTATACACAAGACTTATTCAAGGCTAAACCAAAGAAAGTTTGGAAATTCGTTTATTAAATAACGCATTCTCATTTTAAAAATGTTTTTAGTAAACATAATTGTGTACCTATAAATAAATTGACAGTTGACATTGTCATTAAACCATAAAAACCACTCTTTTAAATGTGGGAATAAGTGTAAGGCTCAAAATACCTTCTTTTATACTTTTTGCATTAGTAACTGTGAAATAAATCGATAACTTTTCGATTATTTTAAATATGGCAACCAAAACATGATAAATCTAACAAAAATATAACCTATTATGCTTAACAACGACTATATAATAATAATTATCAGTGACTTTTACATAACTATATAGTAAACATATACATAATCTTTTCAGGTAAATATTATCAAATGCTTAATAAAGCTTAAAAATTGAGCTATTTAAAATACTATATTTATAAAAACTATAACTTTTGTCATTACAACAGAAATACTAAAATGCTAAATAACAATAAAATAATACTCAGTGTATGTACAGCTGATGAATCAGGTGAATCTTCAGTGTCAGGACTTGGGGTCACGTCAATAATATCAGCATCAGTAGTACCATCGTCGTGATCTACTGGTGGGGATTCCGTATCCCCATCTGTTGTAAACTGTCTTCCCCAAACCCCAAAAGAATATAAATCAGAAGTAGGACCTATCAATTTGTATGTATATATATCAATTATATTAAACAGTGTTAATTTATTAAACTCAAAATACTGAGTTTTCAAAGGCATGATGGAAATGTCGAGAGATATGGGGAAGTATGCGGAGTTGTTTGCTGAAAGATCAGGATTCAATCTCGGTGTGGGCACTGTAGCTGTGATGGCGAGCTCTTCGAACACGGCGGTTGCATTTGGTACAAATTGTGGAAATCTGGCAAAATACGTATAAAATATTTAAAAAAAAAAAACAGCAAAACAGGGCTCGAGCCCACCTCTAGGAAACCATCTATGTTATTTTTCTATTCTTAACTTATATTATGTTTCTTTAGAGGTATACCTGAATATCATTTTCTGTCAAAATTTAAACGTATACAATTTTTCGGAACCTATATTTCTTTGGAAGTGCTTACCTTAACACTAAGTTTTTATTATGAAACATTCGCTTAGACTGCTATGTCATGCTCTGTCCTAGTAACTCATGTAAGCATAGAGTAATAATAATTCTATTTATCAATAGTAATATCATTCATATTTATTTAAGGATTTTAATCCACATTATAGAAATATAATTACTATTTGAATAATATAAATTGAATAAGCACCTTTTACCACAAGTGTCTATAGTGTTGCCAGTGCAAGCGAACACGGAGCAAACTCTGCTGCCACCAGTCGCTACACCGGTGAATGAGCGCACTCCACTAAACGCAGCAGCTCTATATACGTAATTCTGTAAAAAATAAGGCATAGGGCATAGAAAGTAAAACATATGACCAGGCATCGAACCTCTAAACCACTAATTATTTAATATAAAATTTAAGCTATACACAATTGTGCTAGATAGAGACCCTATATGTTTGGTTTTAAGAATAGCAAATTCCACAATGGGAGTAAATGTTTCAAATTGTTAATAGTTAATTGTTAATAGGTAATAGTTCATTATATAGATTTGGTTAGCTAACCCAAAAAGATAGATCACAATGCTCTCAAAGTAGGCACTTTAGAGAGCTTTCTATTGATAGGTGTAATATTACTTAGATCGTAATAATAAGTCATACATGCATATGCAATCCGTAGACACAAAAATTATATTGTGCTCAAGTAAATGATACATGCTCGAATACAATGATAATTTTATATATATATATATATATATATATATATATATATATATATAATATATATATATATATATATATATATATATATATATATATATATATATATATATAATATATATATATATATATATATATATATCTTACAAGTATATGTTTAATATGGCAAATTAAATAACAATTGTCTTAAAAGTATAAAGTTTAATTAAACAAAATTTGAAGGTAGTAGGATTAGAAGCTTGGCCTCTTTTAACTGTCCAAGTGGAGAGCCTATCCATACATTCTTATCCGGATGATATCAGACATTATACTTAAGCTCTAGACATTTTCCTAATGACGTCTACGAGTATCAAATATCAATTTCTCGATATCAATGTACTTTTGTTTATCTTCATCTGTAGGAGAAAAATTAATTTTGCCATCTCTCGTATATATTCTTGACCAGATACCAAAAGAAAGAAGGTCATTTTGGGGTAATTTAGTGCTAAAGGCTATATGTTCACGGTCGTTCCTTTGTACAATTTCATTGTCATACAAATTGTTTAATTGGCTCTCATCACTGTACGAGAAGTTCTTCGGGCTGAGTGGAAACTTGCTGTTCCTCAAAGAAACTGGGAAGTAAGCAATGTTTTCACATTTCAAAGTGTCGTTATATTGCTTGCGGTGTGACGTCATTGTTATATCAATCTCCTTGATTTCCCTTTTATTGTCGTTGGTAAATCTGAAAATAATATATATTTTGAACAATTAATATAAAATTGTCAACAGACATAATTTATAAATGATTAGGCATTGTATTGAACATCAGAAGGTTATTCTTAAGATGGACACTACAGAAATAAGAAAGTATATTAAGTTTTCGAAAAACATTTTTAGCATATTCATAAGATTTTTTTTTCAATTGTATTAGCAATAGTAGTAAAAGTACTTTTTTTAGCTCCTCGCTTTATAAAGCGCTCGCTTTATATAGCAGTATATGCAGGGGTAACCTAGTGTCAGAACACTCTGTTCTGCTCTTTCCGTCACTATATGTTGAGGAACTACTTTTTCATAGAGCTAATTTTTTAAATGCTATTTTTTGATAGGGAAATTAACTAAGTATACATGAAAATTTAACTTTTTAAGGATTTCGAACGATATATAATGATTATCACGTATCTATTTAATATTGATATATGATCAAATAATCTCACCAACAGTACAGAAATAATAAGAATTAATATATGTATCATTAAATTATTGGCTTAGAGCAGCGTAGTGTAATTTTATTACTTTTATTATTTGTTTTTAAAAGCAGTGTTAAAATTGAAATAAGTATGCATTGTGAATGACACATGACGTATTCTATGTGTCTGAAGGAACTCTGACCGACTGACTGACTGACTGACTCTGGAATTAGACTCTTTATTGAAATTATATTTTTGTTAACAAATTGCAGAGAGAAAGTAATCGGATCTTTACGTTAGATTTATATATAGAGTCACTCCAGTGAATGATTTTATTATACTTAATGTCATTTTCCCTCTAAGACTAAGTACAGCGTTTGGTTCCGCCTTTTGAGATATTGCGTGTTAAGTGGCGGAAGAACCAGAGCGAAGAAAATTTAAGTAATTCGTTCTCCTCGAGTGACAATCGAACCCACGGCCATCGCATTTCCAGTCAGACACTGTGCCGCTGAGCCATGACGGTCCTTATCGTTATATTATTATTAATTATAGTAAAACTGAATTTAAACTTACTTATAAACGCAACTTTTGGTTTCTTCCGTCTTACAAGCAACTACAACACACCCAGCTGTCCCGGTAGTACGTTTTGCGTAAACGTTCACACCGTCCATAGCAAAAGCTCTATAGTGAGGTGCCTATAATATAATATAATTTATACAATTTATTAACATAATATTTTAAAGATGTACAGTTAAATTTTTGCAAATTACATGTTAGTTGTTAAAAATAATTTATTAAAAAATGTACTTACCTTACGGTTACAAAGGGTTAATTATCGATTTATCATGCACTGGTACAAGGCAATTTTATTCACAAACCAAATTGAGGAACTCATGCAACGTTTTTTTTTTAATATAATATTCGTACAGGCGAGGTACTCGTACCTATACAAACAATTTGCGACAAAAGCTTTGTTTCATACATATTGTAACAATTAAAGTTAACAGCATTCTCTCATGCTAAATGAAGTAATAATAATCTTCTGGAAATTTTCCAAAACTCCCTTATGGAGTGGGTAAACACAACGAAAAAATTATTTAAACCATGTATGAATTTCGACGTTATTCCATACGCACGTTTGTACGAGTATGGCTTAATTGGCGACGAGAGAATTTATATTTTAATATTAAGATTACATTCCGAGGTCCTTAAACGTGAAAAAAATGTTGCCATGCATGCATTTTGGGAGATGTAGCATTAAGTGCGCTGTCGTTCAAAAATATTTAAGCTAGGCGCTTAATTTTTAGCTAG
This sequence comes from Dione juno, assembly GCA_037127375.1. NCBI lineage: Eukaryota > Metazoa > Arthropoda > Insecta > Lepidoptera > Nymphalidae > Dione > Dione juno. The sequence continues at coordinate 1,448,579 of JAXRJS010000074.1, forward strand.
GCGTATATAACGTACGACTATTTGGAATACATTAGTAATCAGTATATATAATCATGCATGCATGCTTAGGAAAATGCATTAGTGAATTAGTCTCTCTCTTCACAGCGTGAAGATAAAATAAAAATAGAACAAATAATATAACCATGCTTATAATTATAAAAACTTCTTACCGTCTCGCTGTTCCTTTCAGCCAAGTTGACTCTGAAGTGACAAATTGTATCTTTGTCCATGAGAGTGAACTCTTGAGAGCCGGGCTTAAGAAGACGTGTGACGTGTGACGCTAGTGAAGGATCGGTGATAAGAACCAAACTATCTTGATCTGTAGGGCTGTCGTATATAGGCCCTGGGTAACTTCCTTCCACCTGGAATATTATCATTTATTATTTGCTTTTTAATATTTTATGGACTCTTTTAACTTAGTTACTATAAAATAAAAACTAAACTAAATTTAAAAAGGTATTTTTTTAATTATATTTCTTATTGTATAGTTTAATCGCAAAAAATATTATGAAAATTTGTTTTATAATTATTGCTTCATTTTTTTTCAAGGCGTCACTTCATTTTGCTCATAATCAGACAAAGAAAATAAATTGACGAACGTGTTTTGAGGATAATTTATTTTTCTAAAAAAATTAAATAATGACGATAGATACGGGTTTGACTCCCACTCAGCCTCACTCACTCACTCACTCACTCACCATATTAATTATAATAATTATATATAAATTTATTTCTGATAAGACAAAGCGAGAGTTCACATAGAATTAAAAATTTATAAATCTTACATAATTTATTTAAATTACCACTTCAAGTTTAGGAGAAATCATAAAGCAAAATAATAAAGAAAAAGGCTTTATGTTTGAAAAAAACTTAAATAATTACCTAAACTAATATAATTAATTATACTATGTGTTTAAATCGTAGAACGGAGCGTTGCAAACTTTTTTCATATACAGACATGGGCTCTAAGTAAAAAAGATTAAGTTGCCGTGTTGACCTTTGAGCGCAAAATTTTAAGAAACATTTTTGGCCATACCTTTTCCCGTGAAGATGGCACATGGCGGATATGGTATAATCATGAACTTTACGATCTACACAAAGACCTTAACATCATACAAGTTATCAAAATAAGCAGACTATTTTGCCTTGGTCATATTCATCGAATGAACGATAACAGGGTCCCTAAACAAATACTTAGGTCGAACACAGATGGTAAACGCAAATTTGAAAGCCCTAAGCTTATGTGGCTTGATGGAGTTACCAAAGACTCGACGCTTCAATAATTGGAAAAGAGCGGCCCTAAATCGAGAGAAATGGAGTAAAGCTGTAGAGGAGGCTAGGGCCCATAGAGTGCTGTACAGCCATTGATGATGATGATTATATTCTAATAATTGACCACTTCTTACCTGTCCAGGTACTTTAGGGACACGAGACACAAGCAACTTCGTTGTTGGCACTCCCGGCATGATGCTGACCAAAGCTCCGGCTTTTCCTGAATAAATTCCGGATCCTGAAAAATAATAATTAATTTATAAAATAACAATAGGCCATATATACATATATAAATACATATATATATATATATATATATATATATATATATATATATATATATATATATATATATATATATATATATATATATATATATATATATATATATATATATATATATATATATATATATATATATATATATATATATATATATATGTTTTACACATTATATTCTTAATTAATCAAAAGTTTACCTGCACTTCCAACTCCAACGTTATTGGCTCCAGCACCCAAGAAGTTGACGTTCATCGAGTATGCATAGGCTTCCTGAATTGAAACAGCTGGAAATAATATTATAGTTGTATTAATAAAAGTATTTTTATTAAAAATATTTTTATTCTAACGCAGTCTGCATTTCGGAGAACCATTAATGTACTAGGTACAGCATTACTATAACTATTACATATGATTGTCATAATTAATCGCGTCTCTAGGTTATTGAATTCAAATTCAAAATATTCTTTGTTCAAATATAGTTTTGCAAGTACTCTTGAATTGTCGAATCGAAATCGAATAAAAAGCTACTATAAAATATTAAATATTTATATTTTTTCCCAGGATACCTAAAAATATTCGAAATATTGTACATATTATTCATTCTATGTCTCGACTACAAGTTTAGCTCACAACGACGAGTATCACATCACATACAGCTATGCTGCTCTGGAATTTTTTCACCTTCGCGCTTTAACTTGCATATGTTAACATGTTAAGAGGCTCCCGCTTACCGCCCAAATTCGAAACACTTCTTCTTGCATGGTCCCCGAATAAATGAATCAGATGCTGCACATCTCTACATTATTTCAATATAGCTAATGAAGCTTATTTTCTCAAGAAAAACCATATCTCACCAGTTAAATACGGCATTTCAGAGAACCACATAGTGGGAAATATAACATCTGTTAAGTTATTCTTCTCCACGACTTGTACTGCTGGTACTTGGAACATCAGGTCGAAGCAGATGTAGTGGCCGAAAGTCACTCCAAAGTCGGTTGTAAATACACCTAAATCTGGTGTCAAGGCTGGAGTTCGAGTGAATTCACCGAATAAGTTTATTTTGCGATATCTGAAATGGTAATTACATCAGCCGTAAGCTTATATAGAAAGTGTTAATATATTAGTATTAAATAATTAAAGGGCGATTTTCTACTAGATGTTTAGAAATTATATTCTATAGTATCTAAATCTCACACTAGCTACTTACTATTTAAGCTGTACTAGCTAGTAGCACTAGCAGCTTAAGTTAGTAGTAGGTAGCTCGAATCGAGTTCCACTCGAACTGAATTACCTGTCAATTACTGCACCTTGTCTATCGAATACAACATTAGTGTTGAAATAATAAGTCTTATTCTCAGGACAGTTCTCTCCGGCTGCTTCCACAGTGCAGTTTACAATTTCTTGCGCGTTAATTACAACGTAAATTTCATTTTCTCTGGCAGCAGATGATATCGACACCATAATCTGAAAATTTATAAATATTTAACGAATTTCCTTATCTTTCAAATTATTTCAATATATTTTGGAAAATATTGTGAAATATCGCTATTAATCTATGATACAAATATGTATAGGGTAAATATATTCTAACTCGAAACAAATTGTTTACATGGTCTGGAAAGACAAAGCGCAGCGTTGAGTTTCAACACCCAACACTCTCCAAAACATTTCAACATCTAAAACGGACGAAGTGTATCTGTATATTTTGATCAAAGTGTGAAAAATGTATACCACAGATTATATAAAATATTTTGTCAAAATACTGACCTCGTCGAATAATTGCGGGTCCAACGCTGGTATAGGGTGTTCTATGAGCAAACCTTTGATGGGTACATACACACTGACATGACTGGACAGTGTCAGTTCCGGAAATACAATAATATCTGCATTCTGAAAACAATATCATAGTACATATTAAGTTTCTTGAGTGAAGTTCACAAATTCACGGCTAATGAATGAACGAATGACCTGGACTGGTACACTCGAAGCACCAGAACTAAAGAACTGAGGTGAACCGACAGTTTGCGAATGTTTGTACAATGCACGATGGTTAATTTGAAAGACAACCGGTAATTTTGCTGTATTTTTAGGGTTCCGTACCACAAAATGAGAAATGCAACTATAATAACCCACTTTGTTGTCCGTCTGTCTATCTGTTCGTCTTTTAACACCATTTTTCTCAAGATCAAGCGGAGGCATCAAGCGGTAATTTATATCAAATATCCAGGTGTACTTCCCACAGAATAAATTGAAGTTTTAAGAGTACGTCATCAAAAGGTACGAGCGATTATGCTTGATATTTCACGCCAACGTTAAAATTTATATATTTATACTACGTAATTGCGTGAATTTATATATTTATATGTAT
>JAXRJS010000074.1:1457500-1585000 GCA_037127375.1 Dione juno
TGCAGTTAGGAAAATGATGGGTGGGATAAGTCATTGGAAGCAAATGCAAGTTGTACGACTCATACAATGCTTTTAACAAATCCGATCTAGCAACATCCTTTAACAGACATGTATTTAAATCGCCCATACAGATGACATGCTCATAATGTGGTGATAGATATTCCAGGACACTTTCCAAAGTAGAAAAATAATTAATTTTGTCATTCGGGGAATACAAAACCCCCAAAAGGATTTTTTTACGATGTAACGTTAATTCTAGAAAAAGATATTCAAGCGTTCCTAAAGAATCATTAAGAGAACATTTAATGATGCCGGCAGGTATATTGTTGCGAAGGTATATACAAACACCTCCACCACCTTGCAAAGTGCGATCGTTGCGAAATAGCTGGTATCCTGGAATAGAGTAGCTAACAGATGAAAGAGAAGGCTTAAACCAAGTCTCGGATATGAGTATACAATCAACTACGCCGGAGCCAAAAGATGCGAGAAGATCAGTAAAATGAGCTGGTACACTCTGAGCGTTGATATGCACTAAGGAAAGAGATTTAGACGGATTGATAAATATTTTTGACAGTTTATCTTCAAGAGGCTCTGAATCTGAAAGTGATGAATCATTACTAGTAGCACAGTTATAATCGCTGGAAGAGCAGGAAAAGTATTCATCATTTAAATACATAATATATAGAGCAATGCATAAATAATACACAAATAAATAATGAATAAACTACTAAAATAAAAAAAAATAAAATAAAAAAAAATAATAACAAACTATATAATGAATGTAAAATTTAAATAAACTTTATAATATATAAAAAGTATTAATATTAAAAAAAATAATTAAATAAGATTCCCGTGCATGTTGATTACAAGATAAATTAAACTAATAAAATTAATTTACAATTTTGAACATATACTGTTAAAAATACAAACGCAAAACGGAACGTAAAACAACCAAACACAAAAGCTAACAGTATTATAAACTGTACGATAAATGACAAACGTAAACACATTATTGTCAACATACTATGTCATGATTAATATGTTAAACAAAAAAAAATTATGTACAAATTTAAACATTGCAAAGGTAAAAACAAAAAAGAATTGTAAATGTACTATACAGAAGTTAAACAAAACATAAACAGTAAAATATGCAACTATCATCTTATAATATGCTAACCGACCAAGTTAAGATGGTATAAACAATATAAATTTAGTGGTCAACAGATTTCATAGCAGAACATTCCTGTATTAATTGTTTAAGTTCTGGCATGGACGAAATTTTAATTTTAGATTTATTCTGAAGTAATATAATAATTACGCCATCAGCTGTCCAACATTTTTTTATACCAAAATGTTTACGTGCCGCTATGAAAACCTCTTGACGCGATCTAGTCAAAAATTCAGAAATAGTTATTTTAGTGCCCCTTAACGTCGTTTTGGCCCTCCAAACATTAGAACGGAGTTGCACGGAAGAAAATCTGATGAGGATAGGTCTGGAAGAGTTCTTCTTAGCACCCAATCTATGACAAGATTCTATTGATGTGGGCAACTTATCTGACAACTTCATCTGGTTGGTTAATATGCCGGTTACCTTTTGAAGCACTATCTCGTCCTTGTCTTCTTCAACTCCATGAATTAGAAGAACCTTTCTTCTAGACAGTGTCTCCAGGCGGTCCATACCAAGCACAACAAGTTCAACCTGTGACTTAGACCAGTAGTAGTAGTAGACCAAGAGTTTTCCACACAAGAGACTTAAAAGTATAAAATTCTGCTGTTAGGGTTTTAACAGTTGGCGTAGATCCAGACTGTGAGAGGTTCTTCTCAAACTCGCCCATTCTTGAGGAAAACATAGATGACAGTTCTTCCATACCCTTTCGAAGTTGGTTCACTGGTGTTTCCATTTTTATATTGTTTATTATTTGTTGAAAGTGTGTTAGAAAGTTAGTTTATAATCAACTTAGCACAAGAATGTAAGATTTAGCACATATGTACACTTAATTACTTTTTATTTATAAAAATAATACAGAGCAAACAAAAACGTGTCTATTCACTCTGATATCTACCCGCAAAAAACATATATATATATATATATACATTATATATATATATATATATATATATATATATATATATATATATATATATATATATATATATATATATATATATATATATACATATATATATATATATATATATATATATATATATATATATATATATATATATATATATATATATATATATATATATATATATATATATATATATATGTAAATTCTATATGTAAATTTGCAGCCAAATGATTATATATAGGAGAGGGCGTTCACGCGCGCGTTTTTATTTAAATATATCAATGCCAAAACAGATTACAAATTTATTAATAAATTATTATTATTATTATTATTAATATTTATTCAATATTGTTAATATATTAATAACAAGCTTGTAAGTAAATAAATGTTGTATTATACAAAGTAAATAAAGAATATAATTAAAATTATTGTTAACATTGCAATTTATTATGTTTTTCATTTATGACAAAATATACAACAATCCACAATGTCTCGGCGGAAGCGCAGAACTGAGTGTCTTGCCACTAACTTCTCTCTGCTTACCGTGTTGAAGCATATTTGTTTTATTATACTTTAAAATGTTAGTAGACGACTATCATTGTGAAAAAAAAATTATAAGCGTTCGGTAATATTCAAAAGGGTATTTAATATTTATTCTTTGTCTTCAAATTACACTATTTATAATTTTTTTTTTGATAAAAAACGTATTCCATATTTCATTGTTATATTTTATCAAATTGATATTTTATGAATTTCCTCCTTATCTATGATATCTTCCGAATGTCATATTTCCTTATAATAGGCACTATAGAGGCATTAATTTATATTTTATAAAATAAAGATGCTCTAAATATTCCTATAGATGCTCATAAATGTATACCAACATTTATGATGTTCTTATAGGTATATGATTGTATTTTATTATAGTATATATTATAGTATTTTATTATAGTATAGAGTTTTATTATTATATCGAATTGTAATTCGATTTCAGATAAATTTTAATGTGAACAAAACCTACAATTCTTAGAAATACACAACGATTGCGGGTTCAAAAGTATCAAATTGACCACAACAATAGATTTTGGGGGACAATCGTCTCCCAAAATGTAACATGTAATTATGTTGTGGCTATATCGTAGAATTAACTATTTTGTGATATTCTCGAGCGTTCCATGAAATGCCTAGCTAAATTATTGATCTCATCATTGAACATCGTCAACGTTTGGTCAAATTTTAAAATAAGATATCTCTAGGACTTTAATAAAAATCAAGGGTATGTTACAGGTAAGGGTACATGTTGTACAAATTCATTAAATTTGTATATAGATAATATTTTTTGGTGAAGATTACTTTTAACGTTTAGAGAATCAGTTAAATTAAAAATAGACTAAAACAGTCTATTTTTCAAGTCTAAAATAATTCTCATTCGGTGATTTATGATAACGTTAGGAACAAGCGAAGACGTTACAGTTACAATGAAGAAGTACAATCTCAAGTGGTTTGGGCAGATTGTAATAATAACCATGAAATATTTATAAAAAAAGATATATAATTCTAGAATAAATGGTAAGTGTTCTCATTTAGCCTAGGGGGGTATCCTCAGTTTAACTTCGAGAAAACAGTATCGATGATACTCGAAAAAAGTCAAATAACAAAGCATGGATCGGGCGCTCCATGGATATGCAAGCACCACATTTCTCGTTACGGACATCTGACTAGGTACTGGTAGTCAGGTGGACTAGGTATCGGTAGGTAGGTATGTAGGTATATAGGCATTATAATAGGTCTCGAATTAAGTGTTAAAAATATTTTCTAATTTGTCACCTTGGATATCGAGCTCGTCATGCGTAGCTTAGTTCAAAGAATTTAAATGATTTTTATATATCTAGCGATTAAAGGATATGTAAGTTCTGACATTAAGAGATTATAGGGTTTTAGATATGAAATACGAACTACTTGTTTTTCTTACACAAGTATTATTTTGTTAATAATTAAAGTTAAATATTTTTAACACGTTTCCCAAACTAAACATTTTTTTTTCCCGGTCACTTGTTGAATTCCTTTTTTTACTATATAATTTAATGCTTTACCTCGCATTACATCGGCACACACCCTTTTAGACAATGTTCGAGACATACCCTAGCTCACTTTTCTCAGAGTGGGAATTGTAATTCGTACCCAACACAATCGTTTATACAATGAAACCTCAGACCATGTTCCACTGCGCCTTAATGGTCTCAATATGGCGTAAATAAATATGATAAGCATAAATTCAATAGGTAATATATATGTGATTAATAACCAAAAAAAATCATACCTATATACTTGCTTATACTACGTCAAAGTATTTACAAACTTTATAAATAGATAAATTGTATAGTTCATATTAAATATTAATACAATGATAGCTTGCTTGGCTCTTGCTCTATATGTTTGCTTGTTTACAATTTCGATTAGGACTTTGGTATTCATATAAAACATGTTTTCGATATTTAACATCAGTTGACATTAAATGGCACAAAGAACACTTTATACGAAAAATAATTACGAAAAATTTTATACACGGTAATTATCTTTAAATTATAATTAATATATAATAACATAAAATCTAACATAAAATATAATAAATAATCTAACATAAAATTTAAAAAAACTAAAGCTTAATTCTTTAAAGTAAACAAGAAAAACATACTTTTCAATATCATATATAATTAAATGAACGTGAAATAATATAGAATAAATACTCAACCTGCGCGGAGAATCCTAAGAGACACATAAATATTAATATACTAGAATACGTCATGTTAGACGAGTGATAAACAAGTGTACTGAGCTATCACCAACGCTTACTATATGTAGGATTTACTTCTCTATACGTTTATACTGGCAACAGAAAATGTTTGTTTCCAATGCTTTATTACGATAAATATACGTCACGTCATTTCAGACGTTCAAATTTATAATACGTCAAAATTTTCTACTTACAATACGAATATATATTACTGCACAAAAAAAATTATAAATAATATATGAAATAAAAAAAAATACTTACGCTGTACGACGGAACGATCGGAACTAACCTAACCATTTGTATTAGATCTTTTATGAAGCTTAATACATAATATCACCCCACATACATTATATCAGATCAAAAATAAATATTAGGTATAATTGTCATTTATTTTATTTAATTTTCCAACAAAATGTCGTCACAAAATTGTAAAATAATGTACTGCAATGGAAAAAGTCTACGCTATTTATAATGTTTCCAGGGAAGTCCCTGATGCAAATGTCTTATTTATTAAAGTCATATATATGGTGTATACTATGTAGTCATACTTTGTATATTAGTTATGAATATATAAAAAAATTAAGTAGTAAGGGTTAAAATTTTAAGTAAACGTTTACTAGCATTATATTATATAATAATGTAACATATATGTATTATGTATACATATATGTTATATTATGACTGGAGTGATATATTAATTATTTTTATCGTATCATCGATTGTCATTCTTATAATATTTGGTTGCCACTGTACTCAAGTGTTCTAAGACGAAATCCGCTAAAGCTTATGTTAATTATACAGATTACACAAAAATGATCTATCGACATTATAAAATAAAAAAAAACACCTTGCAAACAATTGTATAAATCAAATAATAATTGTTTTAAAGTAATCATACAAACAATGGAAACAATTATATATTACATACTATTTATATATGGGCAGTATTACAAAGTTCAAAAATATTCTATGGATAATATCGCTCTTTTAATCTATCGAACATCTGACTGTAGCCTGTAGGTATGATAACTGTCATCTAAATAATATCGATAAGGAAATTACACGATTTGTTATTTCGATCTTATCAAATAATCCTCACTTTTGTTCCTATACATTTCTCTAATTACTCCAACAACTAGAAATAGTACAAATTCGCTTTAGCCATAGATAAATTAAATAAAAAACTTCCTTTAAATCTATATAAGTTTCAAATCTGGAGCATAAGGCTAATTATTTGAATAATTGTTTAAACACTCGTATTGCTATAAGAATATAGTTAAATTTTGCTTATCAACAAAGACAATGATAAGAAATTGTGAATATTCATGATATTCTTAAGTGTTTTGTATAAAATCTTAATTATCTATGTACACATGTTGTTTAATTGCTCAACAAAGAGAAAATTTGTCATATCTAAATGTGAATTACTATTTTTCTCTCGGTAAATTAATTTATTTACTACAAATACAGTATTTAGGAAAACTCTTGCGTCATTTGTCTTGTTAGTAATAAAAAATGTTATCATCGACTTATCTGTTTTATGTACATAATTATGTATGAAACACAATTGTTATTATATTTAGAATTTCTAGTACCTACCACGCAAATTTTTAGAAATATTTTATTAAAATGTAAAGGGAAGTGTGAAAAGTATTTTACTTCATTATTTGACAATGTAGTATGTAGGATACGTGACAAGATCTAAGCCGGCAGAGTGCCTGTTGAAATTCCTACAAGACGTTTGCGACATGCTAATTTTATTAAAACATTTCAATATAAGTAGCATACATATATGTTTAAAGAGCGGGTTAATAAATAACTTGTTTATAACTTAAGTCAACTTAATCAGCATACTTGTTCCTATAACGTAAATAGCAGAATTTGATTGGACCAAACCACTAGGTGAATTAATTAAATAATGAATTTATAGCTTCACGCTGTATCCCGCTGAAAAATAATCTACAATGTGTTAGGGTACTAAGAGAAATAAAAATAACTCATCTAAATCAAAGTACTCCAGGTACTCCGGGTGCTCACATACAGAATGTGACTGTCCCCGACTTGTTTAAGCCCAATAAATTGAGCCCAACGATTGTCACTGCTTGAACAGATGTTAGAAAATTTTATTATTGTTTAAATTTTTGTTAAACTATTATTCTCTATATATAAATCACTATTTATATAACTATTATTTTTAAAATACTCTAAAACTCTTTGACTCTTGAATTGTGGATTTGATTGTCTTTCCTTTCTTGCAACAGTTGAAAATCTCAAAAACATAATGTTTTTTTTTTGTTACATACATTAATGACACTCATGTACACGCCTATATTCTATTACATTTTTTAATTTATTATACTTGAATCTTCACCCCATTAAGCTTAACGAAAACGACACAGAATCATTTAAGCGCTTGCAGACGATTTCGCAATACGTATCTCAAGTACTCCATCTTCTTAAAAAAAAGTATAGGTCAATCGTGTTACAGGAAGAGGAGCTCGGAGCCTAGGAGTGCCCAGGAGTTAGAATTTAATTATAGGCCAAAGGTTAAGTAGGTCTAAAATTAAAGGGCCATCACATCATCAGGGCCATCACATGGCTCGGAGCACGTTCAAGAAATTAGCTGATGATAGTTCGAAATAAGTTTAGTCTTTTAGTAGACTAAAAAGTGATATCGCATTTATACGTCTCGCTTCCGCGTACACCGCGTTTGTTTTTTATAAATTACTGTTGTTAGCAATTATGTCATTCATATATGTTGCCTACTATTTTTTGGTAGGTGCTAAGTACAAATATTTTTTTATATTCTATATTATGGCGCCTGGAAAATCGCCAAGTTCAAAACAAAAAAGCAAAATGAAACAAAAAAAGAAGGGTATAAAAAGGAAAGGCTATAAAATTATGAACTTAGTTGAATTTGCACCCGCGTTTCTCAAAAGCCGCCCCAAGTTTTTAGTCATTTTCGATGAGTCATTCAGAAAAGTCTGATGGGATACTGCATATAGTACGTGATGTTCTCATACGGAATGTGTTAGAATTACAAATGTTAAGTGCGCACAACGTGTATAGAAATACAATACGAGAGACTAACTATAGGAGAATTCTGTATCCCATCGCGCAGCCTAATTCACGACTGGTTAATCCAGCACTGTTAATTTTTAATAAATTCTTCTTGGTATGTGACGCCATTTCCGTACCATTATCGAACGGCGTTCATATAAAAAAAGGATCAGAGATACATTCATATAGTAGTGTTGCCTGGAGGAAATAATATTCTGTAGATAAAAAATTACGCATCATTTATTTACATAAATAATAGACAATAGATCAGCTTAGCTAACGTTGTTCCAAGCTAGAACGTAAGGAATGTTCTCTATGGCTCAATAGGCTTTGACTATTTAGCTTCTCTCTGCGCGCGACCTGAGAACTAGCTCGCCGCTGCCCCGCTACAGATTGCATGCGTATGGATCTTCGACGATCTGCAATATCTTAATAGAAAAAAGTAAAATATAATAACTTGCATACATAATTTATAACTTTCACAGCGGCGGTTATGGGTTCAACTTAGAGAAATAATTTATTTTATTTCCTTTCTGGTAAGCAGCCAAAGCGTGTTAAGTTCTGCCACACAACACGCATTGCATAGACAATAAGGCGGTGCGTGGGGAACGGAGTGTTTAACTTCCTTTTGTATAGGGTCCCTGCTATATGCGGGAAGAAGCTTGAAGCTATTTCTGTTTTATTTATTTTATTAATATAATAACTAATTTGTTTAAAGAATAAGAGCAGATTTTAAGACGTGTCATACAGTTCTATGAGACTAAGTTAACGTTTGAATTTAGTTAGTTTAGAATTTGGTTAGTATACCAAGAAAATTATGGTTGACCCTCCGCTCGTGGTATAAACGTGCCACCGATAAATAACTAATCTATTTTAGTACCTTCTTCGCGAACAATAAGTAACTTTCCAGCTACATCATAGCAGCGCTGTTGCAGAAACTTAATCACCTATAGGTAATTTTACATGCATCTTCAAAAACTGAACCTCAGTAAGCGTTATGTAGGATGTAATCCAGCTAGGTGGGTGACATCATACCTACGCAATCTGGCAGTGGCTGGATGCGAAGAGACGAAGATCAGATATATATATATATATATATATATATATATATATTATATATATATATATATATATATAATATATATATATATATATATATATATATATATATATATATATATATATATATATATATATATATATATATATATATATGTCGATAATATTACGGTACTGGTTCAGACGATTCGTCGAGGCTAAAAAACTGCAAACCTATACTTTGGTTGCATCAAGTACCAATTAGAAAGGTGCATGCGAATGATGAAACAACACAGGTTCAAACACCGACCGACCTTCACAATCTCACTGCTGTCGTTATTTGATGTACATACATTTCTTACATTTTATAGATATTCCTGGCTAAAATAAATAAAATGCTATTTTGTAAATTTTATTACATTATAATTTAGTTCTATGTAAGTCTTAGATATATATTATATTAATAGCGTAAGCCTTAAGGTATGATCTCATTTCAGATAGCTCCAGCTGAAGATGTGCAAAAAAATAAAGAGGCTCCTTGATAACAACTTACTTATTTTAGGTTTAACAAATATTTAATTATAAAGAGCGGAAAGAAAATTCATAGCGGCACTAAATCTCTACAACGTGCGAAGCAAATAGGATATAAAACTATGTTGAATTTTTGCCACTTGCGGTACAATGTTTCTTTTTATAAATGATCAAAGAACAAAGCGTTATATTCTATGTAAATATTATTGAAGTGTCTAAAGTAGGTTCCGCTAGAGTACCTCGCTAATGGGTAAGTTTTGCGTAATACCTTTTAACCTGAAGAGATCTTCTCCAGTATGGTCCTCATCATCGTTGGCATTAAATTGTTGTATTCCACCTCCACTTCCAAATTTCATATCGCTTTGTTCCTGGAGTTCCTGTGGGAGCTTTACCTGGACATATTTTCCGAAATTATTCCGCATTGATAAGCCCAGGGACTTTGATAGAGGGATGTTATTTTCTTCAGTTGTTTTTTTAGCAAGTAGAACCTAAAAAATATTATTTAATATGAAATACGATAGATGCTTTGGACGTGGCTCAGTGGGAGACTGTCTGACTATAATAGCGATGGTTATTCACTCGGAGGAAAGAATTGTTTTTTGTCACCATTAAAGTCAGACAGTGCGCGGTGTTGAGCTCCACCACGTAACATTCAATATTCCGAAATCGGACAAAAAACGGAGAGCGCAGTGTTAGATTAGGTTATCTCTGCCTACCCCGCTATATCGGGGAAATAAAACTGAAAAATTAAATACTAAAATAGATATATAATTATATAATAGACATATAATTTTAAATACAGAATGACTTAACTAAAACTAACACATTTTTAATATAATTATACAAATAATAGATAAAAACAGTCAACACATACCAAATCTATGACAGAAAATCGAAATTAAGGTTCAGATTAAATACACATCTGTTAAAAGCTAAGTTACACCACATTGGAAATTTAAATGTTATGTTGTAAGAAGATACCTCTATGACTATTACTGCTAATATTATGAACTGCAATAAAACCATTTCTATATAGATTCAAAGACGAACTGACTGATGTGATCCAAGAAGGCTATCTAATAATTGAATTCATCGTATAAAATGATCTCCAAGTTATCTCTTATTGTTCACGAGACAATGGGCCATACAAAGTGACGGAATGGAACAAAATATTTTTCTAAGAAACTTGTCTTTAAATTAATATGCGATGTGTTTATATAGGTTTTTTTTTATCATGATCTCAAGCTTCTTCACGCTTCATCCCGCCATTTAGCGCCATTAACCAGAGGGAACCTAGTGCTAAGACACTCTGTTCCCCACTTTTCTCCCAATTTTCGGGACATTTTGTGTTATGTAGTGAATCTGCAGGCGAAGAAAAAAAAATGCATTCTCCCAAGTGGGAACTGAATCCACAGTCGTTGTGTCAGCTTTTAGACGTGCTGTATCGCTGCGCCATGATGGCCTGGATTAATAATATTGTTATTCCTTTTTCTTAAAGGTGTGGTGTAAGTTAATTTCATATATATTTTTTAGGTTCAGCTTTATCTCTAGTGGGGCAATCCCGGTACGATCAAATTTTTATGTTTTCTTTTAGTTAGTATTTTGCTTAGCGTAGATTAACATTTTAAAAATAATAAAAATATGAAATAATGATTTTTTTATAATTTTGTCTGTTTGTACACGCACATCTTCGCTTCACTTTTTTTTATAATTCAGCTGGACTGCTTTTCTTCTGCACCAGGTGTGCCAGTCATCAAAATAAATTAGTGTAGTGTGGATTCCAGTAGATATTAAGGTGTGTGTGTGCAAAAAATTCAACTTCATCATAGTAGATTCTGCATCATATTTTCGTAAAAATATTCAATGTGCAAACACAATTTTTTACTGTTTTATTATAGTATAGTAATTAGTTAATATATTTGGGATCTACGGTCGCTCACTTCACTAAGGAACACATTTCTTGCATTCTATTGAGCTCTATATCCATCGTTAAATCTCATTATTACAAATATATACTCCTGCAATCTCTAATAATATCTTTTTAATCGACATAATCAAAAAAAAATACAGGAAAAGTTTACAATTATCGATATTTCATAATATACTTACTTCATTGATCCAAGTCATTACAAAACAAATAACAAATATAAACAATTCTTATATAACATTACATTATTATTGACAGAATTCTACGTTTGTAAATTCTATATGTGTGAATAACTTAGCCACGTACCATGGAAAAATTTAAGCGACTATAACAGCTGGAATGCGATTGAAACTATGCACGGCAGATGTGAGGTAAAAAAAGAAAAGCATGGGCACAACAAGTCTCGACACCTTTAGCAGGTTATTTATAACTACAAGTAGGCCTATTGTATTTTGACAGTCAAAAGTAGGATCTATTTTATATAAGAGAACTTATTTATAAAACAGCTTAAATATTAATCATTTTATTAATGATATGATATATTGCAATTAGTTTATTAAGTTATTTTTACTGGTTACGCTACCTTATATTTTTGACAATTTTATATTCAAAATGGAGGGGGATTGATGTAACATATATTTTTCAATATAATTATTGGCGTTTCTAAAGGCATTTTCAAGGAGGGGCCACGGTGATCTCGCGTTTGGAATATATATCGTATTTTGTATAAATTATAATACCTACTATATTTAACTTTGATGTATAGTGTAGTGTCATATATATATATATATATACATATATACATATATATATATATATATATATATATATATATATATATATATATATATATATATATATATACATATATATATATATATATATATATATATATAATATATATATATATATATATATATATATATATATATATATATATATATATATATATATATATATATATGTACAAATGATACCAAGAACTACTTGCTACCTATTTTATTTAAAAATAATCATATTTGTATTTTTTTCTATGTATTTTTTGTATTGCCTAATTGAGTAATGGTAAATAAATATAAAGTTTTCCTTTAAATAATGCGCTCAAATATACCAATTAATCGAATGCTCTGTTAATAGCTAGGTATATCCAGTTAAATCACTCAATAATGGTATCGAAACAGCTGATAGTAAGGCCGATATGAGAAAACAAACAATATTTCTATTCATACTTATCACGGGTCAAGTGGCCGGTAAGTGACGAGCACGCACCGAACCGCCTCGATCCGGTTGTGTTTAAACAATAATTCGTTATTGCACATTCCGACTGTTTTGAAAATAATTTCTCAATGATATAATATGTAGTTTTACTTTTATGTATAACGACTAATTCGTTATTTTATATATATTTATGTAAGTATGTATATGTATATTTCTATGTATATATGTATATAAGTACTATATATGTCTCTCTTGATATATCTTTCCTCTTGAAACACTCTGTGTATACGTTAGAACTGTATTAAAATTCGTAATTTTAAATATCAATTTAATATTTAAAATTATCTATTGAATTGAATTAACTATTGAATTATTTCTATCACTCGAATCCTATCTACCTACACTCGAACCTATGGCCACAATTTAGATCAAAATATAAAATTTACCTTTTTATGCTTTATTGTTTAAATATTTTAAAGCCGCAGAGTATGTTAGGTGGAACGCGCTCATCTCAGGAACAACTAATAGTTTGAACCGATTGTTTTCTGTGTTATATTTATGTTATTGCCATTTGTCTTTACATCACGCTACTCATTGTGATGTAATCCATTGTAACAGAGCTACTTTGGACACGTAGAATGGTAGATAAAGTGAAGCTAGCTTAAATATTAACTGACGTAACCGTCATGTTTCGCGTATGGATTTAACATTTTTTTGGATTATCTTGGTAAAATAGCAAGTACAAAGATATTCCAGTCACCGCTTTCCTCATGTCTTCAGGATATCGAATTTCCCGTGTCTATACAACGCGAGAAAATGAAAAGTGATTCTGTCTTTTTTCTGTCTTTCTCAACCAAAGTCCAACGCTGCTACAAGAACCTTTAAAAAACCACAATTAATAAATTTTAAAATATGTAAATATTCACTAAATAAAATTGTCTATCCAAAGAAATTTCTAAAACGCGAGCAAGTATCAAATTCGGTGATCCATCTACCTTACTAAGTGACATTAATTTCTTCCAATCTTGTCATCATTTCGACATATCCAGTTCAAACTGGTATACTGGTATAGCGAGCGTCTGTTAACTGTTTGTGTTTATTATCGCCTGTCCATTTTCGACGAATTGTGAGTAGTTGACCTCAGTACGATAAATATCGCTTTAGTTATCTTCATATTATTTAATATTTTTCCACAGCAACCAACGCTTTTTATATAGCTTTGACAAATGTTTTGAATGAAATGTAGGCTTTACCTACGTTTTTCTAGTATTATGTAAATATAGTATATATTAGTAGTATATTATTGTGAGATTTAAGTAGTATTAAAGTTATTTAGAAACATATGACCAGTTAAACCAAACGTTATCGAGCTACATCAAAATTATCATATCATTTTTAAATCATTCTGTAAGAAAGTTAAAAATAATGCTTTTTATTAAATATTTTATTCTTATTCACACATGAATCAAAAAAAAATTGTGTTTAAATATTTATAAGATATTGAACCATTGTCGTAATTTCTTCTAAAACTGTGGCTATTCAGTTTCAATTTGTTTTAAATTTAATTATATAATTGTATAACATTACCATAAGCATATATATATATATATATATATATATATATATATATATATATATATATATATATATATATATATATATATATATATATAATTATAAGAAGTAAGTATGCTTATATATATTTTTCAATTTATTAATGATTGGAAAATTTATAGCATACGTGATACATGATATATTATTCATCGACAGCATCTGCCACGGCTTGTGGGTTCAATTCCCACTCGGAGAGAAGGAATTATTTTCATTTTTCACGCTCTGGCAGCAAAGCAAAGAGCGGGGTTGAGTTCCGCAACGCAACACGCAATGCCTCGAAAGGCGGAAAGGGCCTCCATTAACGCTTACTCAAGTCTAAAGTACCCTCTGCCTACTCAGCTATGTGCGGGATACAGCGTGAAGTTAAAAAATGTAAAAAAGATATCTGACAGATGTATACCTACCAGAGGAAGCAGAAGGAAACTCATGTCAAAAAACACTCCGTTCCTCACTTTCTATTCGAAGTAGTGACACTGCATATTGAGTGATGGAACTCAATAGGAGAATATAAAGTCAAAACCATACTTCGAAAGCATATTCTTAATTTAGGAATAAATATAACAAATATAACTACAATCGAGTTATTAAAACAGAAATGACTTCAAAAGTTTTTTTCTGTCTAGACTCTAGTTCATATGTCAATAAAGCAAAAACAACTGGTTGTAACTTGTGTATACATATTTTATATATTAAAATAAAATGGTTTAATTCAAACAATTGTATTTGTTATAAGACTACTTTGTTATGCTACGAATCCACGATAAGGGCTTTAAGTCCAATAAATATTAAATACTAGTACTAGACCAGTTCTAAATATCTAAGGGGTTGTTTTCTTCAGCTTCATTTCGCATATAGCAAGTTAAAAGTAGGAAACGGTATGCATATCATGTCTACTAGACAATAATTATCACAGAGTGAAGCAGTTTTTATATTTATACTCCCTCCAAGTAAATGAAATTATATCTCACAACAGCACAATGGCCTACTTATGTAAAATCCCATATAGGTATAATAGTCACATATATAATACTCATTTCAAATATTAAAATGGGCTCTATGACATTTTAAACAATGTTCAAAAAAAACGAGAAATAATAAAAAACAAACAGATTTTCTTTTATAGTTCATATATAAAACTATACAATTGAAAAGAAGTTATTAATCATATAAGTAACTAAAGCGTTGTGACGTTAAGGTTAGTGCTTAAAAGTTTCAGTTAACTTTTTGAACTTCAATTTAATTTTATTACACATACGAGTATGAAGCAAAGACTGCTGGCTTTTTACAATACCTATAACCTTTTAACTTATTCTTATTTTGTTTTCTTAACATTCATATTTATTATATTAATACAGATAAATGCAATTAATAATGATGATTCTGTTGTATTGTTTTGTAATGGCGTTTTGTACCAACTTAGCACAATCCACTGGCTCATGTCCAGAGACTTTTTTCCCAAAACATGACAGATATATGAAAGATAAATAATTTTAAAATATATTACATTTAAAGTAGGTAGATGAATAAAATATAAACACGTATGTATAACTAAAACTTAGAAAACATACCTATATTATAATATTTCATAATATAAAATCAGCTGTTCGAACGTCAGTTTTATTGGCCTAAACTCTTATCAGTGAGATAACCGAAGAGGTTGAATCGAAGAAAAAGCTTCTTTATATATGATCAGGAGTACGACGCCAAGTTAGTCAGTAAGCGCATGACGGCTTAAGTGGCCGCTTGACAAAAGTATCATATTTAAAAAATGCCACCGGTTGCCGTGCCAGACGAGGTAATTATTTCAACGTATATTAATATTATTTGTAGTGTTTTGCATTTATTATTTAGTTATTTGGATTTATTTTTAATTTTAGCTTTTTTTTTCTATAAAAAGTCAGGTAGGCAAAGACATTTAGTATCTATTAATACAATCTGACCGAAAAATTTTGTAATTATCTGTATATTTTTATTGGGACGTGGGTGGGTGCCTGGTGGTCGGGTTAATTTTTAATTTTTTTTTAATTTGTAGGCTCCGAAGAAACATCTTCGTGTAGCCATTATTGGACAGAGTACTTTCGCAGCTGAAGTGTTCAAGCTATTACAGAAAGATGGACATGAAGTGGTCGGTGTGTTCACAGTTCTGGACAAAGGAAACAGGGAGGATCCTTTAGGTAAATTTTTAATACTATTAAATACTAAAAAGCCTAAGTCTACACTCTAGAGACTGCGGCTTTTATATTGATTTATTTAAACAATTTTGTGCTGTAATATATATTTGTGGTAATTGCTTAAGAATTTTGTATGAATTAACAATCTTATTGTTTTATTTTTGAACGTGTCTGTTAAAAGTTGTATATGATGAATTAGCCTATAATGTGCTTAAAAGAAACTTATTTTGACAGAACTGATTTTAAATATCATAAGCATTGTAAAATTTTAATTATTTGTAACTTTCATCGCTTAAAATTTAAAAATACTTGTATAGAACTGGACTTATATGGACTTATAATTTTTTTTTGTATAGCTTCTCGCTTTATCTTTAATACACGAAAGTCAGAGAGAGCCCAGTGTCAAGACATTCCATTCTCTTTCCATACTTGAGACATTGCCGCGCGTGCTTTTACCAGAGCGGGGAAAATAATTAAAAAAACAATTTATTTCACGATCGACATTATCGGAAGCCCCAACCGTAACGTTAACGTTCAGACGCTGTTCCACTGCGCCATGATAGATTTTCTGACATTCAATTTAAAATAGATTCACTTTGCTTACAAGTTTACCAAATAAGTTATCATAGCTGGAATTTCGCGTAAATGATATTATTATAGCCAAGTAGGTATGTTTATTTTAGTTTAGAGAACTCGATAAAAACACATCGTGATGGGGATAAGTGACAAAACACGAATATGTGTTGTAATTTTTTATGTGTTATATCCATATATGTTATGGTGATTACACATTGTACGTATGTCATGTCAGTAATTGAACTTAATTAGATCTTTGAATAAGGTAATCGTGACACAATGGTGTGACAGTGACAGTGTCTGACTATAAACGCGACGGTAGTGAGTTCGATCTTAACTCGAGGGATTCATTATTTGCATCTCTCCGTTTTTAAAAGTAACGAATGGAGTGTCTTACCACTAAGCTAATCTATATAAAATATAATTTAATTTAGTTTTAGCTAATTTTTTTATATAATTTTTTTAATGTACTAACTTTGGTTTTTAATGTTAATTTTCCTTATTTTCCATAGCTACTATTGCTGCACGAAATGGAAAGCCAGTGTTTAAATACAAAACATGGAGAATCAAAGGCAAAATCATACCAGAAGTATTGGAGGATTACAAATCGGTAAGTGGAATTGTTTAAAAACGGTACCTACATAACATACTTATAAAGATAAGAGATGTGCTCTGTGTCTTCCAAAAGTACCTAACTGTAATTAAAATAAGATATTCTTTTTATTTATTAGGAAACGAGTGTGAAAACAAAAAAATATTACACAATACAATTGACAATATCTTATTAAAGCGGAAAATTATAAAATTTGCGACGGCTGGCGTATATATACATACGAGTATTTTGTGTGAACCATTGTTTAAAGCTTGTACCATTTTACATTTATATTTATGCCTTAAAATGAAAATGTTCTTAATATATACATATTTAGATTTTTTGTTATTATGAATGATTATGTTTTCAGCTCTATACAAAGTTTATTCTTTTTTAAGTTTTGAATTACTTGTGGTATTATTCTAGGCATAATAAAACTTTCAATACTTTTTAAATTATTGTTAAAAATTAATTTATCTCATATTTGTCATTAAAAATATAACAAATCTCTCGTTATTATTTTAAGCAATACATTTTTACAGCTCTATACCTGAAAGAATATTAGCAGTGAATGCTCTATAATACTATATGTGGAATCACTTGAAATAGTGTAGGTTAGGATTTATCATAGACTGGCTACATTTTTTAAATTATTAAATTCTGCAGCAGAATCACTTCTCACTGCGAAAGAAATGGTTATGAGTTCGACGTCGAACCTCTCCCAGGGGATTGATTATATTTAGGTTATTTTTTTACTGAATTAATTTCTTTGTTAGTCTGCTGGCTGACAAAGTGCGGCCGGAGAATTTCGTCACTTAACACGCAATGTTTCGAAAATTGAGCGATAGGTAGAGAGCAGAGTATCATTACACTAGGTTACCTCCGCGTGCCTTTCTATATGTAGTAAATATCTCAAAGATGTCCCAGCCAATTTAAATTCGACTTTATGACAAATTGTACTAAGTTTTAATTTTAAAAAGTCTGTAGACTGACTTTAGTATAATTTCTATCACTATGAGAGTGTACTATTGTTTTAGAGTTCATACGATCATCGCATCTGACCTATTTGTATACTGGCGCGTTTGTTCGTTTCCTACCAACACGTCTATGAAGCATGTCTATTATCACACGGTCTGTCAGACCTCCCGACCTCGGTATCTTATCCCACGTTTGTGCCAAATTATATAGAAGCTATAAATATAAATTATAAATGTTAATCTAAACACGACAAGACACTAGATGTAACCGCTTTTTGTGTAAAACAAAAATGGATTGTTATTATACAGATATAGTTTTATCATTAAAAAAACAACTTGACCGATCCGATGTCCTTAAATATACATAATACTGATATATTTTTTCCTTATATTTATATTATAGAACATAGAAACAATTAATCTTATTCGTAAATTATATCAAGAATCCATCTATTAGGAAATACCTAATTTAAAATAATGCTTTTATATATTAGAAAGCAATGAGACACGTCGTTAAAACGATCAGCAATACTAGGTATATCTACAGATATACTTATTTAATTTTACTTATAACAAGTTATTTTTGAATACCACGTCCTTTTGTTTCTAGGTAAATGCAGATATTAATGTTCTGCCATTTTGTACACAATTCATTCCAATGGAAGTCATCATTTCTCCTAAATACCAGAGTATTTGCTATCATCCCAGTATATTGCCAAGACATAGAGGTGCTTCGTCAATAAATTGGTAAGTCTCAAAAATTCTACGTTACTATATAAGACTTATTTTTAACTTTAATAAATAAATTTTTAATCTTTAATAAATCTGTTAATACAAACACTCAACCGGATTTTTTTGTTATAAAAACCATATTAAATGTTTATTACAGGACCTTAATAGAAGGAGATACAACATGCGGCCTGTCTATATTCTGGGCCGACGACGGGTTAGATACTGGACCGATATTATTGCAGAAGACCTTCCCTTGCACCATCGACGATACTGTCGACACATTATACAACAAATATCTTTATCCCGAGGGTAAGTAGAGAGAAAAAACCGATAAATATAAAACCAGTGATGAACTACCTAATAGATATATTAGAACCCTATACTTGTTATTTTAAATTCAAATTAAAAAAATAAAAGAAACTGCCAATAGATTGAGGATAAGAATATGCATATTTGTATATATTATAATACTAATATTATAAAGCTGAAGAGTTTGTTGCGTTCAACACGCTAACCTCAGGAACTACAGGTCCAAATAAAAAAAAAACTTTGTGTAAATGAATATTCAGTAAGCTTTTATATATATAAGAAATTATCACGCTTATATAAAAAAAACATATATAGTATTACTTAAATAAGTCAATATTTTACCCAGGTATCAAAGCCTTAGCGGAATCAGTGAACATGGTAGCCAATGGCACTGCACCAAGGATAGCACAGACAGAAGAAGGAGCTACTTACGATCCTGCTTTATTTAAGCCAGAAACTCATCAGGTACTGTATGCATTTTTTTTTCTTAGCAAAACTTCCATCCTATAGTGAATCTGGTCACATATTTTCGTATATAAAGTCACAGTATGGCGTTTCAAATAATTTTATTTTAATAGATGAGATTTGAATGCGTTCTAAACTATTTATATTTAAAAGAAACGTACAGTAATAAAACTACAGATCGTTTTCTATAAGGAAATAAATTATAAGCAAATTAAGTAATTTGAAACAGCTGACCGAACTAGAAATCGTATGCAATGAACGGGTTTTTTGTATAAGCAACTGCATTAACATACTTAGCTTGACTAAGGTAATAACTTCTCACTAACGACCTCAAGAGTAATAATTGATTTTAAGTAAAAAAGGAAAAGCTATTATATAACTATGATGAATAATATTATCTATTAATACATGAAGCAAAAACTATGGAAAAAACTTTATTTATAAAAATTTAAAGTTTATGTATAAGAGACTTCACTTACACATAAACTATAAATTTTCGTAAACGCAGAACGCTAATATTTTTCAATAAAAATGCTTATAAAGTACTGTATTAAATCAATAAATAAAACATTACGCACACTACCATATGTTTGATAATATAATTTTTGTATAAAGTGGCATATATGTTGCTATGGCAACGCGTATTATACGCGTTAACGGATCCTCAAGTACATTTAAATCATATATGTAATGTTACGGGGAACGAAGTGTCTTAACACTAGATTCCCTCTGCCTACCCTATATGCAGGATATGGCGTGAAGCTATATGTGATTAATTAATTCCATCTGTGTTATTTGCTGATTAAAACATATTTTTTAATTTTTTCCAAAAATTTTTTGAGTAAGTCTTATTAAATCCATAATCATTTGATTATAAAGATAGCTATGTATGCAGATCGTCGTGACTTGGTACTATTTAAATTTGTTTCTAGGTAAGATTTAAAAACAAAGTTCTGCTTATTATTACGAGACTGAACCCCACCTGCAAGAATATTTTTTTATCATCTATTATGATGTGAAATTTCAGTCTAGCCACAATAAGATTTTTGATAATGTATCATTTTCGCCACCATCTTTTGCCTATTTTGAAAACATCACGTAAGGTCTTAATTTTAAAAGTAAAATTATGAGTTACATATTAATAATACTATCCTTCTTAATAACATAGATCGATTGGTCAAAAAATGGGAAGGCGCTACATAACTTTATAAGAGGCTTAGACTCATCACCTGGTGCCACTACTTCTATAAAACCACAAACTAAGAACGGTGTTGATGAAACCAGTGATGCTACAATTGAGATTAAGTTCTTTGGATCATCTTTATGGGAAGGAGAGTATGAAACTGAAGGAGATAAAATATATATAGCGGGACTTTTGAAACCAGCCGTAATCCATGATGCAGGATTGTTGATTACAGCTAACGATGGGGTTAAGGTCAGTTTAGAAAAAGATTTTCTTTTTTTAATTACATTGAAATGTAATTTAGATCAGTATTTATCAAATTAATAATTAAATTTATTTACGTAAACTTAATTATTGTTCTTTTATTATACATTTTCATAAATTAAAAAAAAATCTTTTATTTATATAGACATTATATAATAATAATTTAATAAAATATATAAATAAAAAATCATAAATATTAACTATGTGAATTAAATAATATTATTTCAAAATACTTCCAGCTAAATATCCAAAGATTAAAAGTGAACGGCAAAATGATCAACGCCCAAAACTTCTACAAGTCAACGGAAAACAAAGTATCACTCGAACTGTCCGCCGAAGAGAAACAATTCATAGAAAATGTACGTGACATTTGGAAAGCTATACTGAGAATAGACATAGACAATGACACGGACTTCTTCTATTCAGGGGCTGCTTCGATGGACGTAGTGAGGTTGGTGGAAGAAGTAAAAGATATAGCTAATATAGAATTGCTAAACGAGGATATTTACATGAATACAACGTTTGAAGAATTCTATGCAATGTCTATATTAAAAATCCGCGGAGGTTCCGCAAGTAAAGAGATCGTGTATGAAGGTGTAGAATTAAATGTAAATAAAATGAAAGTCAAATTTCCAACACAGTTGTTTATTAATGGAGAATTTGTGAACTCGGATAGTGGCAAAACTTTAACGTTAATAAATCCTACAGATGAATCTGTTATTTGTAAAGTTCAAAGCGCATCTAAAGCAGATGTAGATAAGGCGGTGAAAGCGGCACAAGTCGCATTCGAGGAGGGCGAGTGGTCAAAAATTAGTGCAAGAGAAAGAGGACAGTTTCTGTTTAAGTAAGTAGGATTTTAATAATTTACTTCACAAGTTCAGTTGTTAAGTTATTTCTGAATTAAAACTGATGTAAATATTTAACTATAAACAAATATATATTTTTTATTATTTTAAGTTTCTTTTGTATGTTTGGAATAACATTTTAAATAATGACAATGTAAAAAGTTACCCAATTTTAAATCTCTATCAAATATTCAACAGATTGGCAGATTTAATGGAACAGCACAAAGAGGAGTTAGCCACAATAGAATCGATAGATTCAGGCGCAGTTTATACACTCGCTCTAAAAACACATATAGGCATGTCCATAGAAACTTGGCGGTACTTCGCTGGTTGGTGCGACAAAATCCAAGGTGCCACCATACCTATAAATCACGCTAGACCTAACAGAAATTTAACAATAACTAAAAAGGAACCTATTGGAGTATGTGCCTTAATCACGCCGTGGAATTATCCTCTTATGATGCTCTCATGGAAAATGGCGGCATGCTTGGCGGCTGGCAACACCGTTGTGATGAAACCAGCTGCGGTAAGCTATTAAATATATGGTTGCTATTGTAGTAATACTTTTTATTTTTACATTAAAAATAGAAACATCTCCTACACATACATATTTTATATATAATTCAATGTAAATCAGTAGCTTATCATGGCAATCTATTTTTATATCACCCGACTAAAAATGATTAAAATAAATTTACCAGCACTATATAATGTACTTTTATACGACTAATTTACTAAATAAATAACTGATATAAATCAAATCCACAGGTATGTCCACTCACAGCTCTCAAGTTCGCGGAGCTGTGCGTCCTCGCGGGTATTCCCCGGGGTGTCGTCAATATCCTACCAGGAAGCGGCGCGCTCTGTGGACAGGCGCTAGCCGACCATCCGATTGTAAGAAAACTGGGATTCACAGGAAGCACTGAAATTGGTTAGCATAATAATGGTTGTAAATAAAACATATTTAGCTTCACGCTGTATCCCGCGCATAGCAGGGTAGACAGAGGGAACCTAGAAGTGTTAAGACACTCCGTTCCCTACTTTCCGCCTTTGCCTTCTTAATCGAACCTATGATCGTCATCTTTACAGTGAGGCCACAGGGCCCGGCCGCAGAAGCATAACGAAATAAATAAATTAGGCGAGATAAATCATTATCATTGCGTTAATATCGATACATGTTAATTCCACTGGTCCCTTATCGATTTTCTACGTGACTTAACAACACTTTATTTGTTCTCAGGACAAACGATAATGAAATCTTGTGCTGTATCAAATATGAAGAAAGTGTCTTTGGAACTAGGTGGGAAGTCACCATTGGTGATATTTGAAGACTGCGAGCTTGATAAAGCTATTAGAAATGTAAGGAAATCGTAGAAAATAACGTTATTATTTAAACTATAATTAAAATATATTATTTAAATTTAAAGCAAACTGAAATATGCAACTAATAAATTATTTTATATACATCAATTATCATAAAAAAATGTTACAATATTTAAATTTGGGGTCATTGTTCTGTTTTTTTTTATTTCAGGGTATGGCATCAGTATTTTTCAACAAAGGCGAGAATTGTATAGCCGCTGGACGGCTGTTTGTCGAGGAGAGGATTCACGATGAGTTTGTAAGGAGAGTTCTAGAAGAAACTAAGAAAATGAGCATTGGAGATCCCTTGAATAGAGGAACTGCACACGGACCACAGAACCATAAAGCACATATGGATAAGCTTATCGAGGTATAGTCTCGTACCGCTATACATATTATATAATTATACTATTTTTGCAGTCTTTAACCCTTATATATCGAGAGTAACGTAATTTATATTGATGATCAGAAAAGAAAATAGTTATAAGTTAAAGAGGGTACGGACCAAGTGTGTATAGTGTTAATTATATTTCAATAATAAAAAAATCTAACGTTCACGTGTGTGTGTGTGTGGGTGTTTTGGACAAGTAACAGAGGAACTTATTGCTTTATTTCTATTTTAAAATTCTTTGTTTTTTTATAGTTTTGTGAACGTGGTGTTAAAGAGGGCGCCAAGCTTGTGTATGGCGGCAAGCGCGTGGACAGGCCGGGATACTTTTTCACGCCGACCATCTTCACTAACGTCACCGATGACATGTTTATCGCTAAAGAGGAGTCGTTTGGACCTATTATGATTATTAGCAAGTTTAGCAGCAAGTAAGTTGTTTCTTCAATGTTTATATCTATTACTTTCTCTTTAAAAAAATTACAATTTAATATAAATTTTGGTTACAATTTGCAGTTATTATTTCATAATAATATAAGTTATTGAGACAAGGAGAATTTTATTTTACACTTTTTGTACACAAACATAACTGCCAAATTATCTAGTCTATCAACACTAAAATTTACTTATCTCAGTGCAAAAACGACAAATAAAATAAAATACCATATGCAGTGCTAGTGTTGCAACATGAATTAAAGCTCTTAAAAATGTATGGGCCCATATATTATATCTAATAGATATTAATTATATATAATCGATAACTTTTTTCATTAGAAACATCGATGACGTGATACGACGTGCAAACGATACTGAATACGGCCTCGCAAGCGGCGTGTTCACCCGCGATGTGTCCAAAGCTTTGCGTTTTGCGGAACGCATCGATGCAGGCACTGTATTCGTAAACACCTACAATAAGACGGATGTTGCGGCGCCTTTTGGTGGCTTCAAGCAATCTGGATTTGGAAAGGATTTAGGTACGTTTATATAGAAGTGGAGCTAAACCTGGATAGTGCAATAAACATATATCTAAAATTATATATATAATTATAATTATTACTATGATATATTGATAATTATAATATAAATATATATATAATTGAAGTTGAACAACATGGTTAATATGCATTAATTTTGTAGTAGGTAAATATTTCAAATCAAAATAAAAATTTAAATTTTGCTTGATGCATTTATAGTGTTCAAATAAAAGGCAAATTTTCTAAACCGCCATTGTATTTTTAAGTTTATCAGTTACTTTTTTGTTAATTGCAATAAAAATATATAGTAAATAATTAGTTAAGAAATTAAAATAATATTTAAATAATTGTAAAAGACATTATTTTAATTTGTATTAACCATCTTATTCAAGTATTATTTTATTTACAGGACAAGACGCGCTCAATGAATACCTTAAAACGAAGACAATTACGATTGAATACTAACGCGAAGAAATAGAATAAAATAATCTTAACATCTTTTTAAACAATATGTAAATATATGTATGTTATAACATTATATACACATAATTGAGGAAAAATATCTATCTAATATAATTGTAAATATAAATTTATTGTAAATAATGGATAAGCTCATTTTATATAATAAACGACTATTTAAATTATATATTGTATTTTATTTATTTATATCGTTCAATTATTTTTTGTCCGTTGGTTACGCGATGGCTGTGGGTTCGATTCCCGCTCGGGGAAATGATTTATTTTCATTCCTTCGCTTTGGTCACATACATTTTAGTTTACTTAAATTTTAGTTCCGCCACTCAACACGCAATGTCTCGAAAATTGGAGAGAAAGCGGGAAATGGAGATATATGCGGGATATGGCGTGAATCTATCTATCGTTCTATTTATCAGAGAAGGTGAAAAGAAAAATATATGATTTTATAATTTGTAAGCCTTATGTAAGAAGTATGAACTAGAACGCCACGTTTCCGAGCTTCGCTAACACACACACTGGCAGCGTTCACTGGTCTGTATTTATGAAAGTCAATGCTTCCTCTATATACGATATGCATATTAAATACGTCACTCACACAATACTTGGGATTTAATGGCATACTTTAAAAAATATGTTTGCTCCACTTACTTCACAAAAAATGTCCCTTTAGTAAAAATGTTCATAATACATGAATTAGCTTTATTATATTCGTACAACGTATACATGCAACGTATGTACTGGTATAATATGTACATACATATTATATGGAAGTCATATCCCCTAGGCGTGGAACTAAAGCCATTTTTTTTTGTTGTGAGTTTATTGCGGTTAGCCCTATTGGCCTTGACAGCGACACCGGTTAGGGGAGGGAAGAGGGTACTCTGTCCCTGAGAAGTAGCAAGCACTATCGTGTCTGCTTGAGACGAAACGTCGGCGGCAAGGGCGTCCCCTACGAGACTCGAGCCTCGGCTACTAAAGCCATTAAAACACCATTAGCATTGGATTATTTTAAGATTCCATTAAAATATTTAATACTAGTCAAGTAAATTGAATGTGTATATAAATTTATATAATTAGAATGATAGGAGGTAGCAGTAGGTATGTAGGAAGTAAGATCTCTTTTAGTTGCACTGGGGATAGCAAAAATCAAAATCCGAACGATCACATCAATTCTGGTAAATGGTGTCTTAGAAAAGTCCACAAAGCTGAACGTGGATGATACCTTAGTGAACCATTTTGGGTCGATCGTAATGACAGCCATATTAACTAAAGCCCAAGCACTCACGCTCATCGGCAACATCAACCTTGCCTTGCCCTTCATCGACAGACTAAACCTCTTCCAAATGCACTATATCAGTCCAAACCTCATAACGACCATCACTCAAGAGCTAGCAAGATTATAAAGCTGTCCATCGGACGTGACTTAGCGCTCAACGAGATTTGTGATGGAATCTTCCCAACTCATTACTCGCTCCCTGAGGAATTCGAGATATACGGGCGAGCACGGATACACTCCATAAAATGTTAAATAAAAATCGATATAAGATACTATCTGCAAGTGTCTTCATGTATAACTTAGAGAGATAAACCAAATTATTGCCGAACTACTTTAGTGAATAATGTGCGAACGTCTTCTGTAAATAGGGTTTTTCTTTCTCATATATATCTCTATACATATGGATATATAGAGCAATATGTAGCAAATAATATTTATTTGCTTACCAATATTTAATTAATAATGAACGAAATATTTATGTCAAAATAAGAATTTTCAATTTTGAATGACAATTGATGAACTGAACTGGATACTGATGTCACTTGTCAGTGAGTGACATTTTATTAAATGTAAATACTATTTAATTTTTGTCGCAAAACTAATCACACGTAATAAATATGAGTAAACTTCCCTTGAGGGATATTTCACCTGTCTTACAAGCTTTTCGAAACTTCCTTCTCGGTGTATGTATTGGTTTATTCTCTATTCTAAATGTTATATAAGTAACCTAATCGTTCTTAATATAAAAAATAATAATACAATATTTTACATATTATGATATTACTAATAAATATTTTTGCTTATTAGAGGAAGCATACGAATGCATTGAGATTCGAGCCTCTTGTAGCAGCTAGGACCCAACCTCCACCTGAAATTCCTGATGGAGTTAGTCATAAGTATGGGTTTATATCAATATAGTCATTTAAACAATGCTTCATATTGTATAGAATTATTAATATATATCATGTATATATATTAATATAATTTATATTCAATTAAATTTATTTCCAGGCATGCTCACAATTATTATTATACTCGAGATGGTCGACGTGAAGTCATTCCGCCTGTGTCCATAACCCAGCAATTGCTTGCAGACAGTAGTGCTGACAAAGAGTAAGTGATATTTTATATAAATAAAAATTAATATAAATTCCTTGTGCATATATTAAAAAATGTCAATTAATATTACCTGATATTAGAAAAGTCCTTGATAAACTGTCCTTATATACTCTCTAGATATACCAAATTTCATATCAATCAGTACAAATTCTATGAGAAGGGGCTGAAATTTCTCTCTCTCCCTCTGATTTACGATATATAGGTCTTTTTATTTATAAATGTCAATCATATAATAAACAATAAAATTTTACATGCTGCTCCCCTAAAAATGTACTATTTATATACTAAATATAATATAATCTTATGTATTTTGCAGCACTCCTAAATCTGCAGCAAATGTAAGACCAACACCAGGAAAGTTATATGAATGGGATAAACATTATTAAATACCATTTCTTAGTGAATTATGTACAATTAAAGAATAAATACTAATAGATCACTTCACTTGATGTTGTCAATTTTACCTATTTCATAAAAAAACATCAAAATCTGGACTAATATTATAAAACTGAAGTTTGTTTAGTTGAACATGCTAACCCCAGCATCTACTTAATAAAAAAGCTTATATAGGATACATGTCTATCAAGGAATGGGTATTACTAAACATGACCTAACTACACCTGCAGACACTAAGAGAGAGAAGAAGAATTCTATACAGTTATTTCTATTTTATACCCAGCTATGTTCATATGTTTTGTTTTTTTTAAATTATTCAACATTATTTATATTTGACCATGTGGTCATATACACAATAGCTGTAAAATAATAAGCATATGATATCCACCTATATATCTATACAACTTATTTATTCTAAATAAATAAATAAGAAACTTAAGAATTGAAATGCAGACAAAAACAAGTGGCTTCAAAAATTTTATTTGACACAAACAACACAAAGTATTTAACACTTAGGTCACAAATCAAGTCGACAGCGGCATCTTAAAGTTTAAAATATAAATAAAATACCAATCTAACCTTAGAATTCTTTGTTTACTTATAAATATTATATATACATTAGCTGCGGTATTTGGAACTTCTCAATGTGCACTTAATATTGATGAATAGCTATGATTTTTACTATATATAGAGTAAACGAGTATGTTTAAGTAGTAAATAGTCTCTGGTAACAAGACAAAGCGCGGCGTTGAGTTCCATCACTCAACACGCAATGTCTCGTAGCATGGAAATGGGGGAATGCAGTGTCTTGAACTCTTAACACTAAGCTCCCACTACCCACCCTGCTCTATGCAGGAGCTATAAAAATAATAATTGTTATTTCTTATAAATTTTAGTTAGTTCACATCTATGAAGAGATATACATGAAACTATTCTTGTTACATAACGGTAAAGATAGTAAGTTTATAGAACTGTTCATTATTATTAACATATTATATTCTTATATATGTGAGATTACATCCTTATAATAATAACAAAATATATGTTGCAGCCAACTATCCAAAAATAGATAGGCAAATGACTTGGATTTGAGATATTAAACTACCTGACAGAGGCATTTGCAAGTGAATTTTTCAATTATATTAATACCTGCTATTGAAAAAAGGTCTGGTAAAAGATTACAATATAATGTTAAAAAAAACATATTTGATTAGATTTTTCTTATGACTAATCTAAAAATGCAGTTAATTTATTAATATATTCTTATTTAATTTTTTACAACATGGTCAAGCTATTGTATGTATAGTTGTATAATGGTGCATTAGTGTTGCTACATCCGAATATTATTTCAGGGTATTCAATTCATAAATAGGCTAATCTATTAATTGAATGGCAATTAAATACTGCAACATATATATTATATATTGTTAATTTAGAATTAAATTTTGCTACACACTACTCTTATATATTCATTTAATTTCTAATTCTCTTTCCAATATAAATATAAAGACAATTTTATGTTATTGTTATTTAATAATACACTATAAACTTAATATATTATAATATTGTTTAAGGTTGTTATTTCATACAAAGATAGAAGTGTTTTTTTAGAAAACATAATTTTTTTTTAACATTTTCTGTTACTGATACAATTAAGCCATACGTTTTTATCAAGGTATGTAATTCTAATTTCAATACTATATTATGATGGAATATTTTAATATCCAGTCATAATTTTACAAGTCACATTGTGATTATATAACTGTAAATTACGAAATCTTTTTTTAAATCCTAATCACTAGATAAATATTTCCAAGATATAAGTCCAAATGCTTTAAAAGTGATCATAGTAAATATACACAATAGCATTTTAATTGGTTTTAAATAAGATTAAATAACAATATACTTAATATACAATTAAAAAACACAAGTTTCACATTTCGTTCAAAAACAATATCAGAAAAAGAATATTTCAAAAACAAAGACAAAAAATAAATAGCAAAAATTCCATATACTAATCACTGGTATCAGTGGTTTCCGGTGTACGAATATGCATCATGGAGAAGGTCCCAAAGCTGAACGCTCTATTCCTAGTCGGTCTTTTGGACCGATATCTAAACCTGTGTCATTTATCGCCGTCCACTTGTTTCCTAAACTGCATCGCATCTCCGTAAGCTTTTTTAACCGCTTTACGATCCGTCGGCTTCCTTGATTCTATTAATTTCGCTTGATCTACAGATTTATCTATACCTAAAGGCTCAAGTTTATTTGGCGGCAACCATTGCCATGTCCGTTTTACGTCAAAGAATAATACTAGGTATAAAATTGGCTCATGAGCGTAGTTTTTCTTGAGATTTAATACATCTTGAGGTGGAACAGGAAGAGGTACGCCGTTATAAATGTATCCTTTAGGCATTTTAGGGTCAATTATTAAAGCTGGATACCAGGGGTAGCCTCTGTAACATGAAATAAAATTTATGGACGATAGAAATGATATTTTAACTAAATCAATTACTAACAACGACATATTATATTTATAGCTTCTACTTTTAAATTTATTTTGAAAATGATTTAGGTAGTCTCTATACTTTAGGCATGTTCTTTAAAGAAGAACAATCTGAACGAATATTCTTATTTTAGGATGATTTTGTTCATTCATTGTTTTTTTTACTTGTCTACTTACTTTTGACATACATACCTGCATTTGGCCCAAACAAGTTGTAAAGGTTCTAGCTGTACATCAGACTGTAAACTTTTCACTGGAGTTTTTGATGTTGACGATCTTGTGCCGCGACCCTGTATAGTAATGTCATATAATTAATATTTAACTCATCTTCTTCACTTCCGTCTTACCCTGCAAATACCAGCCAGGCAGAGACAACCTAGTGTCAAAAAACTAAGTGAAAACTAGTGTCAAAATGTTTGCTCAATGGCGAAACTTAATATCGAAACTTTAGAGCGGGGAAATAATAATAATTCATCCTCCCGAATCCAGTACCATCAGACCACTGTCAGTACCATAGTCAGACGTAGTTACACTGCACAGCTACTATTTAATTAATAATAAATAATAATATTAATAGTCATTAGTTTCTGATTCACATATTCTTTAGGATGTACCTTAACAGGTGTGGTGGGCGGGTCTGTGACGTCGGCGGCGCGTCGCCCGCGTCGGCGGGGCTCCGGCCCACTGCCTTCCACTGTAGAGTCCATCGTCTCATTGTAACTGGATCTGAAAAATATATTTATAGTACTATTCATATCAGCAGAATGACTTCAAGGTCATCGTGGCGCAGTGCCACGGCGTCTCAATGTAAGCGCGGTGGGTTTGGGTACGATTCCCATTTGTAGGAGTAAATTATTTTCATTTCAACACTCTGTAAGACAGAGTGCGCTGTGCGACGTTGAGTTCGGCCACGCAACAGGTTACGCAGTGTTACGCTTTAAGCAGATAGTGTAGGACGAAGTGTTTTGACACACTAGATTCCCTCATTCTCTGAAAAAAGCGTGAAGCTGTATAAACAGAAATCCAATATTGGAAAACAGTCTGCAGGTTATGTGTGTGTATTACCTAAGCCGAGATTGACTTGATTGATTGATTGTGTCAATAATTGATTAAGTACAATAAATATCATAAGGACAAAACTAAAAACAAGAGAGATTTTTTTATTTATAAAAAAATGTATATATCAGAAATATTGCCACTTGATTTTTATTGCCCATCCCATTTTATTCACAATAAAAATATATTTATATCGATATAAATAACTATCACAATATGCATCACAAATTAAAGTCTCACCCATCGCTCGAGCTGAACGAACAGGAGTGGTCGGAAGCATTTTCATCATCGTAGTGAGTACAGGACGAGCACGATTGCGACCACACCGAACTACTGCTGGACGACCTGTATAGACAAATATACAAATATATTTATACAATGGAACTAGAATATATATAAAGCTTATTTATTTTTGATAATACATTCATCATCATTTTTTATAATAAAAACTATCAATGATATTGATTTCTATACTTTCCTTATAACGTGTATAAAGAAAACAATAGAAACCTGACTACCATCGTCGGTTGAACGGACTCACCATTGTCCCAACTCAAACGTTTAGGTAAAATTTTAGGATAAAGTTTTAAAAAGATGTGGCGCAGTAATATAAATTTGTGTATAAATATTAGTATACTTTTACAAAATCTATCCTTCACATATCTTACTATCCAGACATTACTATCCGTAGTCTTAACAACAACAAAAGGTACTTGTTTAATTGCACTATATTTTATTGTACTATTGCTTTATACTATTATTATTATACATAATTATTATTATATTTTATTATTATTTTTTATGTACTATATTGTGATAGCTTAAGTAATAAACGATCAGATAATATTAGTTTTAAAATTTATATTAAAGTTTTAGAATGTTTATATGTATTTATATATACATACTTCACCCTGTCTTATGGGAACACAATATTTCTGTTCATTATTAGTATAACCAATATCAGTATACAGTTTGTTTACAAGACCAACTGACGTCACAGTAGATCAACATAGCATGTGCTGCTTCCGTCAAAATCACACGGAAAATATAAAATTTACATAAATTGTATGGCATTTGACAATTAAAATTTTGTGATCTGTATGTGTGCGTAGATTTTTTTATATCTACAGATCTGATTTAGACACTTTTCGAAAAAAATCCTATAATATTGTATAGGCATACCTGGACAAAGCCAGATCGCTATCGGAGCCGACCTCCCCGGGAGGACCGCGGTACTGTAGGAAGGAGGCGCTGCTGGGCACACCCACGCCCTCACCGCCCGGTTCCCCCGTATGTCTGTATACAAAAATATGTTGTTTATTTATAACATTATTATAATAACTATGTAAACACTATATCGTCGTTCTTATTAAAGAATTCTATACAATACTGATGATGTACATCTACATACACTATCACTATAATCTTACGTCCAAATATTTAATTATTTGTTACAACTTTATTGGGCACCAATATGTTATGTATATGTATCTGCAATATAATACTTTAAATAATAATTTAAAAACAATTTTTAGCTTGCACATTCCAAGACAAGCTATTGAACAATCCCTACTTTTCTTTACTCAAATATCTACATTGTATTGGTTAATATGTTCCGAGGGCATATTAACACAATAACAAATCGTATCTAAACTAATGAGTCGATACAGACTTATCTTTATCTTGTTTCCGCGGCCGTCCTCGCCCTTTCTTTCTGGGAGAAGTTTCTAGATTCGCTCTCCCCATACTAGCTGAGAGTGTTGGCAGACTTGCTGTAAACAAAAAAATATTTGTTAAATTCATAGTTACTGAATATATAGACAAGTTGTCAAAAACATATATAAATGTGCGTGTGTGCATGCTTGCGTGCGCGTATGTGCCTGTGTGTGTGCGTGTGTGTGTGTGTGTGCGTGTGTTTGTGCGTGTGTGTGTGTGGGTGTGTGCGTGTGTGTGTGTGTGTGCGTGTGTGTGTGTGTGCGTGTGTGTGTGTGTGTGTGTGTGCGTGTGTGTGTGTGTGTGCGTGTGTGTGTGTGTGCGTGTGTGCGTGTGTGTGTGTGTGCGTGTGTGCGTGTGTGTGTGCGTGCGTGTGTGTGTGCGTGTGTGTGTGTGTGTGCGTGTGCGTGTGCGTGTGCGTGTGTGTGTGTGTGTGCGTGTGTGTGTGCGTGCGTGTGTGTGTGCGTGTGTGTGCGTGTGTGTGTGTGTGCGTGTGTGTGTGTGTGTACGTGTGTGTTTGTGTACTAATATCAGTAGTATCATAATTCAGCTAATCTATTAGAGTACATGCTACCTTTGTCCAATCCAAGAACCAAGATCTCATCCAAACTCCAAGAGGCATTTAGAATTATACACATGTGTAAGACATATGCATATAGATACAACAAATATATTACCGTCTGATCCGAAACTCTTAGGTGGCGTCGCGAGTGTAGAGGGCGACACTAACAGAGTAGGTTTTCGCAGACCACCCAGCAGACCTAGACCTGCAGGATTTCATTTTTATTTTATTAATATTGTAAGAATGTCTTTAGATTCTAAAAATAAATTTTTGACATGTTCTTTTGACACCTGAATTTGTCCACTTCGTATTTTTTTAACAAAAGCCAATCAGCATCCCAGAATGCATTTATAAAAGAATTATTATTTTTACTACTTCGGGAGTTCATACTTTCTTAACCCTGCGAAATATAACAAATGAATAAATGGAGAATTTTGTAATTACCACTAGTACTAGTACTAGTACTGGATTCAGGTTGCTTTGAAGGTGATTTTTCTGGTGTAGCCAACTTTTGTGTACGTTCTACTGTTTTCTTAGGTACAACAGGTGTTTCTGAATCTGTTGTTGGTGTATCTGAAAATAAAGAGAAAGTATTAAAATATTTTTATTATATGATACAACTACTTATTTCTCTTGGTTTTCTTGAACGGTACAATGATTTCAAATTAATTATAGATATAATATAAAATATTTAGATAAATTAAACAGTACCTATCCTCTAGCGGCAGGATGTCCAATAACTAACAACTATCTCGCTCTATCGTATGATAATACACTACCTATCTCCGTCGGCTGCCGCGGCGCGGAGTGCGCGGAGTTCGCGGAGGGCGCGGCGCGTCCCCGTCCGCGGCGGCCACGCCTCCCGCGCCCTCTGCCGCGTCCTCTCCACCAGTTCCTGTTCACCTTGCCTTTCGATGGCGACTCGTCCCTCTATAAAATAAATATACTTAGTAACACAATAGTCACCTCCTGTAACATCTGTATAGTATACAATTTGTTATCTATTAACAACGTACAGTGTTAGTTTCATCATCCGTGTCAATGCGAACACTCGGCTGGCGTCTTTCGCTGCGAGCCACTGATACGCCTCGTTCACTGCGTGTTTCTGAAATACGTTACACAAATCAAATATAGAAAATGACAGCACCACAATCTTTGTTACTCATAACATTTTTTATTTTTACGCCGCCCGCGTTTTGTGGGGAAGCAAAAATAATCCATTTCAGAGACACAAAGAACTCGGGACATTGATTATATTATATTTATTTATTCTCATTTCTATTCAATACTATTGCCTTGACACTAGATTCTCTGTAATATTCGAGAGAGTGCTTATTTATAACTAAATGTACACTAGCTGAAGAAAACAGCTTCGCTTGTGGAGTCGAATGGAAATAAATAATAAATTTGTATGGTATATAACATATCGTAACTGCCTGAGGTAACTCTGACAGTACAGTGTGTTACAGTAGTATAGACAGAGCGTCACCAGCGGTGCGGTCGCTGTCGGAGCTGGAGCGCCGCGCGTCGGCCTCCCCGAGCCCCGCTAGGCCCGCCAGGCCCGCCTCCATCACGTCGCGGCGCGCTTGCCGGAATATCGGGGAGCACTGCTCGCGCATCTTTATGCCCGCCCTGGTTGACGAAACATAATAATATTCAGTAAGTTAAGTAAATAAAATTCGATGCGGCTGAATGATGATAGCAATCTAGAAATTTTCTAGCCTCAAGGTCGCACATTAATTTTATTTGCAACAAATTAACCGTGTTTTGCAAGAAATGCAAATAAAATTATTTTTAAAACTCTTATAAAGTGTTGTTGCAAATTATGTATTTTTAAGAAAATGTCTTAAAATTTTAAATGGAACAGAACTTCATCAGGTTTCATCCCCGCCTGGAATTTTAATAATTGAGATTGAGATGTCATAACGGCATAAAAATCTCGTAAAAATTGAGTTTAAAATAATATACAAATATGAAAAAAAAACAAACATAATTAATTACTTATAAAATACAGTATCCTTATTGTTATATGTGAGACAATTATCTATCATAAGCTGAAAGTCCGCTTCAACATCGTCTATCGTTTTATACGCGCCTCGGTCTAGCTTCTTGCCTATAGTGCTCAAGTCCATGGGGTGTTTCACTATGGTACTGTAATCTGGTACCTGTAAAATAATAGGGTATTTAATCGATATGCAAATATATATATATATATATATATATATATATATATATATATATATATATATATATATATATATATATATATATATATATATATATACTATACTATTATTGGTTAGTTTTCATTTGAAGTAATATTGTCTTCATAACAAAATCAATTGTAAGCTTCATATCAATGATTTGCACTAAAAATCTGTATTTTTAAATACGCAAAAGAGCAGCACATCATATTATGACCCTACAAAGAAAGTGTTAATTTTTCATACAATATTTGCTAATATGTAATCAATATGACATGGCCAACCTGCATTTCTGTTAAAAACGTGCGAAATTTGAAAATGTTTCATTTAAATGTATTTATTTCTATGGTAGTTATCGATATAATATAATTTTTCATTAAATATGGCAGTAATGTATCCGATACAATACAATGTATCGAGACACATTTCACGCACGCACACGCGCGTGCACGCACGCACCTCGAGCAGGTCGACGGGCTCGGTGAACACGTCGCTGAGGTCGGCGTGGCGCAGCAGCCGCAGCAGCTTGTGCAGCGCGGCGCGCTCGGGCCGCAGCGAGTGCAGCACGCAGCGCTCCCACACGCGCGTGTACTCCGCTTTGAGACGCTCGCGCTTGCGGACCAACTCGCAGAGTAATCTAGTGACGATTTTGTATTCTATATAATAATTATTATTTGTTTTTGATTTATTCAGAGGCCTTCTGACTGTAAACACAACGACTTCGGGTTCAAACCGCACTCGGGTAAATGAATTTTCATTTCCTAGCGTAAAAATATATGCGTATAAATATCCCATTTTAGAGACATTATGCGTCCTAGAAATCAGGGAATTTTCTTTTTGGATACAAAGCGTAAAGCTATGATGTATGTAAGCCGTAGTACACGCTTTATCTGGGCGAAATCGTCTTAAGCGTTAAGGTTTTACTGTAATTTATATACATACCTAGCTCTTTCCAAATCTTGACGTATTCTTTGCCAATATTTTAGTTGGTTGCACAGCTCTCGTACATTGACTGTGCCATCTTGAATGCCTCTGGTTCCTGAAAACGACATCATACTGATATAATATAAAACAAATTATAACTCTAAATACATTCAAGTTTTTTTTTTAACGATTCAACGTTTAACGAAACTTATTACGCATACGCTCCAGCGTAGTTTCTTTTTATTTGCCCTATTTACTTCCGAAATCTTTTTTTAAATTTGTAAAAAGACGAAACCTAGAGTATTTTTATCACCTTCACGCCTTTTCCCGCATATAGATATAGTAGGAGAGTAGGACGTAAGACTAGTGTTAGGGCACTCCATTCTCCTCTTTCCGGCCGAATTACAGACATTTCATGTTGAGTGGCCAGATTCAATATTGCAGTTTGCCGTGCAAAATGAAAATAATTAATTTTGACCAGTTGAAATCGAAACCATAACCATAGTGTCCACAGACATTATACCACTGCGCCACACTTATATCTTATATCGACCTACTCTACTTAACACGATAAACGTAAGAGAGCACTGCACACCATGATGACTGGTCAAGCTCTGCAGCCGCCGCAGCAGGGGCACGCCGTTGCGGCTGTGCCTCTTGAGCGTCCAGTAGGCGAGCAGCCGCTTCATGAGGAGGGCGCGCGCGGGCGGGGGGCCGCGCGCCAGGCGGGCCACCTCCGCCACGCGCTCCGCCGGCAGCGTCGGCACCAGCACCACCGGCGCCCACGTGCGCTTCAGCGCCAGCACACGCCGCGCCTTAGTTATTGGTACAATCTTTATTGCATATTAAACATCAGAAAAAAGAAACGCAAAATTATAATTGTTAGAACAACTAAAAAATTTACATAGGCCTTTAGTGTACATTTTTAACTGGATTCACATATACTTTTGGATTTCCCGTTTGTGGAACTAAATGTTATCAAAAATAAGAAAAAGAAAACTTAAAATGATACCTGTTTAATTTTCTCTCGACCTTTCTGCCTGATGGCCGTTAGATCTGTTGTTTTATTATCTCCTTCGGATTCCAGTGCTCTTCTTTCCTTTTAAGCAGAATATTATTAAGTATTCGATTATTCAAATCACGAAATCAATAACCAATACACGTCTATTCAAACAGAGCAATAAATCATAATTCACCTGAAGTGGGAATCGAACCCAGAACTATTGTTTTTATTGTTTTTAGACGCCACTGTCTCACTGCACCACGATGGTTTTAAACAATTATTAAATATGTAAACAAAATAATCATAGTTAAACAAATATAAATAAATTACTTG
Source organism: Dione juno (assembly GCA_037127375.1). Classification (NCBI taxonomy): domain Eukaryota; kingdom Metazoa; phylum Arthropoda; class Insecta; order Lepidoptera; family Nymphalidae; genus Dione; species Dione juno. The sequence continues at coordinate 1,496,162 of JAXRJS010000074.1, forward strand.
TAATATATGCGCCGGCGTATGCGCGTCGCAGTATGCCATTTTGGCGACCTGCACCGGTTGGCTGGGGTCCCGCCCCGTGCCTGCCGCTTCCATCTTCATATATAATCTGAAAATTTTGCAAATATACATTGACGGTTGATAAACTAATTGGTCTTAACGCCATTCTGTGAACATGAACATCATGTTATAGTTCTTTTTTTAATTAAATGTATGTTAATAATTTATACTAAATATAAATTAGTTTTTTCTATATTATATTTACGATGATTATATGATATCACAACTTAACCTTTGAAAATGTCTTAACTTTTTTATTTTCCTAAGTCAAGAGGAATATTTTATGAACTTGATGATAGCATAATATAGGTGTCCATGAGTACTCTCAAGTGTGCACCAGTGCAGCATTGTCTTTGAGTACTCTAGTGTATAGTATCACAGGTGTTTCCTAGAGTGGTCTGATTCAATTCAGTACTAAATATTAATAAAAAATTAAGCTATTGACAATGATATTTATTATTTGTTTTGTTTTGGTCACAATCTCCACACAAGTAAACTTTTAGTGTACATTCTTTATTTAGTTTCACATGATTCAATAAATAAGAAATTATTATAACATTCCCTCTAGTAAGATAAAAAAATATTTCTAATTGTTCCATCCAACTCACCCAGCCTGCTGAGCACATGTAACATGGAAGGCAGAGTAACAATTGCTCCTATGACACTGTATGCAGGCACCGGCGCCGCGTTGCTTGCACACCATACATTGTAACTTCCACCTTGCAGCTGGTATCATTTCTATTGAATCTAAAACAATAAATAGAAATTTAAGTAAATGCTGTAACTTAAATGTTATTATTAATAAGCTTTTTATCTAGCCCACTATAAATCTAATGATCCAATTAAAAGTATATTAATTCAATCTAAAAACAATTCTTGTGGCTCCTTATTTTTAAGATATTATAGAAGTACTTTCAATTTAAATAACAAATTTTTAATTCTATAGCATTTCAAATTGTCATCGAAATGCTAGGAATAATAATTTTTTTCTTCTAACTAGATCTCCCATTTGTGCCAAACTTTAAGCAGCTAAGTGGCGAGTTGGTTATTTACTTTTATTATAAGATATTTTGCATATCTTATATTTTTCAGTCATATTGATATATACTGAACCGATTTTCGTAGTTGATAATGGCTTTATCACTGGCTTGAAGGTTTCGTAGAAATTATATAAAACATATAAAGAAGTATATACAAAGATATACATACCAATAGGTTCTAAAAAGACAGTGTTAGCAAAACGCACTTCAGGTATCCATAGAGCACACACAACATGTGCCCATGTCCCTTGATCAGTTTGCTTGAAAGCTCCTGTAATTATTAAATAAATATAACTTAATCCAATACACAAAAAAAAATGGCAAACGAAATAAAAGTGCTGTGTATATTAGTTTAGTATTACATTACTTTTATTTCCATTAATCAAAGAAATAATTATATTTCTACAAGCAAAATATGTTTCTTAAGCTAATGGATACTATAGAGGCTAATATGGCCTCATGATGACAATGTGGGCTTGTTCACCACTGAGGAAACAAATTATTTTCATTTTTCTGCCACGACAAGACAAGCTTGGGATTGACTTGCAGGCCCTAAGCACGAAATGCCTCCATTTCCATCGAATAGTGGAGAGCCAGTGTCTAGAAACTAGGTTTTCTCTGCCTACCTTGGTATGAAGGCTAAATCTAAAAAAATGGGTACTCTTATTAAATAATACCATTTATGTACAACTTTATTATTATACAAGTTAAATTTGAAACAAACATAAATAATTTAAAATTTTAATGAATGTTGATATAATTTTTTTCAAATAGAATCAGATCAAAACAAATTAGACAAAAAGATAAATATATATTATCACATATTTTAAATATTTGTGTTCAATGAAAGTACCCAAATCCACACATTGTGTAACAGAACTTACAATCTTCAATTTATATATGAACATTCTCTCATTTAGAATTTTACCCTTACAGACAATTAAAAACATTTCAACTGTTGCGTATGGCAAAGGCATTTTGCAATTAAATATTTTTGTGTAAAAGTTACCTCCAGTATTAGGGCATAAAACACAGTTAACAAGACGTGAAGGTGATTGTAAACATCTTCTACACAGCCATTGTCCTTCTGGAATATACGGTACCTGGAAAATTACTTTAATATTTAAAGTTTTAATAATTAATATATTTTTCAGAAGTATGTATATATTTATTTCTTAAAATTTGTATTTTGTGAAATACTGACATTTTCAAAAGAGCTTAGATTCTTATGTTACTAGAATGGAAAAAAATATAATTTCAATACAACCATTGAGCAGAAATCAAACCCCACGAAAGTATCATGTACTGCAACACAATATGATTATTCAATACGATTCACATAATTCAATTATTTAAAAATATAGCTTATTTTAATAACATAGCTTTTTCTTCTGCTGGATTGTCAGTCATCAATATGTACAGAATATATTTTATTCTGAGATATAAGGAGTTTATTTTTTATTTGTCTATTTTAATAAATTGAATGGCTTCCACTTCTTTGCAAAGTAATCTCATCTAATTCTATATCTTAATTAATAATTAATACCCCTTACCCCATAACAGTCCTGATGAACAGCCAGATTGCACATATCACAAAATAATATAACATTTGTGTTCTGGCATTCTCCATCCATACAAATACAGCAGACTGCATCTTCATCTACTGTTGCAGCTGTCTGTTGGCCATTCTGAGTTGCCTGTTATTTAATAATGAAATATAATTCGAAAATAAATATTTTTTTTTAAATAAAAAGAAATATATGATCATTCAAACATGTTTTATTTTCTTTGAGTAGTAGATAGAAATAACCAAGTCAATACATATATATAAAATTGAAGTATCTCTTTGAGATTATAAAATAATTAAAACTTAAAAAATATCTGTCGGTCTGTCTTTCTATTTGCCGCAACCTCCAGGAAAGTTAAACCAACTTTCTGGAACTTTAACTGCAACATAGTAAAGGTTGTGGAGCAGCATATAACTTACTTTTTATACTGGAATTCCCAGAGCCAAAATGTGCACAAGAAATATGTTGCATATTAAATGATTAATTTTCATTTAAATAATTTTATATTAATAAGGTAAATGAAAGTAAATCTGAGAACATTGACCATGTGGGTGAAGCCACAAACAAGTTGCTCGTGTTAATTATAGTTTTTATAACTTTTCACAAGTTTATAGACATTGTTATAAGTTGCAATTCTTAATCATGTTTTATTAGGGAAATTAAAGTAATTTAACACACACACTATCTAGCCATTTTCAAGATGTATCACAATTAAGTTAGTAACATTAAACTCACACATACTTGAAAATATGATTCTTTTTCAAGCCTGTCCATTAATAATTCCAAAGTATCAACAGATACTGGAGGTAAGCCTTGTTTTACTCTATTCTTGTTTATAATAGCCAACCATGCTGTGTCTTCCTCATCTACATCATATTCCACTTCACCATCTAGTTCTTCAGCTGATTTTTCTATGAATCTGATGTAGGCATTTGGACGAGGTGGTGCATCACATACTCTTTCATTATAATCAGGTATTAGCTGTAAATTTTATTGTTAGATTGTCTTAATTTTATATTATGGAAATTTAATTTATACAACAATATTTAATAATTATAACTTACTCGAAAAGAAGCCTCAGGTAGTTTTACATGAGGTTCTGCTGGTGGTTCTACAAAAAGTAAAGGTTTCTCAAGCTCTGCATTCTTTTTATCCCATTCCTCCAGAGAAATTATAGGTAATGGCTGATCAATCGGTATTCTACTGATTTTACCGTCAATCTCAAATTGTACTACTTTTTGTGCTTCAGCAAAAGTTAATGCTTCCTTAGGAGGACTCTGTAAAGCAATGTCTCCAGTCGTCACTGCAGCCCTAGCTCTCCCCTTCTTCCGGCTGCTATTAATTGCGGGAGTTGCCGGTGTCGGATTATCGTGATCGAAATTAACTAAATGGTACTGTAAGCCACATAAGCTTTTATAAACTTTATCACATTTTTCTAACGGACATTGATAAGGTGGAGGCCTATTTTGTCTTAATTTCTTACAAAACTCCAAAACATCAAAATCCAATCCCATTTTTTGTTTTTATGGAACTACCTAGTTATAAGTCATTTTAACGATTTCGTAAATTGTATATATAGAGAGCAAGGATAACCACGAATTTTGAAAGGTACGTATTTTTACAGTAAATACACGTTTTCTACGAAAGTGAAAGGCATATCATAATAGATTATTAAACTAAAAAGAAAAACGCAGTTGAATGCAAGCGACTCTCTGCCAATGCCAAGCATTCAGCAAGTATCAACGAGACGACTATCACGAACTGACATATGTCATATTTTAATTGTTATTTCAAATATTGTTTTGTCTATAGTAGTCTAATGAAATATAATTTTAGCAAAACTAAAATTAAAAATAATATTCATTTTACTAAATATTTTTATAATAATAACATTAAGAATAATAAAATATATGTAACATTATACTAACCAATTGACATCGGAAGCACATAGATTCCAGAATATTCTATGTATTTTCTGTATCTATTGTTATTTGTTATATTAATTATTTATTGTGTTGTCTGTTTCTAGAAGTGTCAGGCAGATTTTAGTTGTGTATTGTGTTATTGTACAGGAGATTTGCGCTTAATTTTCCCATTTCACGTCACATTATCAACTTTTACTCGCTGCAAATTTAAAATATCAGAAGATTTATTTATGAAAAATGAACATATACGGATTTCCTCCTTATCAATACAGCCAGTCAGATGAACTGGCAAAACAAATGTTCGCACAACAAGCCCTTGCTTCTTCAGTCCCTTACAATCATGGGACACATGAACCCCATACAATGCCAGCACCAACAGGTAATCCATGGAACGTTGAAAGTATCCCGTGGAGTATGCAATCTCCGCCAAATTTGGTTCAATTTACAGCACAAACTCCAGACACTAATGTTACGCCAGTAGTCCATTGCAAAAGGAAGAGCTTAGATATTGAACCTCCAATGTAAGTATCAGAATTAACTGTTGTAAAATTAATTTAAAATACAATTTGTTTTTATGTGTATAAACTATAAATACCAACTAAATTTACCTGCTGTTAATTTTAGGCCCACAAAACAGTTCATAACTGAAGAAAAAATGGCAGCACATTTAAGTGGACTGCACATATCTTCTAATTATACTAAACATTCACTGGCTTGTGAAGATGTTATGGAAGTGACTGTTGACCCAAGTTCTTTAAGTGAGAAATTAAAAGGCCACACTATTGTACTGTCAGATGATGTAAAAAAAGTCCAAGAAGAGCCCCTTTTACCAGCATCTTTAATTGAAAGGTATCAAACAAATCATTCTTATTTACTTTTAAATGTTGAAATAAAAATATAAACCTCAATATAAGTTATATATTAATATTTCATAATTATATATAAAGTGGACTTGCAATAAATATTCTCTTACTGTTCAGTATTTGGCCTATTCTTATCCTCTCTATACCTACATACTATTTGGCAAAATAATGAATACTTAATTAATGTATTTTGTTGTAGTAAGAGAATTCATGAAATGATTGCCTAAGTGCCTATGGTAATTCTGACTGCAGGTACATTGACATTAACAACAAAAGCTAAAAGGATGTTCCAGCACAATATTTTTTTTTAATTTCAAACATTTCTTCCTTTACTTCACAAACTTTCTTCCTTTCCTTCCTGGTATTTGTGTGTTCAACCAAAAAAAATACCAACCAAAGTAAAACTAAATTCTTCATTAGAACATTAGTATATTTTTAATTTTCTTAGGATTATTATACTTCTGTACTACAAAATTTAAAAATTTCACTATATCTATAGTCAAATTTTAGAAGGGTCTTCTACTGTCTAAAAGTACCCAACATATATATAAATTTTATTATACTTGAGAACCATTGTGACAGAGGCATAGCAGCTACCTGTAAATGTGACAGTTTGTGGAGTCGATTCCTACTTGGAAAAATGAATTAATTTTATTTTCAACGCATTGGCAACCTGGCTAAGCTTTATTAAATTTAATATATTGTTATAGATTACAAAAGCCACAAATGTCATTAGTGGTATGGAAACCCAGAGAGAATGTATTAGAAAAGATAAAAGAGGAAAAAGAAAAATCTAGTCCTGAAGACTTTGAAGAGTCACCGAAAAGAAAAGTTGGTGTCCTTGTTCCTGAACACTCAAGAATGGACATGGAAATGTGATACTGTTAAATGTTATTCATTATCTAAGTCAAGACTGTAAAGGCAACATAATTAATTCATTCAAAATCATGATGGAGCCTCGGAATAAAATTAACATTACATCATCATTAATTTAATAATAAGAGTCTAGGCATAAAAAACATATGGAAGTGAAACACTATATGACTTGTATAATATAACATATTTCAGTAGATATTTTAAATCATTGTATGCCTTTACATTCTTTATCTTACCTTCTTAAGATTTTAAAAATATTAAGTTAATTTATTATAATAAGACTATCATTATGAAGATTTGTGTATGTTTATGTTATATATTGTGTTTAGTCAAAAATAGTGCTCTTGTTCACCGGGGTGCAACTACTTAACCAGCAATTTTCAATTTATGTAACAATTTAGCTTTCACTCTGATTCCCAAAGTTTATGATATTTGATTGATATAAAATTATGTAGCACAATGTGTAATTTTAATAAATTTTAAAATTAAATAATATGTGTTTTTGTGTTTAGTCTGTTTATAATAAAGAATGTTGAATGGCAATTTTTATTATTTTGATGAATTTGTAGGAAGTCCATAAATAACATTCTGGGTTGATGCCAATATTTAAAGTATACAGAAATATATTTTACACTGAAATACCTAATAAATTCTGTTTTAAAAGTACATTTACACATTTTTTTTGAATTGCTACACCACAGACCGATCATGTGTGCCGTTTTTGTTTATTTTCTTAGTCTTGTGATATATTTATGCATCACTTTCGAGTAAATTGAAATTTTATCAGTCACAGTTTATTATTAAATTTTTCAAATACTAGAATTATACAATGCACGCAAGTTCATGAGAACTAGAACATGTACCTGTACATTAGATTAATTAACTTAAAACTTTTTAAGATGCATATAGTGAAGATGACTAATAGACAATTTTATAATTTGTAGTTTATACTAATAGATGGCAATGGCTTCATATGATAAATTGCACATATACAGTATACAGTAAATACATATAGATAAATTATACTGTATAATAGATAAATTATACAGTAATTAACCTAATAAATAAATGAAATCTCTCCTGTATACAATGTGGATACAAAGCTACATTGTGATTTGTGTGTCGTCTATTATATGTAAGTAGTCTGTGTGTGTTTGTAATTTTTGATATATATTTTATTAAGTAAAACATTTATGTTAAAGTAGCTTTAATTAAGTGTACTATTCAATAATTATAAAACTTGATAATTATATGTATGTGTGTATGAATGATGTATAGTAGATTCACTGTAATATTCATACTACAATAAATTTATAAGACACCATCATCAAGAGGAACTTTTGATATAATATGTATTGTTTTTTTAATAAGTAGTCGTGATAATGAAACTGCAATTGAATGATGTAATTAAAAATAAAACTTAAAAAATATATTTTGTTTTAATGGACCTTTAGTGTCATGTATATTCGCAATTGTTACAAATACGTATTAGAATATAAAATAACTTAAATTTATTTTATTTAGTTTCAAAAAATCTAAATATTCTTTATTCAAATAGGCTATCACAAGCACTTTCGGACATTTTGAGGACATCGTGGGGCGATGAAAGTGAGACAGCAAATGATAAAACAATTTGATCCCCAATAGGACCGTCGTAGCGCAGAGGCACTGCCGATGCCTCGCTTGTTCGATTCCTACACAAAGAGAATGAAATATTTTAATTTTCTTCGCTCTGGTAACACTGCAAAAGCGCGGCGTTGAGTTCCACCAATGCGAGTTGTGGCATTGCGAAAAATGGGGAACGGAGTTTCTTAACACTATGTTCCTCAAGCCTACGGTTCCCTCTGCCTCTACCCTGCTATGTGCTAGATACAGCGTAAAAGTAAAAATCTATTTTCACTGTTTTGCTCTGTGGAGAGTTTAGTTTTGCCCACAGCGTAGAACGGAATGTCGCAACACCGGATTCTTATCTGCTATATGAACGCATGAAAGGGATACTAACTAAAGACTAAGTAAGATTTGAACTCAATAAAATCTATACAATTGCGTTTAATCGTAATTTTATTGCAATGTATTAATTAACTTGCCAACATTTTAAAGCATAGTTAGGTTATGTTATTTTTATATATTTTAACAGCTTAAGAACCAGTTTAAAATACATACCTATCTTGTTTTTGGTTTTAAATATAAATAATTGGTACGTGCACCAGTGTACCGACATCGTAATGTGATAAGGTACATACTCAAGATGCCGTGCTACCCATAGCGTATAGCATAAACGCATATACCTGTATACGCGCATTCGATATATGTCCAATTTCAGATTTATCAATTTAAAAAAATATACACAAGTATTCGCGTACCGAAGGTTCCGTACCAATTTCATGATTGTTGGTATCCCTTTGATGAAAATACTACTTATAAAGTGGTTTAGGGCGTATGTTTGTAAAATTGAAAAATTATAATGTTATAAACCTCAATATAATTATTGAAGACCTATCTTTAGATACCGCACAGTTCTTAGAACCCCAAAATTTGTTTTTTTATTTTATTTTTTTTTGTGAAAATCTTAATGCGGTCACAGAATAAATCTACTTACCAAGTTTCCACAGTATAGTTCTTATAGTTTGAGACAAAAGTGGCTGTGACATACGGACAGACAGATATGACGAATCTATAAGAGTTCCTTTTTTGGCCATTTAGCTACGGAACCCCAAAAAAGGGAAAATATAGGTGTAAAATAGAAAATCCACAATAATCATATGAGATTTTTATTTATTTTATTATAAAGTATATTACTATCAATATTTAAGACATTTAAAAATAATAACATTCCTGTTCATAAATAAGATTAAATAAATAAATTCTGATCTTCATTCGTTTTATTTATATTGGTCCATATATTTCTTGAATACATCTACTTATCTACATTTCTTATAACAGTCTCATTTTAATAAGTTTCATATTTAAAAATGGCAACCAGATATTATTATCATATTATTACTCTACTTAAGCTATTTATGTTAACCGACTGTAAAAAAGGAAGCTGGAATTTAATAATATTTTATAATAATGATTTATTTAGACTTCCAAATTTAGTACACATCTTTTCATTAAAATTTGTATTCAATTCCAATGGACAAGATAGATTATTTAAATCATTATTTTATTTTTATATTAATACAATCTTATACTGCTACAAATTGCGAATTTATAATTATTATTTATTAATAAATATTAAACCTGATTTGTACATATACTTAAAAATATTGTATAATTATTATATATACTTTAATATTAACTCGCTATTTACAATCAGTTCATTCATAATACAAAACGATATCTTTTGAGACTTATTAAATTTAAAAATATTATTAATTTTGAAAGTCGAATAAAAATTAAATCGATCGAGTTTGTAATCATTCGCTTCGTTATTCGTTTATGCAGATATTCTAAATAATTAATTTTGAATTAGATTTTTATTCGAGTTTTATGTGTACATAATTTAATATATTTACATATGCCTAAAATGAAATTATGTATATTTACTTATTAATTTCATTCGACGATAATAGACTTTATATTGTAACGTAATTTAGTAAAAAAATATATTATGTAATACTATCTGTTAAAATGAAATAGTAACTACCTTTTGAAATATTTTATTATCATGTGACATAATAGATTATTTGTGTTGCATTCGAGTTTTTTTTGTAATAACTGCTTGTTGCTTTTATCAATCACTGGTTTCAACTAACTTCAATTAACTTTCACTGATAACAATTAACTTATTTAAAATGTATGATTTAATGAGAGATCGATTTAACATATTTAAAGTATTGAGATTATTCAGAATGTATTCGTTTAGTGAATGAGCATTCATTATGGTTGATCAATGATAATTGATAACCTAAAGTACATTGTTAAACAAAAACACTAAACAAATACAAAAATATATTATTCATATAAATAGAATTTACTTATTTTACATATAATATCTTTATAAATTTACAAATCATTTGTCATACATTTACCTATAGGTACATTGAATTAGCTATTTATTTATTAATACATATTAACTTTGACCGTAGCCGTGTCTAGTTCCCGTTTCATATTTTCTAGTTGTTTGATGTCTTGTACAGATGTTTCACACTTTTGTACAACGAGCGAGTGGTAGAAATGTATCGCGAACGCCACGAATACTATTAATACTGAAAATTGAAATATTTAATGTATTAATTATTTATTTATTTTCATTTTCATTTTCTCGTTCTATTTCTAGTATCGAGATAATTCTTAAATAAAATATTAAGGTATTTACGCTCTATTAGATTAAAAATTATTTTAGGATTTCCGATAAGGGTGTATAATAAAGCTAGCAGTAAATAGGAATGGTGGATGGAAATATTTAATATTTATATAGAATTTTATTTAATCTCCACCTTTGTCAAGTATAGTGTAGGATATTAAGAAGTAACTTGTTTTATATACTCTACTTTTATTATTCGAAACTGTTTTAGACTGTTCGAGACTGTTATTTAATATACTCTACTTTTATATATTCGACGATTCTATATTCGAGACTGCGGAATTCAATTCAGTTCCAGAGCGTGTAAATGATAGTAATTAATTCCCCCTAGTGGGGATCGAACCCCGACCATTGCGTTTGCAGTCGCGACGCTGTCCGACTGTGCAACGACAGTATTTTATTTTATGACAATATATCTATATAAATAATAAAAATTAAGTAATCGCTGTCTGTACATGGAAGATATACTATATAATCTATCTATATGGTGCAGATAGTATATTATTATATAAGTAGGCGAACTTACCTGGTATAACAATAACGGTAGCTGCGGTGGCGGCAGCAAACGAGTAGTCCCAAAATTTGACCCAGCAAAGAATTGCTATTTCCACGAGGAACAGGAATAAACCTTAAACCAATATTTTTAATTAAACATTGTATCTATAAATATAACTTCTTCTAATAAAATTATTTAAATAATATGCTTTGTATTTGAAAGTGTTCGTATATGTATTTAATTTTAAGATATATATTATTATGAAAAATTGTATATTTGCAGTGCATGTGTACTTTAAAAAATTAAAAAATTGTTTTCTCTCTAGGACTCGATTACTCGTACTCGAATTTGTTTTCGAATTACTTTTGTATTTAAAAATGTTTAAGAAAGGTGTAGCCGTAAAAAACTATTGCGATAGGCTGAGGTTATTATATAATTTTAAATTTATTTACAAACAATTTATCTTTTATTTTAGAATAATATTTAAATGAAATATTAACCATATAATTAAGAATATTAACGGAAAAACATTGTTTGTTTGGTTGTAGTTGCTTAAATAGATAACCAACCAGGCACTTGCATGCACTTGCAAACACATCTCGTTTACATCGTAACTTTCTCCTAAATACCAGACATTTCACTTTACCATTCTAACTTAATTTGGGTAAACAAACGCTTCATGTAATAGTTCTCAAAAAGGGAAACTTGGATTTTTTATCATAAAGTTTTTAATTTACAGGCTATAAGATGAATTCTGTGTGAATTATAATTATGGCAATAAAAATAAAATATTAATTTTATTTGAAATTTTCACACTAAAGTTATTATAATCTCTTGGCAGGTGGTTACAACAAATAAGTAAGTAGAATCTTATAAAATAATTTATTCTTAGTACCTACCAGCTACTAGCAACCCATTTATCCATGCTTGTTCATATTATGTATATAACCTTCGAAATAGAAGAAATTTGTATCTTTTTGTTTTCGGTTTTGGTGTTTGCCTCCTATGATTTATTATTATGTTATTTAGTTTACTTTAAAGATAATTTTCAGTCTTTTACATGGCTAAGATTTATTAAGATAACATTAATTAGGCAATGAGGCCAAGTTTGTGATCTAAATAATTTTTAGAAGATTAAGATAATGAATGACTTTTTTGTTTGTTTAAAAAAAGTTGTAATTTTCTTATTAGGTACACATCTTGAACTGCTTTGAGAGAGGTGTTGTAAACGACAAATTTGAAGATGTGATTGTGATGTTGATGTGTAAACAAAAATATAAGTAATAAGTATAAGTGTTTCTTTAATAAAAATATTGATATTCTTTTTATATGTATTTATTTTCGAAATAAACGAAACATATCGGTAATACACATAATCAATATAATAAAGTAGAAAAAAAACTATATCGGTTTTTTTTCAATTGTGTAGATATTAGGCTTACAAAGGTCAAAAGGTAAAATTGATTTTGAAAAATGGGATACTTAATGTAGAACCATAATTATATATAGATAAACTATAAAAAATAAATAAAAAAAATTTCAACATGATGAGTCTTTGCCGATTATAGATAAAAATCAAAGATCCGGAAATCTTCTATGAAATGGCTGTGGCAATAAAATGAATTCTTCTTTGTACAATATGAACAAGTAATGACATTAATAAGTAAAATCTACAAATGACGCAATAATTACACCAACATTAATTAGCGAGTACCTACATCTCATTTGTTTCCTAAATTCTGAACAAAGTATGGTCGAATTTGCCTAAAAAAATAAATACGATGACGCGTCGTTAATTAAAACAATAATTATTATGTATTAATTATGGACTCTCCGTCTATTTAAGGAATATGCATGTATAATGGAGTCACGGAACCCTACATGGCAATTTGTCTAATATTACTCGATAAAAAATGACATATTTACATATTTTCTATAGCGATTCAAACGGACTACCATCACGTTTATAGACATTTTTTTATGGAAGAAAGTTTAACAAAGTTTTTTTTTGTTAATACTTAATTTGCCCACATAACCTTGTTCCCCAGATACTATAAAACTAAATATTTAACTAACCTTCCACTCGCGGCTTCACCCACGTAAACATAATAAACGCATACAAAATACTTTTTTACGATATCACATTAGCTACAAATCTTTGATATTCTTTCTTTACACAAAAAATAAAACCTTCCCTTGAATCACTATGTCTATTATTGATAACTATATTTCAATGAGAAGAAGAAGAAGAAGTGCTTTTGTTTAATAAATAAAAATAAGTAGCTTCTAAGGTGACATTTTTTCACGCATAGCAGATTAGATAATCGAAACCTGGTGCTAAGACACTCCATTCCTAACTTTCTGGCCAAATTTAGTTTATTACTATATAAAATAAATATTTCACTTATTACTTACCTAATACAGTACTAAATGCCCACGCCAACTCAATGAATCCTCTCATTCTTTCATGAGGAGAGTCTCTTAAAGCAAGCGCTGGGTTTCCAGGTATATCCATTTTGCTTACAGCATCAATATTAGGTAATAAATACGTGGATATCATAAGAGCAAATATATGGACGGCAACTAACACTGTAGTGCACACTGCGAACATTACGAAAAGCCATTCTGGCACGTTTGTTGGTTCGTTGATTTGGAGTTCCACCATTGCTACCATCGCGAAACCTGTGGATTGTGATATGATATAGTTAGGAATATGATAAATTTGCTTTAATAAATATACTAGTATTCATAACATATGTATAATATAGTATAGTATAGAAAAGATATAGCATTGTTTTTTAATTAGTTTTAGAGTATTTTTCCACACTAAGTAACGAAAAAAAAAAAAGTCAAAAAAAATTAATATTGGTAAAATGTCCAAAGCCTCCAGCACATAGCAGGGTATTGGGTAGTAAGAGAGAATTTAATGTTAAGACAATCAGTTCTCCTCTTTCCGCCGAATTGGAGTGGTGGAACTCTACGCCAGTTTGCGTAACCTATAACTTGCGCGTTTAAGCTGAAGCTGCAATCAGAAGCTGGCTCACTGCGCCACCCATCTGCGCACTTGACATCAAATATATAATATATAATAACATAACAAAGAATTCACAATAAATAATATAAAATAAAAATAAGTTATTTATTTTATAGCCGTTTCAACAGAACAATAAACAATTGACTCTTAACAATAACTAGAAGACTTCGTCGTGATGCGTCTTTGGTTAATAGGTACTGGGTACAGTACAAGTGCATCATAAGGAAGTGGTTTCTTATGATTAAAGCGTTATTCGCAAAATTAGAATAGGAATAATACTGATATAGCAGGGTTCTTCTTGAAACATATACAAAAAGATTTTTTTATAGATGTATGATGATTTATGATGTATTATTATCATGAAAATTTGATATATATATATATATATATATATATATATATATATATATATATATATATATATATATATATATATATATATATATATATATATATATATATATATATATATATATATATATATATATATATATATATATATATATATATATATATATATATATATACAAGAAGATTTTTTTATAGATGTATATCTATATGTCAAATTAGGTTTTGACGTTTTGGAGAAAGACAAATAATGTCTTCTAGCTTTATTTCTATTTTTATTATAATGGTTTCTAGCTTTATTTTTACTTTATGATTGTAAAAATATTAATATTTAGATATTAGGTAAATGATATATGAAATCATTTACTATTTAGAAAATAATAATAATAATGTTGGTACTTGATTTCATATTCTACAGTAATACTCTTTTTCGATTCTCTAATTCTTGATTTAGAGGTTCCAAAAAAAGTGTATTACTCGAGAGGAATTTCACTCTGAAGCCCTAGCCACTGATAGACTGGAGCCGGACTCTAGTCTCTCTATTGGAATATTTTTTATAGTTTTAATTTTAATTTTTATACATAAAAAACGATATAATTATAATTTACCAGACAACAGTTCAGATGTGGTGGCAGTAGCTTTTAGTTTAGCTCGAGACATGTGCAATCTCCTCCACGAAAGTCCGTCAGGAGAGGACGGCGACGCGAGCTCTTCGTTCCACCCGTTTGCTGGCATCGCCAGTGCTACTTCACTTGCACTCTGTAACAATACATTTTATATAGTATAGTCCAATAAGAACAATTCCAATAGAAATCTATTCATTACAAAATTCTGACATTTGGCCTAAAACGAGTTACTATAGTAAAAAAATGTTAGGCTGAACTGTTGAGTATATTTGGAACATACTTATAACTAGCCTTAACCTACGGCTTCGCCCTCGTGGTCAAATGCAAATAAACAAATAGCACATTGTAAATACCCGAGCTAAGTTTGACTACAACGGGCTAAATCTAAATATAGCTTTTAGCTTTTAAAAGCTAGCTTCGATAAATGGACTATCCAACACAAAAAAAAATCTAATAAGATGTAGAAGAAGATGTAGTTCCTGAGTTTTGTGCGCAAAATCAAACAAACTCTTCAGTTTTATAATATTAGTATATGCCGATATAAATGCATAAATAGAATATGGGTACATGAATTTAAAAAAATAGAGATATGATGAATATTGACATGAAGCTTACCCTTATAGACTGGTTGCATGGGCACGGGCTCTGTAAATACCCTGGACCCAATAATACTGTAGTCGCTCCAGACCTGTTGGAAACCATCCCTGTGGGTGTAACGCTACCATTAGGAGTGCAGCCTCCCTTCAAACAGTCGTACTCCAAGCTGTGTGGCGGTGTCACTGAGATAGTCGGACTATCTGTTGCTGGCTTACCCCTGTAATGAAGGTAATTTAAGCACTTGTTGAAATAAAAAGTGTAAAATTTCTGAAAAAGTATTAAGGAATTTAGCTATGTAGTTGTAATTAAATTACCCGGTTTGCTTAGTAATAGATAAGATCCATCTTTCTTTCTTTTTTTTTAATAAAGTCAACATCTTTTAAGCAAAATAAGATTGAAGTGCTTGAATTTTTATCTTCATATAACGTAAATTTTGATAATTTACCGAACAAATTTAACGCTCATCGGAATTGCTAGGAAATAACGCGCTAGAGCTAACATAATGTTTTGTATTGTACTCAGATAAGTAGTAGAAGAATGGTGGATGGGTAAATACTCTTGTCATTGTTGGCAATTATTAACTACTTTGTTTCGCTTTGATTTTACGTACAAAAACTATTACACGCTAGCGATTACACATTAATTAACATACAACTAGTGTTGTAAATTACGCATAATTTGAGAAACGTATAAATTTCATAAGAACAATAAATCACTTGAATTTATAGAGTATTTCGGTGCTACCGTAAATATTTTATGTAATAAAAACAAAATATGTAAACGGAAGATCTCAAAAGTATCTTGTTATGAATAAAAATATAAGTACCTAGTGATTTAATACTGACACGATGTTATTTTACAAAACGCCTCAATGAATTTTTTGTAACATAACATTAATTAATCTTGTAAAGCGTCAAGCTATAAATAAAAAATTGTCTGCGTGTACAAACGCCTGAGATAAGTTTGACGTTGGACGTCGCGTAGCTACAATGGGTTCCATCGAAATGATTAAAGAAACAATGTTTCTCGATAAATGGACTATCGACCAAACACAAAAAAAATTAACTCAAATCTGTAGTTCCTGAGATAAGCGCGTTCAAACAAACAAACAGAAGCTTAATAAACAAAACAGGAAGAAGACCAAAAAAACTAAAATATGTGTAAATTAAGAATAAATGTCATCGAAAAACTCCAATATAACTAAACAGGACACCAAAAGTCTGTGGTAATCATACAAACGAGATAATCATATAATATTAGTATTATAGATATTATAGAGCATTATAGCACAGCGTCTGCACGTAAACGCGACGGTTTCTGAGTTCGATTGCCACTTGGGGAGAATGAATTATTTTCATATTCTTGTCATGTTCTGTCAGACAAGGTAAAGCGCGGCGTTGAGTTCCGCCACTCAACACGCAATGCCTCGCAAGGCGGAAATCGGGGATCGGAGTGTCTTAAAAATAGATTCCTTCAGCCTAGCAATGTGCGGGATACAGCGTGAAGCTAAATGAATAAATAATTATATAAATAAATAACAGTATTGTAGATAATTTGTTAGTAGCTTCACCAACAAGCGAATTGAATTTCAAACAATGGTTACTTGAGTAGTACTGAGAATTATTTACACCTTGTACACAGCAATAATATATACACACATTTACCTATGTTTTGCGGGAAATGATGAATTATCATAGTTTAAAATAAATAACTTTGTAATTATATCAACACACATCGTACCATCTCATCTCCAGTGCGCATGTTTCTATATATATTTTTTTTATAGTTAATTTTTTTCAATTAGATACGACTGATGATAGCCTGTTGGCTTAATAAACAAAAATATTTTTTTTTTGTTTTAACTATACAATATATTTATATGTACTAAAAAAAATTGTTTTTTTTTTAAATACGTAACCTATTAACGTTTTTTTTTATTTGATTTTCGTTATATGTATTTGCAAACACGCATTTTTATTTAAAAAATAATTGATTCTATTCCTGCCAGCGTGTCGACCTTCTTAAACATTAAGCTTAATTTTGAATAGGATTATATCGGAATTTCAATTTGTTCCAAGATATTTATTATTATAGAAGATTTCGATAATTAAGAGTTTATTATTGACTTTAATCATTTATAAATTAGATCTACAAAAATTGTACAAAAAGTTTCAATTGAATGTTTTACAAAATAACTTACTTAGATTGGCTTCCACAATCATAGCTAGGCGGTTTCCCCAAACAATGATAAGATTCACATACTCCCAAGCTCTTTGGTCTGTAATCTTTCAGTTTGTATGGCCTGTGTCTTTCGTACAAATGTTCACTTGTATTGAATCGTTGTAGAGACCGCGGCCTGGACTTCCCGCTCGGTGGAGTTTGCGTGCATTGGTCTGTCCGGCTTGCTTCTTCTACGCTTGTTACGAAGCTGGCCTCGGATATCTGTAATTGATAGAATTTGTATAAATAACTATTATGAGATAAGTAATTTTAAAAAATCATCAGCGACGTTTGTCAGCGCAGTGGCTATAAGCACATATTTTACGGGCGACCCGAATTCGAATGTTCCTGTCCGCGTAGCTGTTTTTTTTGTTTGTTTTAATAATATTTCTCGATTGTTTAAATTACATGTGTAACGAGCGCGTAGGGAGATTTTGACGAAAATGAAGTTGAACAGAGATAACGTGTGTCATGCCGAGAGAAAGGACCGTTAAACTGACCCCTTGATGTATTTTAGCATTATTTTAATATAAGTTTAATTTTAATATAAGTTTCTTATCATTTTGTTTTCTTTATTTCGGAAAAACCCGTACAAAATGACGCCCAACGTTAAAAAATAAGGGTTCTTCTTGCTTATTTTACTTTAAGAATTTATTTTATGTGTTTTTTTTCGTTGTGATAATCGCAGCGTTTTATTTCTTCGCTTACCTACTTGCGATATATAATATGATATTGGATTTTATGTTTATTTTACATGTTATTTAATTAGGTGTCCTTTTTATAAATAATTAATATTAAAACCTTAGTAAATAATAGGTTTTATGTATTTATTAGTACATATAAATTGTGCTTTTGTAATCTTTTATTAATACTGTTTGTATAGTTTTTATGCTTGCTTATATAATTTCGTGTGTATAAAGTACTTTTGTTTGCGGTTGTATAAGTTGAATTTTTCACTTCTACATTATTATTTGTATAATTTCAAAATACATTCATAAATTAATATATTGATTAATTAATTTTAATTAAGTGAGGTATGCATATTATTTTGTGACTTGGACAAATACTGTTTTTATTATTGTTATCATTTAAATATTTTTTTTTACGTAAATTTAAGTATAAAGGGCTTTTCGTGGCTACAATAGGGTTGAAGGGCTTTTTTCGTACGAAGCCTTACGTAATTTTATTAAGATTCAATTCAACTTCACTTAGCGATTTTATGGAAATGGATCCGCATTATTTGTTAAAAGATGAGGTGGAATTTGAACTCGCAAGTCGGGGATATACTAAAACAGATGGTTTAGCTTCAGCTTTAAAGAAAATATTAAAAAATATGATGGAAGCGGAGAATGTCGTACAGGTGGCTTATGAAATTAAACCTCCGCAATCATGTATTGTTGCGCCTAGCGAACAGTTAAATATTTGCTCTGATAAAGTTAGTAATATACTGTGTTATATTTCTGAACTACAGGAAAAACCGGATAAACAATTATTCAAAAGATTAGTTTCTCGTTTGATCCATGTTATTAATAGGTTAAAGTTTATGTTACCAACTGAGCAAACAGATAAAGAAAAAAAAAAGGTTCTGCTTGATAAAATATTAAAGGATTTAGAAGAAAAAGATGAAATAGAAGATAACGAATATATAACCCAGGAAATGAAAGAGGCGTTGCAAAATTCATTGGGGGACGATAGTAAGAGAATCTTAAAAGAATTGGATAATGACAGTTGTAAGTCAGAAGTTATTCCACCAACCTCTAAAACTTACGCGAATACAATAACAACTCAGAAAATAGTCAGTTTTGCACAAAATGATTTAGATATTCCACCTTTTCATAGTCCTAGTAATATACATAAGTTCTTAAATGCTACTTGGTTAGATGATAGTAATTCGCGCAAACTAAAACTTGTACTGATAAGCCAATGGGGTGTCCAGTTTTCTGGAGATAATAAATTTAGTGTTAAAGAACGGGTAGATGAACTCAAAGATGCCAGAAATGCTTCAGATGATGATTTATGGCGACATGCCATTGATATTTTTCAGGGGGACGCGTTAATCTGGTTTCGGGCTAATCGTCAAAATGTTTATAATTGGACAGAACTTGTTTTGATACTAAAACGTACTTTTCGGTCACCTTATTATCAAGAGGAATTGCTATCTGAGGCAAAATCGAGGACTCAAGGCAAAAGTGAGCAGTTCTTATATTTGTTTCAGTAATGCAGAATTTATTTAACAGATTGCCCCAGAAAATTTCTGACACAGAACCAATCATGATAATTATAAAGAATCTTCAACCTTATTATCAAATAACAGTATGCAGGGATAACTTTACTTCTATTACAGACCTAATAAATGTCTTAAGAATTGTAGAAAGAACAAAAATAAATTGTGACAATTTTCAAGAACCAAGAATAATACTTAGTTCCTTAGAACCAGATTTAGCATATCAAGCTAACTCATCTTCATTCAAAGAAAAGCAAGTATTTGAAATTGGACCTTCTGAACTAAAACCTAATAGTAGAATGAGATGTTGGAATTGTAGGGAAACTGGCCACTTATTTAGGTCATGTTCAATGCCCAAGCAACGATTGTTTTGTTATAAGTGCGGACGTTTTGGAGTGGTTTCCTCTAGATGTATATGTAAGGGAAACGCTACTGGGGAAGATCAAGGATCTGCCAAATAAGCCCTTCCCCTGAACTACAGAAGAAAGATTGGCAGGATTGGTTAGTGTTTATAAAAAAATTTATGTCCCAAGGCAAACTGTCGGAGTTAACATTTAAAAAACAATATGATAATAGACCTTATATTTCAGTTAATATTTTGAACTCAAAGTGTGACGGCTTATTAGACTCTGGAGCCTCTAATACAGTGGTCAACGCTGAATTTGCCAATACGTTAAAAAGGTTAGGGGTGATTACACAAAGAATTAAGACGTTTTATATTTCGACCGCTGATGGTACAAGTCATTGTAATAGAAAAACATTTGATGTACCGGTACAGTTTAACAATCAATTTCATATAATGTCAATGTTACTTAGGCCAAATCTCAATCAACCATTAATTTTAAGTAAAGATTTTTTTGATTTGTTTGGAATATCATTTAAGTTTAAAAAAAAAACTTTGGAAATAAGCTAGAAATTAATGAAGTTTTCGAACAGCAGGCAGCCCTTATAAGAAAAGAAGATTTGGACGAGCATCAACAACATAGACTTATGGACATTATAAATGAAATTCGTAGTAATATAGGGACTGGTCTGGGCATAACAAAGATCATTAAGCACACAATTGATACAGGAGACAGTAAGCCAATATATCAAAAACAATATAAGTTTTCACCTGTAATAAGAAAAGAAATAGAACGTGAACTTAATGATATGTTGGTTAAAGATGTAGTTGAACCTTAACATAGTCCTTGGTGTTCACCAATTGTATTGGTTAAAAAACCTGATGGCACGAACAGATTGTGTTTAAATAGTAGACAACTTAACAAGCTAACTAAAAGAGATACTTATCCTTTACCAAGAGTCTCTTCAATATTGGATAATTTAAGAAATTCAAAGTTTCTTAGTACAATTGATTTGAAGTCGGCCTTTTGGCAAATCGGATTAGAAGAATCTAGCAAAGAAAAGACAGCGTTTGCAGTACCGGGAAGAGGGTTGTTTCACTTTAAGGTCATGCCATTTGGTCTGGTTAATGCTTCACAGTCGCAACAGAGGCTAATGGATATTTTATTTCATGAGTTAGATGGCAAAGTATGGGCATACTTAGATGATATTGTAATTTGTTCTCAAACGTTTGATGAACACCTAGATACATTGAAACGACTAATGAACATATTAAAACAAGCTGGCTTGACAGTAAATGTAGACAAATGTATATTTGCGCGATCCAGCTTAAGATTTTTGGGTTACATCATTGATGAAGATGGTTTACGAACAGATCCCAACAAAGTTTCAGCCATATTAAATTTTCCGAGGCCCAAGACTTTTTGTGAATTAAAGCGATTTATTGGAATTGCCAGTTGGTATAGAAGATTTGTTAAGAATTTCTCCCTCATTGCGGCTCCTCTGCATAATTTAACGAAAGGAAAAAATAAAAAGAAATTGACTTGAGATAAAGAAGCGGAAGAGGCATTTTGACACTTATATCTTTACTTACATCAACACCTGTTATATCTTGTCCAGACTTTACAAAGCCTTTTATAATATGTGATGCCTCGAGTAATGGTATTGGAGCTGTTTTGTGCCAAAGTATTGATAATATCGAGCGTCCTATAGCATATTTAAGCCGAAAATTAAACGAGAGGGAACAACGGTGTTCTACATCCGAAAGGGAACTATTAAGTATAGTTTATGCTATCGAGAAATTCAGGCCATATATAGACGGAAGTAATTTTACCGTGGTGACGAATCATGCTGCTCTTAAAATGTTGCATAAAATGAAAGATCCACATGGAAGGTTGGCTAGATGGGCCATGAAATTACAGCAATATAGCTTTGACATAGTTCATAAACCAGGTAAATATAATACAGTTCCTGATGCGTTGTCAAGATCAGTGAACTATTTCAAACGACAACACTTATGGTATAGAAATCTCAGACAAGCATAAAGATGTGTGGTATAAAAGTAAAGTTAAAGAATTACTAAACAAGAACAAAGATTATTCCGACTGGAGAGTGAGAAATGGGTTACTTTATAAGAAAATATGGTTGAAACAATTTCCCGATCCAAAAAATGTTTGGAAATTATATGTTCCTGAAATATTACGACCGAAAGTACTAAAACTTTAACACGATGACACAACAGCTGGTCATCTGGATATTCGCAAAACGTTATTTAGATTAAAACAGCACTTCTATTGGCCTAAAATTATCTATGATGTAAAGAATTATGTTGGTAAGTAAATGTGAAACTTGTGCAAAAATGAAAGTTTCTCAAAAAGCGCCTCTAGGTCACATGGGAAAGCACAGAGTTGTAACAAGGTCATGGCAAGTAATCTCATTAGACCTTATGGGACCGTTTCCTAAAAACAAAAAGGGAAATACGATGTTATTAGTGATAACATGTTTGCTTAGTAAATTTGTACAACTATTCCCATTAAGGGCCGGAAAAGCTGAAAAAATTTGCGTAATATTGGAAAATCAGTTTTTGCTTTTTGGAACACCTGAAATCTTAATTTCAGATAATGGCAAGCAATTTAATTCACAAGATTTTAGAGAATTATTACGAAAATATTATGTTAAAATTTGGTATACGCCAAATTATCATCCGCAAAGCAATCCAACAGAAAGAGTAAACAGAGTTGTAGGCACTATGATATCTTCATATATAGACGCTAAAAAGCACAATGAATGGGACTGCAATATTCAGAAATTTGCACATGCCATCAGAACAGCTGTTCATGAAACTACGAATTACACACCATCATTTCTATTTTTTGGGAGAGAAATATCCATTCTTTCAGGTATTACTTTAGGTGGTTCTACGTCGTCACTTTGTCACAACCAGCAAGTTGAAATAAACACTAAAGATTTTTTTTCACTAAAGATTTTAAATATTGTATAATATATGATTTTATTTTATCAAATATTTCATGAATAGTAAAGAAGCTCTTTCTTCGTGAATAGTAAAGAAGAAGATCTTTGAAAGTGACTGATATTGAAGAATTTTTTTATTAAAGATTAATCAAATAGCTATCTTGGTATATATTATGTACGTAACTGTTATTTCATATGACATCATAACAAACCAATAATAATAAAATAAATTCTCAGAAGATGTTTGTATCTAAGATCTATTGTATATACTTATGATGTTAACAAAAAACGAAATAAAAAAGTAAGCTCGCGGGTAATCCCTCGAGATTGTTATAAAAAAAGTAAGTACCTAGGAGCAAAATCTTTGATAGATTTTTTATAAATTTGTTAGCCTCTACATAAATAATAAAGCTTGACCTGACTAGTATATATATATACATATATACTAGAACACAAGTGGCCGCCGGCAATTTTGTTAGCGTCGACTTTTTGTCATACTGCTTCCAATTACATGCGGTTCACATAAAAACTTATACTAGACGAAGAAAGAGTACAGAGACATTCAATTCTCCACTCTCCTTCACTTCAAGATATGAGTGGCAAATTTCTACACCTCGTGTTGTTTGATATTAGCAATATCAAATCCACAACGATCGCGATTATAGTCAATAGTATACCACTGCGTCACGATGACATCGGTTTTCAATGACAATTATCAACGAAAGATGATCAATATGTGCGACGGCAGTATTCCTTATTTGTAATAGAAAACATTGCTTTTTTAGGATTTCGTAACTCAAAAACGAACCCATTATAAGATCACTTTGTTGTCTGTCTGTTTGTCTGTCTGTTCGTCTGTCACGACCTGGTCATATAAATCACACCGATCTGATAATTAATTGAAAAATTTATTTTGCAGGCGTGTGCACAATTTTCTTTATGAAATATACTACCGATATAAGTTTGTAATGATTTTTCCTGTTATATACCTGTCAATTTCGAATTTCTGTACTTTTTCCTTATCTATACTGTCAGTTTAAACTTTTCTTAAAATTACCAGGTACATAATACCAGGTCAACGGGAGTTACTAAAACGCTATAACATACAACACACAATAAAATACCCCACAATGTACGTATGGTTTCATAATGTTGATTTTAAAATTTTATTTTCCGTACTGTGCTCCAAGGGACTGACTATTGACTATTATGCACATAGATTATTATTAATTGATATTAATATTAGCTTGATCTTGAGCACTTTGTGTTCTTGAGAACAATTGTATTGACAGATGGACAGAGAGACAGAAATGTGATCCTTAAGGATTCGGTGTTTTTCCTTTTGAGGTTTATATATCTTTATAGGTGAATGAGCATTTTAGCAATTAAAACATGCAGCAATTTATTCTTTATAAACGACATTGAAATAAATTGAGGATAACTAAATAATTTATTAGGGTAATAAAGTATTGAAAGAGAAAAATCTTACTGATTGTTTAAAAAAAAAACAGAAAAAAGAATTATATGATATATCTATTAGTAATAGGTTTAATAGTTTTTTAGGCCTATTGTGCAGTGTGTGCAGTGTGTGTGTCAAAACAAGTTCACGTTCATTTATACAAGTCTAAAGTTTGAAAAAATCCTTAATTTAAAATTAATAGTGTAAGTGTGTGTGTTACATATGTATGTGTACAAGAAAATAACTAAAACATAAATAAACAGTATATATAACTCAATACTTATATTTTACGGATTTTTATATAAGTACCTATATTAAAAGTGTTGACTATGAATAGATTGTCGGTAACCATAGAGTTCTTTATTCGCCACATAAAAGATGCATAAACTATAATTTCCGATTATTATGCATCATAATTCATATATACACATTTCATTGCATTATGTTATGAGTATAGAAGTTTTAAATGAATCGCTGCATCGACATAGTTGACGAACATTAGCAGATGCATTGTACGTGTAAGGTGTCCAAGTCGCTTTATTTTGGTAGAGCTGGTAGATTAATATGAATGTTTATAGATATGTAGCTCTTTAGTTCTATATAGATATAATAGTTAGATATAATAAGTACGTGTTCTTGGTGTAATTTGATTAGACTAAAGCTCGAGATCGCTATTCATGATTATGATATATATGAGAGTCTATCATTTTATATAGATAGGTATATAACTAAAGTCGACATCTGCAGATATCAGTCTGTTTTCGCTCCGGTGTTATCCTTACAATTTCTTATTTTACAAATTTTCTATATTTATTTATTCTAAATAAGTATTCTAAAATTATAACTAAGTTTAAGTTAACTAGTGTTGCCTTATAGAATAACTTCGTTGTCCGTCTGTCAGGACCATTTTTCTCAAGACCACTTTGACGTATCACATAGTATCTTGAATCACAGAAAAAAATAAACTCCTAAGTAAATGCAATCAAATGGTACAAGCGTAAATGCTCAGTTATTTTACGAAATTCGTCAAGTAATCAAAAGCTGTGGGGTACTGGGTTATGTAATATGGCAAGAAGTGAGAAGTTCAAATATGAATAAATGAAATTAGTACGGAACCCTCTGTGCATGAGTTATACACGCCCTTGGCGATTGTTTTAGTTCTTCTATGAAATGATCGAGACGAGAAAAAAATAATTAATACGTACATATATTGATTTACACGTGATTATAAAAATGCGCAGATATAAATTAAAAATCACCTTGTCATTGTTTCTTCGCGGTTTTGTACAGGTAGATATAGTATTAATCTTCTATCAATTCCAGTGGCTAGGCAATGGTTAAAGCAATTAGCGAAATGAGTGTCTTCCACGCTACCTCACCTAACTACCTACCTACTCGTGGGCAATGCTTGTCACGCCTCGATACACTCAGTTGATCTTTATTACGTCTGTCATTTAATCTAAATATTTGGTGACAATGGGAATACTTTATTATGTGTTTATGTTCAATTATTTAACAATTTTTTGGCAATTTTTCATCAATTGTCAAACAATCGTCTAAAAAAAAGGTTTGCTTTTATGAGGTCGTAATATTTATAATGTGTTCAATATTTATACTATACATACTAGGTATTTTTATTATTTTTATATAGATTTTATCATTTATAAAATTATTTTAGTTCTTATAATAACTGTAAAGTATTTAATACGGTTTAATAAATATTCATAAGGACCGTCGCGTCGTGGCGCAGAAGCGACGGCGTCTGTAGACGCGACGGTTTATGGGTTAGATTCCCACTCGGGGAGAATTAATTATTATCTATTTTTTCCACCACTTGATAGGCAGTGCCTTGATAGGCGGAAAGCGGGAAACGGACTGTCTCAGCAGTAGGTTCATTCAGCCTACGGTAATAATACGAATAAATTAAATATATAAATGATTGTTATTGGTTTAGAGTTTAAATAAAGTACATACAACAGTAGAAAACCTATTTACTTGTAGTTTTCATATAATAATATTAAAATCTTGATTGACATCGCTATGTAGGTACAGTTTTAGGAGTACGATGTGTGATGATATGAAAAAATATAGTAAATCCTCCGACGCGTTTGGTATTCCCCTAAAATACTACATGACACATCTCGCACACAGGTACAACTATTTAATTAAATTATCATATATTTACATACACATACAGAGATTTTATATGACACTCCCAAAGAATAAGTATCTTTGTTATCTTGAATATCTTCTTCTCTCTTCTCTGTTAATGATTAACGTCACGAGTAATACAGCCTATAGACTTCCTCGATAAATGTACCATCTAATACAAAAATATTTAATTCAATTCGTACCAGTAGTTGACGAAAGCAGCCAAACAAACACTTCAGCTTCACTTAAATAATATTGTATTATATTATAGTACAGATCGTTATATTAACTGTCTTTTATTTTTGTACATTATATGAGTAAATTATCTTACCAGCAAAAAGTAAATATTTTTTTAATAACACCTATGACTAACACTGTGCTTAACCATTTTATTTTTACGACCTTTGTTCCATCAAATAAAAAAATATATTTGTTTTGTTCTAAAAAAATATGCCTTTATCATGTACGTGATACCGTACATTTACCCGACTGCGCCACTCAAATGAGTGTAATGTGTTTGTCAGCTTATTTATGTTTCTATGTATGTATAATTAATTCATCTTGTGAGTGACACTAACAACATGATAAAAATCAAAATTCACCACAGATGCAACTAGACGCTTTCTCATACGCCTATACATAGAACTATGCCTTAAGAGGTATCATTGACAGGGCATTTAAAAATGATTTTTTGGTTCCTTTCATCATTTGTCATTGTAAATAGCAGTTTAGGATACATAAGGAAATTTAAAACAACGTTTCTTGTTAATTTGCTTATTTTCTACTTAGGTTATTATAGTTAGTTGTATTTTGTTATTATGCACTTATTACGTGAAGATAACATGAGTGATAGTCTACAGTAATACCACCAGTAGGTAATAGTATTACCGTAGTGGTATTATCGTAGACTGTGAAAGCAGAAGATATTAACAAGATTACATCTCTACGGTGCTTATTTTACTTTCTCGAGGACTTAAGAATATATCCTATCCCGTCTTCGGTATTTTTTTGCAAAATAGCCTTGGATAAATGACAATCGGGATCTAATGAACACAAATTAATAATAAGTAATTAATTAATAATAAGTATTCCCTAATCATGTAGATTATACATCGATTTAGACTTAAGGATATATTATGTTATTCACACGGAATTGCATTTTTAATAAATCTATATTATAATTTAAAGAAAAAATGGTGCCTGACTTGGCGTAGCGGCACAGCGCATCGTGGCCCTCTTGAAGAGACTGAATTATTTTATTTTATTATTTACTATTATTATTTTATTTTCTGAGCTCTATTAATAAGACAAAGAGCAGCGTTGAGCTCCGCCACTCAAAACGCAGGAAAAGTTTTAACACTTAGTTCCCTTTGCTTACAGATAATTAATAGGAATAAAAACCTACCATAAACAATGGTTGTTAAGATCATGACTATTCAGCAAATAAATTTCTTTCCACATATTATAAAAGAAAATACAATATATTTATTTTAATATTATATACTAGACTTGGTTCACACATACTGTTGGATGGATTGATAATATATATGCATATGCCATATCCAGAAAAAAATACCATATAAAAAATACCAGTAATCATATACGTAATTAGGAAACAAGATTAATGGTAATAGTAAGTAAATGTGCCTCGACACACTTGTGATACACATTGATAAAATATACTAACGTGTGCCATAATGCTACTTACCCTACTTACTTAATACCCAATATTCTCTTGTATTATTTAGATAAGATCGAAAAAAAATCACAAACCTTTTTCATGATAGTCAATAATAATTATATTTATATTCACTATTTATTTAAAAGATTGCTTAATAAAAGCAAAATCTTTAGGACGAATGACAGAAAAAAAACACAATTACGCGAAAAAAGGCGGGAAGTTTGACATTTCGACGAGTTTCCACCGCTAAAGGAAAAAGCGCACTGAGAACAAACGTCGCGCTTTGATTTAATAACTTTAACGTTTTACGATACCCACTCGAGATGACATGTTAATTCTGTAAATATTTATAACAACAAATTATTAAGCTCTAACAATTCAATCAGAATAGAATTTCAGAATAGACGTTTCGTGGAAATAAATATAAATATCTAATATATACAAATATTGTGTTAGCTACGAAAGTAACCTTTTATTTAAAAAATGTAAATAAAAAAACTAATTTCTTTTGGATATAGAAATAAGAATTTTACAAGTAAATAATTAAATAAGCATTATGTATGTGAATTATGCTGTTGCCTTTGATGCGTCATACATATCTACATATATATAATGTTAATAAAAAATATAAATACATTAATTTACGAATAAGTTGATATTTATATATATAGCTAATAAAATGTCATCAATATTTATTAGAATTAATAAGCACTACACCTGCACATGTAGATTGTAGGTAAATAATTGGAGCCGATAACAATTAACAATTTTTGAAAATTAATTTAGCGTATTTTCGCTCTCGAAATCCTTTTACATATAATTTTACATTTTCTTTTATTTAGCAAGACAATTTACTGAGTCCATTTCATTATTTATACAAAGTAATATTTACACTTAGCTCAGTTTCAGAGACAGTGTTATCTCGTTCCGTTTTGTTGTCTTAAAATTCGTTTCCATTTTACATAAAATATATTATTGCTATAATGCTGTTTATACGATCATTTCTTTTTACAACCTAAAAAGTCGAATTCGTTATTCAAATTTTCCAAATACAACTTATAAAATATTCACGCGATATGAACTTACTTACCTATTTGTTGTACGTATTAGGGAATTCACACAACAATCAATGCACGTGGTGTTTCATTTGTAATATCAGATTCCATAGAATATAAGGAAAATCAAATGCCTTCCTTGTATATTATATCAAAAACTTTTTCCTTGCATTATTTATTTTGCAACATACAACACTTATTTTTATATCTTCATTATAATCACTTGATATGTAAAAATTGATATATATAATAATAATCAACGAGTCGAATATATGAAACATTCCCTTAGTTTATTATGTGGTAATGCAGTTTTACTTTTACTGGGCACATAGATTTATAACGGTATCCCCGTGTGTTTACTTTCAAACTATGTCTCAAATAGATGTAGCCAAGCCAATGAGAGATATTAAACTATCATATTAAAATAAAATAAAACGAACTAACTTCTCGTTTTTTTCCGCATATAGCAAGATAGACAGAGGGACAAAGGACAAGGGAGGAAAGACACTCCGTCCCACTTTCCGCCCAATTTTCGGATATTACGTGTTACGTGAGGGCACTCACGCTGCGCTTTCTCTTGTTACCAGAGTGAGGTAATGACATAATCTATTATCCCGTGTGGAAATCGAAAGCACAACCATCGCGTTTACAGTCTGACGCTGTGCCTTTGCGCCAGGACGTCGCCTCCATTCAACATAATATAAATTATTTTATTAACTAAATAATGAAGTTACATGGGTACTCGTAACATCAAGCTTTGAACATGCCAAAAAGCAAAATTAAATCAATTATTTTATTTTGATAAAAAAAAACATTTTCTATATATGCTTGAGGATTCATTCATTTATTATTCTACGATATATAAATATACTTATGACATGTAAACATAGACATACTTAGTGTCAAGACACTCCGTTCTCCACTTTTCGGCGGAATACGACACCACGCTGACTTATCAAAGTGGCAGGATGAGGCGCGTTTTGCGTAAAGTTTAAAAGAAAAAGATAAAATATTGACGTGCTCAATGTTTTTTGGCTCTTTGAAGTTTATGTGGTACCTAAAGAGCTAATTAATATGCTATTATTGCAGAAGGAGAATAGATGTACCATTTTGCAATCTAATAATAAACTGGAACAGTGACACAATACAACATGATTTACGAAGGTACGCTGTTATCTCTTATTTGACTTCTTTGTCTTGTCATCTGTTTATTTACATACATAAATAAAATTATTTGCACTCCATATTACCACAAAACCGCTTATGTACAAAAGAGTATACAAATAATTACGCTACGTACGCTAAATAAATTAATTTTGAAATTATATACAAACTATTTTGTAGTTTTATAATTGCGTTGACGTTGTCGTGCAAATTAAACTGATGTGGGTAGCTAGCGTCGTCTTTTTTTATCACATACTTATGTTGAAAAGTTCAGAATCCTTGAACTTAATTTGTATGCTTTGAACCTCTTTATTTTGAACATATACAATAGGAAGAGCTTAATAGTATGGTATAGTATATACTGCGGCTTCGCCCACTTGTTTGGATGGATATAACTAAGAGTTGTGTTTTATAGATAATATATTACATGTGCCCGAGATAACTCTCATCGCAGGCACAGTGGGTTATATTGAAACGATTAACGTAATGTAATGCCTTTCTCGATAAATATACTATCCAAGATATACAAAAAGATTTTTTCAATCCGAATTAGTAGTTCCTAAGGACATTAATATTGACTAGCGGGTCGCCCACAAGCTTCGTGTTTATTCAACAAATGATTACCTTTATCGTAGTATGTTCGAACGTTCTTTTGTTTTTTTTTACCGGCCAGTAACTTTTTCCCGCTCTTTAAAATATTTTTTTTTGTTAAATTGTAACAATTTAATAAATTGCAATCAAGCATCTTTTTCACTTTTCTGCACATGCCATCCTATAGTCCCGTTGTCACAGGGACAAAAATTTACTTACGTTATTAATAATATATAAGATCTATCACATCATACTTATAATATTAAAATAAAAAAGTATTATTCTTTTTATACAGAGAATAATATTATAATACCTGATAAGAAAATTTTCGTGAATAATAACTTTTTTTATACGATGGATTACTGTCATGTTAACTCGGAACAATCGACAAATTTGTGGAGAATCAGTTTCGATAAAATTAAATCACATTCAATCCACAATCCTTCTAGTGTTTAAATATATTAAATTACACACTGAATCATTGTATTATAATTTGCAGATAGTCAATGAACGAAATTATCAAATTATGAAGATAATTTGGAACTGGGCAACCGAACGGTACTGTAACTCAACATTCAATGCACATACGTATGCAAGCCAAATTCTAAATTAGGACTGGCCGACCTTCCGGTAACACACAAGAAGTAGTCAACGAAGAAATTTTTCAGAATATAATCACTTTGGTAGTAATTAAATATTAAAATATTACAATTGTTTCATATTTGTATCTATAGGTATGCATACTGCGTAGCTATTTACTTGTATACGTGTATGTACTCAAAGGTACGATCAACAATTTTTTTTAGCTTAGGGCGTCATAATAATTAGGTATATGATGAAAATGTAACATAACTATCATGATTTATATTCAATATTTTATGGAGTAAGGCCCATAAAATATAGAATATAAATTAAAAATTTTACCTACCTACCTTTCTTCTACTTTACACCACGAAATCGTTAAGCGTTGACGATTCAAAGATATAGTCAACGATAATTTAAAATCATAAATTATTAAAATACGTCGACGAAAGGTATACCTACGTATATTAAGATAGGCAAAGTAACTTCGTGTGGGAAAGTAAATTTGAAGTTTCAGCCACTTTAACAAAACTGTTACTTTGCAGCAGTTTCGCCGTATAAAATGTTTCAAATTGGTATCACGTTTTTATTTCTGAACTGATTGAAATAAAACAATAAAGAATAAAAAATATATAAAATACTTCTAAATAATAAGTGAAGTTTACCATAAAACCTAAGATTAGCGTGCACAACCGCACAGGCAATAAGATAAACATTTTAAAAATATTGTTTTGTGTTCTATTACTTTTATAAGTAGCCCCGATAAATAGTTTAGTAATACGGTATTCTTAAACAGGTACTTAAGGTAGATAATCAAATCACGAATTGATTTAATATATAAATCATTATGAGACTTAAGACTTTTGCAAAAACACGGATCGTATGTACTTACCACATCAAATTGACTTAATTAGTTGAGTCACTATTTAATTTAGCTCATGATTAGACATTTTTCACTGTTTCAGAACACGACCATTACGTTTCAGTTAAATATAAATAATCTTAATATAGCGGCTTTGTACGTTGTTCGTGTGCTGTCGATTAAGAAAAGCCGCGCACTGCTAACATTTGCCTAAACAATATCGTATAGCTTGACCTCAAATTCAGGGTTGGGATAAAAGAATAATTAGCCACAATAAATAATAAATGTGTCAGTAAATTAAAGACCCACAGGAGCCTCTAAATGTTAGTATAATATTGCAAGGACATGAACATAAATATCTACAAGATGTGTATAACTGTACGAGGTAACATTAATGGTTACGCAGCCGCATCTGTTGTATACAGACTATATAGCCTATATAGGCTATATATAACTGATGCGGCTAGACTTCCTCGAATGGAAATGGATTATCTAACACAAGCATTTGTTTTAAATACGAACCAGTAGTTCCTGAGATATGCGCCTTCAGCTAAGCAAATTCTTCAGCCTTGTAATATTTTAATATTAAAGCTTAAAGAATAAAACAAATAAATTAAAATGATATTTGTTTCAAAATTCTACAATTAACCATCAATTTCTATATATAAATAAATTTTGTGGATTTCTTGCTGAGTTAAGTTATTTATTTAATAATATTAAAATATAATTTAATAAAAATATGCCAACCCTTGTTCACAAAGATATTTATAGAAATATTATGCGATAAAATGCTTAAGTTAATGTTTGCGAATAAACGAGAGATAGCATTGTCTTGTACTAGTACCTATTGCTGTTTCATGGCTGACCTATAATTGTTGAAGGTAAGGTTCTTCCGGAGTACCGGTAGATGCTGATGGCTGCTGTGGATAGGTCAACCACTTCTGTTATTTGCTATATATGTATATTGAATGTATATCTATTACTTTATAGGTATAATGTAAAATAAATATATGTTTATTTTTTATTTCATCTCTTTAACACAAAGCGGGCCCTGAGTTCTGTCAGTCAACACTTAGTTTCGAATTTGGATGGAAAGCGGAGAACGGAGTGTCTTGAAACGCGATTCTCTCTACTTACATGCGAGATATACTTGAAGTTTAAAAAAACACCACAAATAAACAGAGAAAACATAGAACGTGTCTTGCTTAGTTATTTTATTACTTAACCATTATTATTTTATCTCAAAATTATTATTACTTACACGAAAAAATAACATCTTTTACTTATGATTCAAATATTAATGTTTAAAATTAAGAGCTAACTATGAGGTTAATAACCTCATCAAGTGTCACGGTGAAAGTTAAAGTAAGGTCTCTTGTTTCTATTAGATACCTATACAGTGTTACGCAGGTAAGAAAGTGATGAAAGTGATCCATAAGTTTAAAGTACCTCCTTATTACTTAATATAATTTTACACTTAAATGTAACGATATGTGTTATACATTATAGAAGTTAAGTTTAATTGCATTTATACGTATCATTGGATCAATAATTTGTATGAAGGTAAATAACCCTAAAGTAATATACAATATATTATCTATACCATAATATTATATATTTTAGTAGACTACAACTTTGTTAGTGTCTTCCAGAGACCAGATCATTCAGTTAATATATCAAAACATTTTCGAATTATTATTTATCCACAAACATAGTTTTGATTTTTATAATATAATATATTATATCTTTTCATCATGTGCCTTAATAATCACATCAGAATATGTTTATTTTTTCCAAGAGTAAAAGCTGAATATTATATTACGCTAATACCATACTATAAACCATTGTACCTGCGGTAAGAGTTACCTTGGGCACATCGAATACTAGCTGCTACCCGCGGCTTCCGTTCCCTTCCGTTTTCCGTCCATTATGAATGAAAATTAAAATTGATACCGCTTTTTCAAAAACCTATCGACACAGTCATTAATAAGTTTTTAATCTTAAGAATTTGGTATATTTTTGCGTATGTCATATTTTACGTGGTAAAAGCCAAGCCTACTAACAACCTCCACACAAAATATCATAACATTGCACAGTTGCAACACGAAAGAAGGACAAACAAACAAACACACTTTTCCATTTATAATATTATAAGAATAGATGTAATGTTTCATATAAAATTCTTAGTTAATTCCGTTTGACCACGCGGGCAAAGCCGCAGATAAATGCTAATATAAGCTGTTTTTGCTACTGCTAATCCGATTAGGATTAACGCAAGTTACCGTACTTTTTTAATTTTGAAATTGAAAACATTTCAGCGTCGTCGAATTTCTCCACATCAACACTTTAGTTTGCTTATATGGTAAATTCATTCCCGTGGAAATTAACATTTCGCACATCAAGCGTTAACTGCTCTCCCATGGAATGAGAATCGCTTTTAAGAGGCTGCTGAAAGAACCTTGAGAAAAATGATGTTGACAGAAGGACAGCAATGGTATCCTTTAAAGGTTCTCACTATCACTTCAAATATAAATGACGTCATCTAAAATACAATATCTTTCAGAACTCCTAAATGTTCAGTTTTATACAAATTATTTTATATTTGTGTCTATAATAAGCAAAAATCGAATGGGTGAACGATATGCTAAGAGATTATTAATTCTACAAAACATACACTTAGTCTTCCAATAGATACAGTTAGCAATTACAAAACTTACATTGTCTGGAACTTCTAACATTTTCGATAAGTTAAAAATAATCTTCATTCCCGTGACATACTGTATCTGTAAGAAAAAAAATAGCATTAATTAAAATTAAAAACTCAAATTTCAGCACTCTTATCCTAGTTACACATTCAACCTACAATAAATACAGTTAATTATTCGATAACTTGGAGGTAAAGTGGATA
The DNA here is from genome assembly GCA_037127375.1 of Dione juno. Lineage (NCBI taxonomy): Eukaryota > Metazoa > Arthropoda > Insecta > Lepidoptera > Nymphalidae > Dione > Dione juno. Next base: position 1,532,113 of record JAXRJS010000074.1, read on the forward strand.
TAATAAACTTTTAAAATATATAATTTAAATCAAGTACTAATGTTAAATATAAATAGCTTCTGTTTATAAGATAAGCATACTGAAATTAAAGCTATAAGGTTGAAATGCATAATGCGTTCTTTAAATAGCACTATTGGCAATGTTTCGTTGTGGATTATTTTTTTGTAGAGTTGGCACTACCTTTGAGTTGTCACTTGTCAATACCGTCAATGTCAAAAGCGAAGTGACAGTGCGATCGTCTGCTAATGTGTTGTGATCGAATCTTTTTTTTAATTAAAAATCGTATACACAGGTCATTGAAGAACAACATCTATAAATTCTTTGTTTTAAAATTTATAAACATCTATTAATTGTAAGTAAAAATCTAGTATTATTATTTAGAATGAAAAAAGTTTTTATTTACTTAAATTAAATTTTTTATTACTTTATTGCGTTACATATGATTATGATTAAATTAATTTATAAATTTATATAGTTAACTGAATCGTTATTTTTATGCTTTTAAATGTTTTTGATATCTATATTTATACTATGAGTTGTTTAACTTTCATTTCCTCCTATAGATATATAATATTTCATTTCCTTCAATAATATGTATGTATAGTAATCAAAATCTATCCATTATACTTAATTTTTCTTTTTACGTTGATTTTAAATATGACTAATAATTAATTTATAATGTCTTATAACTTTAATATCACTGCCTTACCTCACAACATGCTAAAGTTGTGGAAAAACGGTTTCTTATATATGCAGAACCAGTGGGTTTATAATATGAAATAAAAACTAGAATTATGTATTAAAAATGGTTATATTTAAGTTTAAATTTAAACAACCATGACATTTAATTTTTTTTAATAATTTTTAAATATTGAAAAATTAAAAATATCAAGAAATAAATTACTTAAATATTATACATTATGTAACCACCTAAAAAGACCAATGCAAAAAAATTTAATTATTTAATGTCTTAGGAAATGTTGGGCATTGGGTATAAAAGTAAGTTAATTTGAAACTTGGTGGTAAAGTAATAACAAATAGATAACAATTTTATTAAATTGCAGGCTATTTAGGTTGCTAAGCGCTAATTTAACAAAGATGACACTGCTTACTATATAAAGAAATAATAGTACAGAATATTTAATATTTTTAAGATTAAATAAGTCTAGGCATAAAACTAATAATAGAAAATTAATCTGTAAATTTTTTGCCTATCTATTGGTACTTAAACATCTTCAGAACTACTAGATGGATTTGAATTAAGCTTTTTTGTTATATAAATATAAGCTGTGTCTGGGTAGAAAGACACATTGTAATAGTTAACCACTATTATGGTTTCACAATCTATCAAATTATTATATAAAATTGTTTTCATTCTCCTACTCTAAAAAGTCAAAATGGGGCGTTGAATTTTGTCGCTCAACACCTCAACCAGATCGAATCGAAATCGAAATCTGTGTGAAAAGCAAAGAACACAGATACGTTCTTTTTGCCTTCCAGTTGCGGATTCCAATGCCAATGGGTGGTAAATGGAAGTAGCTTGGAAAGGGTTTTATGGCCCGTGCCATGCTGCAAGTTTCATTTACCAAGAAAACGAAACGAAGTTGCGGGCAGCAACTAGTTTTTAATGAATTCTCTATTCTGTTATATAATTCACAAACAAATTTCTTTTTTTATGATAATGAAGATATGTATTATGTAAAATTTGAAGCAAACCTTATCGAAAGTAGTCTTTATACCATGGATATAACGGCGTTCATTAAAGGGCGTTAAAGTGGCCCTGCACTACTTTCTAACAGAATTGTTCTAGTAGCCTCTTTAATGTCGCAACTAATAGGTATATACGTTGTCGAATCTTCCGCAAATGATGCCATCTGTCCTCACAGAAAAACATATTAATTATATGTTACTATACAATCATAAATATAGTAACATAATATATGATACATATGATAAAATAATTAGTAACCGCATATATAAAATTTTTATATTAATGAATATTGTATACATGTATGTTAGATAAACATACCTATTTCAATGTAAATTTATAATATATAAGTTATATATTATTATGTTTCATTAAAATGATCTGGAGACAAGATAAACAAGTGATAAATAAGTATATTTATATCGTTTTTGTCTAACAAAGTATGATTTGCTTACTAAGAGTATTATTGTATTACATTTTATTATTTTTAACAAAACAATAATTTGCAAAATAAATATTTTTTATTTAAACAAAAAGATATTTTTTATTTGTAACGAAAAGTATAGATATATTCATACCACATAGGTGGTTTGCAACTTCCATTGTGTGCTAATACAACTTTAATACCTGACACAGTGTATAAAAGTGTATGTTGCATTGGTGGCTATACTATCTGTTACAGCTTACATTTACCATGTATGTGTGTTTCAGGGAAAATACCAATTACAAGTACTAGTACTGGGTACGCATTAGAATTGGACGCTACAGAGCGTTCAGAACCACATTAAAAAAGGTGTCTCATTTCCGTTGTTTTTAAATTAGTCACATAAAAGTACAAATAAGGAAAACATATATTTTTCTATATTATTTTCGGTTTCAATATTTATAAATATTCAATAGCCGCCATTATAAAACTTTTAAACTATTTTTTTACAACTGTCATATTGTTTACATCTGTCGTTGTCTTGTTATTTTTTATGCAGAACGCGGATAGATCATTGCTTAATGTTGAAATAGGATATTTATAAGCAATGTATCGCTACGTCCTACATACAATTGATGCTAATTAAGATCGTCTTCCTTATGTTCGTTATTAGTACTAGTACCAGTACCAGTGCGCGAGACTAGATTTTATATTGATATTTATGTTATGTCATATTCTGATATTATTATAATGGAAATTTAGGGCAATTAAGACTCATTATAATATATGTACGTACAATATAGTACGTACGTTAATTAAAAATTACCATTTTACGACGAGTGTACTTAAAGTTACGATCCAATGTGTGTAGGTTCAGATCTTGCTACGTTCAAGATATTGTAATGTATATGTAATGTAATGTATATGTTATAATTCAATAAACTTATATTTTTATGTATATAAGACTTTGATAATAAACGAATGCTAATATATATATATATATATATATATATATATATATATATATATATATATATATATATATATATATATATATATATATATGTATTTAAGCATTAAATATACTATATATCAAGTTGTAAATCAATCAATATTAGCATCACTTAATGAGAAAGGCACACGTTGTAACTACATACCTACAATAAATTACTCTTTGTTATTTGCCGTTAGGTACGTATTAGTAGCAACTTTTGTTGTGGCCAGCGCACGTCGAAACAAAAAAAATCAGTCCTCCATTCAAAATGAAGACACGTAGCTTCCATTTTCGACATTTGTCCAGAGCTAAACATGTTGCTTTAAATTATAGTGTTATTTATTATACTTACTCGTAATCTAACATAAGAGATTTCCAGTAAATTCATAATAAACCAGAATAAAGATTATTAAATAGCATAACTATTGAGTTCTGTTCAAATTGATTTTTATAAAATAAAATATTTGGCAAGTAAGTTGAGATTCTTATAGTATATTATAAACTCTGTTAACGCTGCGACACTTCACTATTTGCTACTAACAATATTTGATAGACCGGACAGAATACTAGGGTTTTGATAATTTCATATAAATTATCTAACATAAGGACATAAAAGGCGTCTGACTGAAGCAATGGTTGTGGGTTCCTATTCGTCGTAATAAATTATTTTCATTTCCCAGAACTTAAACCCGGTTTCCACCCGCGCCGAGGACTTTGAACTTGCGAACTGCATATTTGTTGCTGGGCCTTTCCGCCCAATTATTTGTTGGTACAAATAATTGGGCGGAAAAGTTCGAGCGAGCAGAAAGAGTTGAAATGAAATTGCTAAGTTCTAGGGAGTGGAACGAAGTTATTACGGAATCCGTTCAACTTGCATTGACAATTTACATTGGTAGTAGCGCTTCCACACAGCATGAGCGGTGCGCATCGAACAAGTAAGAAGGGATTGAAACGAGTCCGCTGCGGCAAGGTCTTGCTGGCTAGTTTAAAACGGACTCACCCACTGTATCTACCTTCCCACGCTGTTTGTCTTCATCTAAATATTAGAATAGCCTATATTCTCGAGTAACCAAAATCTATATTTCGCGAGCAACCAGTACTACAACCGCGCTTTCTATACTCGCTCTCTCTGGAAATTCAAAAGCACTTCCTCATTTCTTATTTTGTCACTTTAAGTTTGCAGTGGAAGTCAAAATACAAAATTCTTGGTTGGTGACAAGATAAACCTATTTTATATAAAAGGAGTCCGTCCCGCCTACGCATTACTCGCTCATTACTCTTTTGTGGTGATTTGTTTTTTTCTTTATAAAATATCAACTGTCTCAACGAACGTTGAATTCGTGTGAAATGTGGAGAACGGAAAGTGGCAATGTGACTCTCTTCCTTCTCTCCTATATGCGATATAAAGCGTGAAATAAAAAAAAATTATAACGAAAGTATGTTTATAAAATATATAATATGAATTTAAAATGAATATCTAGAATTATGCAAATTATACGTATTATATCTTAAGAAGTCACGTATTGGTTTCTTTCATCACGAGAATTGCCTACATACCTATTATGAGTAGGTATTGTACAAACATAATTATGTTACCTATACGCTGCTGATTGTTGTTAATGATAAGTAATGCATATAAAAATATATATTTCATAGAAATTTCAAATATATAGATTTATTAACTGCTATACTCGCAAATATTGTCTTTTAATTTTTATGTCGTAATATTTGAATCTTGTCGATGAATTGTAAGATTTACCTATATAACTATTATGGTATCAGAATCCCCTTATTACAAATTATAAATATACACAGATAATAGAAAATAATGTCTTTAAAGACAAACATTAGTCTAGCATGAATCTTAATCTGTAGGTACTTCTGGTGACAACTACATCTTTAATTTTTTTAATTAAAAAAGTTTAGTATGTTTTTTTATATACATAACAATGGATTCTTGACAAATCAAGAATATCGTGTATGATAAAGCATTGTCGTAAGTACTAAAAAATACATTCTCTTACATTTTTTTTGTATCATTAGAGCGAGCAAAGTAACCTCTTAATTATATACAATAAATATAAGCTCCTCTTACGACAATTATAAGAAATACATTTCTAATAAATATGCTTTAAGAGGTAAATTAAAAAATTGACTATCAATTACTTTCTAAAAATTACTTAACGAATAAACTGCATTCTATTTCAGCATTATTTTAATATAAGTGCCTAGTACCTACTTATTTACATATGAAGAGATTGATCTTGGTAATCTGGGAAGCCCCAACTCATTTATAACACAATATAATAAATACTATGTTAGATACTATGTGGAAGCGTGCTTAAGAAAAACTTATGTAGGAAATAATACAATCATTAACTCTATTATTAGTTATATCGGTTTTTTTTACGTATTCTTACAATCACTGCGGTAATTTAAAAGCCAATAAGAAATCGTCAATGCCATTAAGTTTAAAATATTTTTAAATTATACATACATACAAATATATTTACGTAAATCTTATTAAAAATATTTATATATGTTTGTAAAATATAATAGGTACATTTTTCATATTAAGTGAAAAAATTGCAATTTTGAAGCTAAAATAAGGGTCCATGTCTATTTCATGGAATGTGAACTCCTTTTTTATTTTAGTTTATTTTCATAGACTTAAACATAATATACACATTATACCTGTGTACACTAGACAGTTCTGAATTTATAAGTCAATAAATAAATATTTTGAGTCATATATTTAGAAACGTTTAAAAAAGTTCTTAGAGGTGAGCAGGAAAAAGCAGGTTCTAACCTGCTCCTCTTGGAAACAGTCCAAGTGAAATGAAAAAAATCTTAATAGTTGTAAAAGAGCAGTGTCAGAGCCAAAGTTGGATTTCGGTTGAGTTTCGGCAAAAAAATGAGTTTCAGTTTCGGTGGCAAACCTGCCGAAACTGCGACCGAAACCGAAACTGCATTCGGGAGTTGCCGTGCTTAGCTCGGGCATGATCGGTGTGGCTTATTTGTGTTCGCAATGCGTTTTGTTTTTTGTGAGTTTTCGTGTGTTTTATTTTAAATAGGGTAAGTTTTATCGCGTGACATAGTATGAGTTCGAGTATGTAAACATCGAAAAATAATTTAATATAAAAAACTAATATATTGATTCTATAATACAGTCAAGTTTAACATCCATCTAAATATTTTGTGGTTATTTTAAATCATTCGCGAATAATAGGTATACGTAAACAAACATTAGTTAGCTATATGTTAATGATTTTTAAAGGTAATCCACATTTTTGTTTTTTTTTTGTTTCCACGAGGCGCGGGTTCCAATCTCGCTGTGTTAAAATTTTTATGTTTTCGTTACGTATTCTATCTATCCTTAGTGAGGATTGACACTTTGAAAAACCATTTTGAATATCTTTGGGTAGCGGAAACTTGTAAAAATTGACTTTCTTATATAAGTTGTATAAAGCACGTAGGAATTTCAAAGCCTGAGAAAGAACGCATGGCTTAGTGGTCAGAGCGCTTGGACGGTTTCCATGAGGCGCCGGTTCAAATCCCGCTATGTTAAAATTTTTATATGTTTTCTTAAGTGTTTTTATTGGTTAGATACTTTATATTTACTATAGAGCTTAATACAATGGTGATAATATTAAGGATTTCGAGCTCCCCATGTTCAATTTAATAATGATTACCAATATAACCAAGTAAAGCATGTACAGTTAAATAATTATTTCTTACATACTTACTTACTTACTAAGGTATCCATTTTATAGGTTTTATTTATCACTTCAATATTAAATACCTACTTATAACAATTGTCATATTAGGTAACAACTTAAAATAGTATTTAAGTTATTATGTAACGCATTTTTAAAACTATGTGATTTAGAGAAAAATATTAAAACTGATTTAAGACTTGTAAGAAAATTTCGGTTTCGGTCATAAAAATCAGTTTCGGTTGGATACTATAAAAGTATTTGAAATTAGTTTGTAAATAACATATCTTTTCAATTAATTAATTATCAGTAGTCTGTTTTAAAGTTCGGGTCTACTATTATTTTACTTAAAGCGGAATTCGAACTCGCAACGATTGTTACTTTAATTATAATTAAGCGTAAGCTCTTACATCATTTTGACCTTGACCTCGTTTTGCTCATTATTACCTTTTTGATATTTAAATTTGCGAATTCGCCTTTAGACCAGTTTCAATAAACGTAGGTACTAGACATATTTATTATCCGTTAATTTAACTGAAATGTTTTATATATATATATATATATATATATATATATATATATATATATATATATATATATATATATATATATATATATATATATATATATATATATATATATATATATATTTTAATGCTGTTAGCCCTATTGGCCTTGACAGCGACACCGGTTGGGGATGGAAGAGGGTACTCTGTCCCTGAGAAGAAGCAAGCACTATCGTGTCTGCTTGAGAGGAAACGTCGGCGGCAAGGGCGTCCCCTGCGGGACTCGAGCCTCGGCTTGCGGCCGACGAGAGGGCTGGGGGATGTTCCCTATTCTTAGCAAACCAGCCGCGACCTGAAGACGCAGCTGGAGAAACTTAGACTAATCTGCAGGGACCTAGCAGTCCCTAACCGCTGGGCCCAGCCACGCCAACGCGCGGTAGGGCCGTCAAATATGCTGGACTTCGCCGTCGTTTCCGTCGACGGCGGTGTGAGTGTCGTGTATGTGTTTTGTGCTTCCTACCTACATATGGAGCATTAGCAACTGTAATGGGATCATCTGGGTCTAATAGAACGCTACGCGGGCGTTTGAGCTTAGTTTTAGCGTACGGGGTGTAGTCACACGCCTGTACGATAAGGGGGTTCGCGTGAGTAGCTGCGCGCTCGAAGTAGCGCCTGGATAGGCCAATATAGCCAATATAGCCTGGATAGCTTAAATTAGGTTCCGTCACTCTTCACGCAATGTCTCGAGACAGACGCAGACGGAAAATGGAGAACGGAATGTATTACAAGCAGTTTATCTCTGCCTTCTCTTCTACGTGAAGTTAAAAAATCGGACAAATGCGAGTCGAACTCGCACACTGAGGGTTCAGTACCAATTTTATGATTTTAGGTCCACGGGAAATACAATTTATACATGTTTTCAAACTTTAATTTGCGAGCGTATATAAAAATTTTGTATTAATTGAAATAAAAATAAAAAAAAAATATCACACTTTTCTTCAGTGATATATCTATAAATTACCAATTTTATTGCTCAATGTCATAGTTGTATATCAGAGGGAAGAATCTTTTCCTATTTAATACAAAATGCGACAAAAACAAAGTAAACGCGCGCGTGTCTTTTGATTAAGTTGAATTACTTACAAATTTGATTTTGTGTGTGCTTTATACCTGGAATATAAACCTATATATTTAATATTTATTTCAACTTAACAAGAAATGATCTTGACAGGCAGACAACAAGGTAATCCTATAAAGGTTCCGTTTTTCCATTTGAGTTACAGTATCCTAAAAGCAATATTTTCTTTATTTCTTAGGGAAATACTCAAAGTTATAACAGGTATATCAACGAAAAAACCATAAGAAACTTATTATCTGAAATTCATTTGCATGCAAAAAATATAGATGTCGAACATAGAATCTTTAACTTTAACTTTTACAAGTTGATCCTTCCGTTGATCTACAGACTATAGCTAGGAAATTGTTACGGAACCCTCGGTGCGTGAGTTGAACTCGCGCTTGACCGATATTTATTTACACATAACGTTGAGCTTAGTAATTGTTATATAATTAGAGGTAAAATAATGTATTGGACAAATTAAAACCAATACAGTTACAATTAAATGGCTGTTACCAAAGCCATATTTACGAATTTAAAATTTTATTTTATTTTATTTTTACAATTTAAAATCATTATATATACTAGAGGACCCGTTGACGCGTGAAATACCCGAGCGATGCTATGGCAATGTGCATGTCACTTTTCAAAAATTATGTTATTAAACATATGGTAGTGTGTGTAAACTTTTATTTATTGATTTAATCTACTTTATACGCATAATTATTGAAAAATATTCGCGTTCTGCGCTTGTTCTACGCAAACTGTAATTGTGCCAAATTTCATACTCCTCCGTCAGCGAAATTTTTGTAAAAAGGGGTCTAAAGATTTTGCTTCACGTATTAATATATAGATTAGCTAGATATATACCAATAATAATATAAGATTTCAGTTACATGCAATCTATTTAACATTTTAATCGATTTTTTTTATTAGGTATATTGACCACCAAATCGAGGTCCCGCTCTTTACTTTTACATTAAGTTTCACAATTAACGTAATAAAAAACATACGCAGGTATATAATGCAATTATTAAATTCGGATTACTATTAAAATGTAACATTGACTTTTATTTCAAAGTAGGTTGCAACAGGCGTTTTATAAATTCTTTTTTAATGTAAATCCTTGCTCCATTTGTTTTTAACTGAAGGTTACATTACTTTTCAATTTGACTTTTTTAAGTTATCTGTGATAATTAAGCGATATGAACGAAACGTAGATCATATTAAAATGAAAGTATATCTACAAAAAAATATATAAATTTAGTCAAGACAAGCCCTAGTGTTAGGTCACTGGGATGTTGCACATATAGTAAGTTATATTTGTAATCCTCTGTATACGACGTTCTCCTCCGTATAATAATAGAATATTCAACAATAATAAGTTTCTTTAGGATGTTTTAATATTTTTATACAATTTCAATATATGTAATAATAATAATGGTACGTTGTGGGTTCGATCCCCTTTCGGGGGAAATAATTATTTAAATTTGCCTTTTCTGGTAAGACAAAACGCGACTTTCACCACGAGAGTAAGTAAAAAAATAGGTAACGTACCGAAAGTAGTACATATGTATTATATAATGTCTAAAGAAATACCTATAAATTTATGAGTAAGCAATTTGCATGAAAATTCGCTGATATGCGCTATGTATCTTTAATGATACTTTAATTACATAGTAACATGTTATTATAAGATCAATAATGTTATTTATGTAGGGACTGTTGTTTACTTGGTTGTGATTTAAATAGTTTTGGTTTTACTTGAACATTTATGTTAAAAATGTATTTACGAATAATTTAAAAATCCATTTTTATTATTAATTTTATATATGATATATTTTATATTATTAAAAAGCGACTATAACACCACGGTTTTGCCAGCGGCAATACCAAACGTTACAATTAGTGTTTTATTTTTAGTATAATCCATGAAAGGGTAAAAAAAATATGTCCGTATATTAATAATTTTTACTAGAAAATGATGCTTGGAGTTGTGAAAACACATATAGAATATGAATCTATGATTATAAAAAAAATTTGTTTGTCTGTTTATACAAGCACATCTTCTGAACCACACGGATGGATTTAATATTTTTTTGTTGTATAGATTTAACGATTAGGCAGGATCTAGGCTATAATTGTTTTTGGAGACTGGCACACCTAATGTTCAAACATAGTAATCCAACTCAACCATAAATAAAAAAAAAACAAATAATAATAAGAAAAACAGTCTTCTTTTTCTGTCTGACATTAGTACCGACTTCGTTTGCCAAGGTCTGCCTTCCGACTTAAGCTTACTCCACTTTGCTCGGTCTTTAACATCCTTAGTGGACAATCTATTGGCTCTCATGTCCTGCGTCACAACATCCAGCCATCGCTTCCTTGGGCGTCCGGGTGGTCTAACTCTAGGGACAGACATGTCCAGGCACTGCCTTCCGACATAGCTCTCAGATCGGCGCATAACATGGCCATACTATCTCAGGCGACGCTCTTGGAGCTTATCCGCTACGTCACGGACCCCAAGACTACCTCGAAGGAGAAAAAGAGTAAGGTCCCGTTTTTACCTTAGGAACCTTACTTTAAGTTGTCGGGCGTCTGAACAGTGCTTGTATCTAAATCCAACTGGTCGTGGGCTCTAGCTCCACCTAGGAAAATGATTATATTTATATTATTTTCTTCTCTCTGGTGAACGAGCCACGGGTGTAGTATGAAAACATTAAATAGTATAAAACATCTGTAAAAATAAGTTAAAATCTTACAATTTTAATTAAAAAAAAATTATTTGGACATGAAAGTCATACCTAGTGTAATTATTATTATATGGATAATGAAACGATAATATAGTTAAAAAAATTAAATGTAGAGGTAGAAACACTTTTGACCCATTTTTTTTATTACAATAAATCGGCAAAAAATAGAGTGGGATGGATCGTAAAGTCAATGCTAACGAAGCTGTGTGTAATAACTGCATCGTAATATAGTATATAATTTGCCTACCTATGTTTAAAGTAAAAGGCATTCTTTCGCTTGCTTACTTTTTTTTTGCATTTTTCAAATAATCTCTGATTCATACGATGCTTGACGATTCTCTTTATTTATATTATGATATCATTCTATTATGAGACAGGTGTTATGTAAATTAATACATTAAAACCTGAATTTTTCAATACATACATATGTTTTTGAAATACAAAATTTGCATATGAAATTATTTATTTTATTAACTTTTAGGAAATATCGACATATCATAGGTACATATAGGTTATTACAGTATTGCTCGCGCTTTAACATATTTATAATGCAAATCAATCATAATTGTTGTTTAATGATAAATGACGTACCTATATGTATTAGGTATTACACGCCGTACCTCGCATATAGCAAGAGAGGCCGAGACAAAAGAGAATTCAGTGTTAAGATATTCCCACTACTATACGTAAGAAATTGATGTGTCATGTATATGAACATACAGAAATTGGGACCGTCGTGGCGCACCGGCACAGCGCCTGACTGCAAACGACGGTTGTGGATTCGATTCCCACTCGGTGACAATTAATAATTTTCCTATTCTTTGCTCTAGCTACAAGACAAAACTTCGTCCTGCCACTCAACTACCAAGCTATGAGCGAGAGCCATTTTCTAGTTTCATATAGATTAGATGTTCTATTGTGATTCTACATCAGGTGTTCCAGATCCTTTATTTGTATGTCATTAGAAACTACTTATCCCGTTCATCCATTTTTCTGACAGCATCATGACAGCATTTCATTATTTTACATAGTTCATATGGTCTACTATGGTTCTTCTTCTTCCAGAAGATCCGAAGATGTGCTTGTACAAACAGACCGACAAAGAAAATTTAAATTATCGATGCATAGTCTCATTCTGCCCTGCACATTCTTTTCATACAAATATTCAATGTACCTACGTATATATTTTTTTACTGTTTTATAGATAGAAAGATAGATGATAAATGGACTATCCAACACAAAAAAATATGTGTCAATGTATGTAAAACGCGTTCATAAAAATATATACTTCAGCTTTAAAATATTAGCATAGATTTGAACTCGCAAACTTCGCTTGCAGCAAACACACATATGTTAAAAGAAAGTCACCATCTCATACATTTTTATGGCCATCTCTTAGAATACTTTCATTTTAATTATAATTTATTATAACCGAAAACAGGCTAACCTAAGTAGCATTTTAATCTTATAATTAAATGTATTAAATATTAGTAAGCAACCATGCAGACTAAGATAATTTATGCAAATTAAGGAAATTGTGCTACAAATGCCGCATTTTTATGACATTTGTACTTGTCGCATTATTTTGACGTTTGTACTTAGGTACGAATGAAGAATTTCAATAATTTGCAATACATAGGCATATTTAATATTTCGAAATTTTCGAACGACATTGGTTACTTTGTTAAAACTGTACTGTTTTGAAATGAGTATTTAATAAATTTGCTTTCAATGACCACGTAAGAGTATTGGCAAATTTAAGTGATTGTTATTATTTTTATTATAGTAAGATATTTATTTTAAGCGTTTCGGTTCAACCTTTAAATCCATGACTGTCCAAGATGCTTTTATTTTATTTAACAAAAAAATTAAGTTTTCCATTTTGCATTTCTTATACTTATTGCCTAAAATTACAGATAATAACTAAATATCTAGTAATATTAATTCCAAGGTGCTGCAGATATAAATTGAATTTTAAATAATTTTACTCCAAGGTAACGTGGAGATATTTATTTTAATTTTTTTCTTTCAGTTGTCATATATTTTGATTAAATATGTAATTGTTACATAATCATTCATTATTTTTTTTTTATCTTATGCAATTTTTGTAGGGCCAAACGGGCGATCAAGCGTACTCCAGTCGCCATTTCACGCCCATTTAGAGATATGGTATCCTGACAGGACTATAAATCGGTTAAGTGCGAGTCGGACTCGCGCACGTAGTAAGTAACACTTACAACTTATGTAATTGGGCAAACATTGCGGACATATGCCCATTTTGTATGAAATCTTTCTTCTTTTATTCTTTATTTAAGTAAGATATCATTCCTTGGTTTTTTTTAAATTTAAACTTTAATAATAATAAAATATTTAATAAATAGCATTCCGTCTCGCCAAATGATCGATCACTTCTTTGAATAGCCGAAATAAATAAAATCTCCTCACAGATACACTAACAACATAAGTAAATTGTAACAGTCGTATAAGAATATCGCCGTAGAGTGATGGCTTAGTATTCCCTCGGAGGGCTTTTAAAAGACGCGGGCTCAAATTCCGCTAAGTTCAATATTTTAAACGTGCTCAAAAATATATTTTTCTGTACTTATGCTAGTATGGAATAACACTTTAACATAATAAATAAGAATAAATTCCAATTTGGTAGATACACTAATTTCTATATCAACATGTCTATAAAATAAAAGTTATTAATAAACTTACAAACACACACTAAAAACAAATATTGCCAAAATTAAATGTTCTCAGAAGTTCAAATCAATTTTCCACTACTTTATTAGTAAGGTAACCGTTAATAAACAACACATAGCGTTTTCTCGAAATTGAAACTAATTTAGTTTTTAGCATATTACTGTTAAGATACATCAAGGTCTTTTTTTTGTGACCATAATATTTTACTTACCGCCGGAACACAAACAATATTTTTGGTGTAGTGAATATAAAATACAAATGCATTTTATATTGCTTTACTTAAAAGTCAAAGTTCAAGTTCAATATTTTGCACGTCGATATGAAATTATCTTTTTATCACGACATAATAAAGCTTACAAGTGAAAAAAAATCTTTACCCTTTTTACTGACTTTTAGTGACTTTTGTCTGGAAGAGTCATTTGAAGCGCATTAAGCTTTTAAAAGTAATGGCGACCAGTCGTGAATAAGGGTGCGCCACACAAAGCGAAAGAGTTATAGAACTCTCATTTAGTAAGTCACTAGTGTTGCATTTATACGCCTTATAATATATATATAAGGTGCTTATATATATATATATATATATATATATATATATATTATATATATATATATATATATATATATATATATATATATATATATATATATATATATTATATATATATATATATATATATATATATATATATATATATATATATATATATATATATATATATATATATATATATATATATATATATATATATATATATATATATATATATATATATATATATATATATATATATATATATATATATATATATAAATCCTAACAATATTCTATTCAAATTTATTCCTCACTTCTTCGGTCACTTCTGTCTTTTAGATTTTCCCAAATTACTTTGACTTTTGACGACACTTTGGCTGCTTATAAAGTTCCGGCGGCTTCTTTAATCACAATACAAAACTATTTGTATCTGCAAACCGGGTTCAGGTGTTCGCCAATTGCGCTTGCCCTATCCAAAAACCTAACTTCGCTAAGAGGGTTTTATTCATATTTTATACGAGTAAATTGCCGTATTTGACATTACCTTTAGGTTAATGGTGTACTTTTTCTAGATCCTAAAAAACAGTCTACTAATTATATGTAGAAATCGAGTGCGGCCTTCTATTTTAGTATCTACGCGTAATCTACAATATTTTCTTATAGAGAAATTTAAAGTTTGCCGCTTCGTAAACCGTAGAAACGATTTTACCACCAATAAGTCCCGTATCATATTAGATATATTTTCATCTCTCCAGGCATAGGCATTAAGCAGTGATATTTAATCGGTTTTGTCCTAATGACGTCCACGTGCGGAACTCCTCTACTTCATTAATTGACATTGCTTTGGGTTCAGTATCGCAGGATCGTCCGAAAATGCTGGGATGGAAGTGATGTATTTATATTTTCATTTTTAAATATTTGCTTTTATTGACGAAAATATCGATTATCGATATAACGCTCTGTTTACCCATTTAGAGATATTTAGGAACATTCAAAACATGTAGGTTTAAAACTCTTCCGTTACAGGCCAAAGGATACTACGAACGCAGACTAAGGACGCTGCATAGGATAATGTTCTTTTTATTAGTCGGCATTTATACTGACGAGGGACTGTATCTAAAGTTTTCACGTCTTGTCATCCAAACAAAGCTGCAACTCTATAGTATTTAAGTAGATGGCAGATAACGTATTTTTTAAATACTGAACTCTAAATCACTTGCAATTCTCGGTACCTTGTGCTAATAGCAATTAGAACAAGGTATATGCTAATTGACATTGTAATTTGTATTATATTTCATTGTTACTATCATTAATGAATCATTCAGTGCGCTACTAAATAATGTGGGCTTAAGTTTATTTCAATTCAATGGTGTACTCCTATATATAATTTTAGAAATCATTTATACAATGTTGTACATAACATTATTATAATCATGCAGTGTTTTTGTTGTATTCATTCAGCATAATTAGCTTAGAGAAATATATATATATATATATATATATATATATATATATATATATATATATATATATATATATATATATATATATATATATATATATATATATATATATATATATATATATATATATATATATCTTCTTCTTCTTTGCATTATCCCGGCCTATTGCCAGGGTCTGCTTTCCTACTTAGTCTACTCCACTTTGCACGGTCTTGAGCATCCTCAGTGGTTAGTCCATTGGCTCTCATGTCGTGCGTCACGACGTTCAGCCATCGCTTCCTTGGGCGTCCGGGGGGTCTTACTCCAGGGACCGACATATCAAGGCATTTTCTTCCGACGTAGTTCTTAGGCCGGCGCAAAACGTACCATCTCAGACGACGCTCTTGGAGCTTATCCGCTACGTCACGGACCTCAAGACTACCTCGAATGAATGCGTTGCGTATGCGGTCAGCCCGAGTAACGCCACACATCCACCTCAGCATCTTCATCTCCATTACGTGAAGCTCCTGAGTGTGCCGAGATAATGCTGGCCAACATTCGCTGCCGTATAAAAAAACTGGTCGGATCATGCTCTTGTATATTAGCCCCTTGAGTTTGGGCGGTATTCTGCGATCGCAGACCACACCAGTGACCTCCCGCCATTTGGCCCAAGCAGCGCTAACCCGGGCGTGGACATCGTAGTCGATGCCTCCGGACTCGTGCATAATGGATCCAAGGTGCCTGAACTTCTCCGACTTAACGGCTGGCTCAGGCCCGATGTGGATGGTGCTCGAGTCTGGGTTCCCGCAAGCCATGTACTCGGTCTTTGGCACATTCAGTTTAAGACCACCGTTCTCAAGCGCACCCTTCCAGGCATTCACTTTACGCTCCAGCATCAGTCGGTTCTCGTCAATGAGTACTATGTCATCGGAATATATCATCAGCCATGAAGGCTGGTCCAGGATGTGAGCCGTGACAGTATCTAGCACTACATTAAACAAAAGTGGACTAAGAGCTGAGCCTTGGTGAACCCCTACTGTAATTGGGAAGGGTTTGGTATCGCCAACAGCAGTCCTAACTGTAGAAAGAGAGTCGTTGTACATGCCTCTGATAATAGCAACATAGGATTCGGGGATCCCTTTGGATCGCAGTGCCCACCAGATACACTGACGTGGCACACAGTCAAAGGCCTTCTGCAGATCTAAGAATGCCACATGCAGAGCTCTCCTCTTTTCCCTGTGTGCCTCCATCAAAATTCTGAGGGCAAAAATGGCGTCCGTAGTGATCCTGGCTGAAATGAATATTGACACTCAGAGACAGCACACTCTCGGTGGAGCCTGAGGGCGATCACGCGCTCGAAGAGCTTCATGGTGTGACTCATAATCTTAATGCCCCTATAACCACCGCATGATGTGGCATCGTCCCAGTGTTCAAAATGCGGTTAAAAAGATCAGTAAGCATGAGCACACCACGAGAGCCCAACGATTTCCACGCTTTGATCGGAATATCGTCAGGTCCCACCGCCTTGCCGTTCTTCATGCGTCGAAGACAATTCCGAGTTTCATCAAGGGTTATTGGAGCAATAAGTCCCAGGTTAGGAGGTGGTTCAGATGGAAAACAACCCGGGTGCTGAGTATTCAGCAGCTCCAAGAAGTAACTTCTCCACCTCTCCTTCACAGAAACAAGACTAAAAACAGCTTGCCCTGGGAATGTCTGACGCAAAGACATTTTGTGATATCTTGCGTCGCTTTATCCCGAGCACGTGCCAATTTATAGATGAGCTTCTGCCCCTCCACAGTTTCAAGTTTATCATATAGAGGTAATAAACTTTCACTGCGGCCTCTGGCTACAGCTCTTTTGCTGGTACGTTTCGCTGCTATGTACTCCAGCCTGTCTTCAGAAGAGTTGGAACGCTGCCACTCCTTAAATGCAATCTTCTTATCATGAATCACCTCTTGTACCTTGTCATTCCACCAACATGTCTCCCTGTCCATAATACGTCCTCCCCTAGAAACGCCAAGAACATGTTTACCAGCCTTAATGATTGCTGACTGAGCACGATCCCAAGCATCCTGAGCAGTTTCGGTGTTAGTTGATAAATTTTGACTGTTAACCTCTGCCAGAAAGTCGGTCTGCACCGGTCCATTCAGCAACCACCACTTGATCTTAGACTTACGCGTCTCAGTTAATTTCTTTATCGGGGTAACGACATAATCCATGACAAGAAGACGATGTTGGGCTGTGAGGCTTTCACTAGGAATGACTTTACAGTTAGTTACCTTACCAACATGACACCGCCTGGTCAATAGATAATCGCGTTCTTCTTCCAGCGCGTTTCGCGTGTAGGAAAGCACACTGGACCCGACGCCTTATGAGTACATCTGTTAGTTCCCTGCATCGTCCGGTTAGAGAGCCAATATTCCACGTTGCAAAGCGGAGTTTCCTTCTGGGTACTATCTTCTTTAGCCGTGTCCGTACTTGACACGGTAGCCCTTGCCCATTTAACACAGGAGTAGGGCGATGTGTCTGCGCGTCGTTTAGCGGCGACGCCCTAGCAGTACCCAGCAACATCTTTTGTCTTACTATTTAAGTGGCAGGTGGCGGCTTTTTAATGGAGCGATTGCCATCTGACCTCCAAAACCCATTTTTGGGGGAAAAGCCAAGGATGAGAGGGGAAAAGATTAGTAGAAAAGGGGAGAGGGGGTGGGGTAAGGACACCACTTTCATGGATTGGAAAGGAGTATGACAGTGGTGGCTCCAGGATTAAATGTAAGGGCACTCTAAGCGACGCCTCTTGGAAATCATTAGATTAGCTTAGCTTGGACTATTTCCACAAGACGAGGGTTCGAATCCTTCTACGTTTATAATTTTGGGTGAATACATTTTACTGTACGCTAATTCTGACCACAAACTTATTGTATAGTTATAATATAATATATCAAGTTTTATCCACATTGTGGCGGACATAAATTTACCAGAATGATAAGAAAACAATATTAAATGTAATAGCTACTTAATATAAACGTCGTCTACAGTGGTATGAGAAAAAAATCACATTGTTATAAATTGTTAATACAAAAAGCGCTGAATTCAATCCGTATAAGGCTTGTAGATTTTCTTGAATTTGAATCACTACGATTGATGCTGCTCAGTTATTTTATAAAGTTGAAATCACCATTTATATTAATTTTTTAATAGGTTTTATATTAATTTAAATAAAAATATTGAAATATTTTTTTAAGTCATCTTAACTCTAAATTTATGTTATGCCATAAATTTTTGGGTTTCGTATCTCGAAAATAAAATGCGCAACCATTATAGGATCACTTTGTTATCCGTTTGTCTGACTATACGTATATTAAGAACATTTCCTCAAAATTACATGGTGCTATCAAGCTGATATTAATAACAAACATCCATATATTGGTGATCCCTTGGAGCACAGAAAACTTCAAACTTCTAAGTCAACGCAATCAATAAATATGAATATGCTTAATTATTTCCATTTTTTATGCAAATCGCCGCGTAATCAAAATATACAGTGTACTTCTTGTTGATCTAGAGTTATGAAATTTTGCGATAAGTTAGAACTTATAGTGCAATAAAAAGAAACAATCCTAAAATTGGAAATTTATAGGTAGATATATCTAAAAAAACTATAACAAACTTATAGCTGTAGTTCACACAAAAATATTTATGATTGTCGAGTCTTAAAAGTTGTACTTCATTGACCTTAGACTTATGAAATTTAACAAGAAAATTGCTTATATATATGGCTAACACTAGGAAATAATAAAACTAATAGAAACTAATAATTTCTCAAACATGTCTGTAGTTGATTTCATACAAAATAATTGAATACAACGGCAAAATTAAGTTTGTCAATATTTATAAGTTGTACTTTGCTCAGTGAAAAACCATCAATCATATATTGGTACGGAACCCATGATGCGCGATACTACTCGTACTGGACCATTATTATTTTTACAACCTGACGTCATCATCATTATCAGATTATGTCTTGTAACGTACAATTTGAATTGAATCCGTTAAATCATATCCCACGATAAAATTACAATAGCGTCAATTATAATATATATATATATATATATATATATATATATATATATATATATATATATATATATATATATATATATATATATATATATATATATATATATATATATATATATATATATATATATATATTATATATATATATATATATATATATATATATATATATATATATATATATATATATATATATATATATATATATATATACGACCTTATATTTTTGCTAACATATAAAAATAAGTTTTTTTATGATATGATATAAAGATACACCGTTAACGAATTATTATTATTATTATACACCGTTAACGAATCCTTTTGTTGTTATTCAACGTGAAACTCCTCCAAGAATAACGGATTTGATATTTCAATTTACTATTGTAAATACGTTTGTAAATTACTTACTTATTTACAATAATTTATTACAAACTTATTTACTATTGTAAATAAGTTTGTAATAAGTAATTGTAAATAAGTAAGTTATTATAACATATGTACGTATATATATTCGTAAACATATTCGTTATTAAGTTTGTATGTATACCTTGGTACAATTTTGACCTCGGTTGATTTTCTACTTTTTACCTTCATGTTTAAGTTTGGCCAAGAAGCCACTGTTGAATATGGGCCACAATATTCTCGAATAGGTACTAGTGTACAAATATTATATTAGCTCTCACAAGTACGTACAATCTCTTACATATTTTTAAATTCCATATAACTTGATCAAACCCTAAAATCCCATGTATATAACATTTATATGAGACGAGCTCTAAACATGACCAACCATACAAAAAAGTATAATTTAAATACATTCGTAGTTGGTGAAGTAATCACGTAATTCATATACAAAAAACATTAAATAATAGCCTTTATTTCCGAACTTTTTGACATTTTACATTTTTAAAACAAAGTATTTAAAACTAAAATTTACATTTCACTACAAAAAGTCTCTCAGTTCGGTGTGCCTTATGGCAAAGGCCTCCTCCAACTCTTTCCACTGCTTTCTGTCAGTCGCCACTCTTGTCCAGAGGGGACCTAAAGTGATTTTCAGGTCGTCCTCCCATCTTCTCTTTTTACGACCTCGACCCCTACTGCCATCCCTCGGGTACCAGATTGTCACCTGTTTGCTCCATTTCTCCTTTTTACATCTAAGCATATGTCCAGTCCACCTCCATTTAAGTTGATCAATACGGACTAGGATATCAGTTAATTTCGTTTTGTGCCTGATGTCTGCAATTTCTTACTTTATCTTTAAGTTTTTAATCCTAACATGCTTCTCTCCATACTTCTTTGACATCTTGCAAGTTTTTCCCTATGGAGTTTTGTCAAAGCCCAGGTTTCGCAACCATATGTAATGGCAGGTAGAATACAGGTATCAAAGGTCTTCTTCCTGATTTTAATGGATATTTCCTTGCTTTTTGTAATTTCTTTCAAAGCCCAGTATGTTTTCCACCCTGTTGCAATTCTTTTCTCTATTTCTTTCGACATCTGGTCATTAAGTGATATTATCTGGCCAAGATATACATATTCCTCTACATATTCCAGTTTCTGTCCATTTACTGTGATGTCTCTGGGAAATGAATTAGTCATCATCTTAGTTTTGCTGGAGTTAACAAAAAATATTAAGTCAACATAAAAGCCTCCTCCATTTTGAAATCGATTAAAAAGTAAACTTATGTTCTTTTATATCAATAGGCAATGCATGTATCGACTTTATATAAATTTTTGTAATTTTTGGTATACAAGTTAATTCTACCTTCCATTACCACCATACGTAAACTTCTTTTCTTTAATATTTGAAAAATTTCACTTATAACTCTAAATTTTGAACAGTTGTGGGTCTTATCGTAATCAAATTATTAATATCATCGTAAATAATGACTACAAGAAGCAAATATATGTATTTTTTAAGAAGCTTTATAAAATACCTATAAATGTGAAAGTATCACTCGATTTTTCTGGCATTTCGTTATCAGATCCTGACATGGTGATGACGGGTTCACCTCAGGAGTATCAGAGTATCCTTTTTCAAAAAAAAAAAAAAAATTACTCAAATCGCTTCACAAATGACTGAGACATCGAGTGACATGCATAATAATATATATACATGTCGAACATAGAACCTTCTCTTTCACTTTTGAAGTCGGTTAAAAATATTGAAGTGAGTGGCAGATACGACGTGAACCGTGATAGGATAACACGATAATAGTTCACCATCATTCCAACGATGGATGACTTTAGTTAAACTTAGTATCATAATAATAATTAAAGAAACAACCTTCACCGATCACGACAATTATATAAATATATATATATATATATATATATATATATATATATATATATATATATATATATATATATATATAATATATATATATATATATATATATATATAAATATATATACATAAATACGACAAACCAAATAAGGTGCGATTTCGAGTCCCTGTTAAATCTTTTATCCGTTTTCTAAAACATCCTATACGTTTCTATTGCTATACCTTTCTTCTAAACTGGTAGTATAAAACTTTGTAGCTTATTCTATTTATTAGTTAATTAACAATCGATAGCACGATTTAAATAAATAAGCTATTTGTCAACTTTTTTTCGACGTAAAAACAAGTTGACACGAGATACACGTTCCATGTGTATAAATTATATTAATATCAAACTTGTCTTTAGGAACGTAAAACGTTATACAGATATAGAACGAAATCGAAAAAAAAATAAAAGGAAATTAATATATTTTTTCCAGATGTCATAGTCGCTAATCTGACTATACGACGATACGATGGGTGAGTGATTTATGTAGATCCTTTTGAATATATATGTATTTAAATGATTACCATGTTTCCGCTCTGGAGAAACAGAACGCAGTGTTAAGTTCCGCAAACACATAATGTCTCGAATACGGCGGCCTATTTATTTTCAGCTACAGTACACTTGATTGTATGATACAATTGTATATTCCTTTAATGAGAACTTCTACAAGGTCTCGTTGCGTGTGTGTACTTGTTAGTATACGAGTATTTACCACAACACTATCATGTCGTTATTTTAAACTTCTTAATTAAATCCTAATAATAATATTCTAAATGTATACATTTCTGGTAATTTATTCGTCCTATATGCAATAACATATATTCTTTGCAATAACAATTGTCAATTACTATATAAAAAAAAACCCGCTGAGATTCTTGCGCCGGTTCTTCTCAGGTCTGAGGCATTAACTTTTGTGAACCGGTGGTAATTTTTGACGTTCAAAAAATGTGTAATGTATTCTTACTTTGAATAAAATTATTTGAATTTCATTTGGATCATCTGGGTTCACACTTCGCAGATAATATGGCGTACAATTTTATTATTAAAAAATTTACAAAAATTAAATAGTGAATGAATCGTCGTTATATGTATGATATGAATTAAAATTAAAAATATAAAATATTTTGAATTATGAGCTCATTCAATTCAGGTGATTACGTAAGCGTTGATTTTTTTGCTGACACTAATTTAAGTGCGACCAACAAACAGCTTGATCATCTTTTTCTTGATTTTTAATGTCCACAAATCATTTAAATGTTAACGTTAATTTACAATAAAAAATTAAAACGGTCGGAATGTAAAGGAATTAACGGAAAGCAATCTTTGTATTAGGTTTACAAATAATATTTACATACGGCTTAAATCGAAATATGTTACTTGTAAGAATATTCCATAAGATTATAGTGACTTGTTTTAACCCACTATATAAATTTGCTCTATAACTGTTTGGAGTTTTTTATATTTTATTGTAAATGTATTTATAATCCACAGTAAAACAAATTTACGTATTAAAAAAAATAAAATAAATGCTTTATTTTATCGCAGTACAGTTTAAAACTAAAACGGGGTGACTCTTCGGTAAGTAGGTATACCTACACATTGATTTTGAAATTGACAGTTAATGACTACCTTTTATTGGCAAGTTTAATACCAATATGTTTTGATTAGTTCAAAGAAATGGAAAATTAATACACTTGTCTCATTGAGTAAGCTCTTATCTAATCATACAGCTTATCGTATATAGGTATATATTTATGTAATATGGCGCTCGACGTACAGATAAGAGAATTTTGGACTGATCTAACATTTATATGAGCATATCACACAAAATCTGTTGCTCTGTGGGTTTTTAATTTTATTAATATTTGCAAAAACTTTATTCTAATTTATAATATTATTTACACAATAGTGTTTTAAATAAAAACATTAAAATTATGAAAATTTGAAAATAAGAATAAAAGTATAAAATGTAGATACCTTTTAGTAACTAGTCTATATTTTATAAAAGAACTTGTTTTACTGGTTATTAAATATATATTAATACGACAGATGATAACATGACTGCCGTTATATTGTATAATCAAAATATTCACTATTGTGTATGACGAGGATCCATGTCCAGAGTGGTTTTTAAAAATAATGACGTCAGCATCGCTGACGTCATTAATGTCACAATTTTCCATGACAAGTAAAACTCGCAAATATTTCGTATAGACCTTTATTTATTACAATAAAGACGTCTACTGTTCACGATTGCTTGAGTCCGAATGCCCCGTGTAACAATATTCACTCTTATTTATAATAGTACCCCCACTATGAGTTTCTACAAAATCTGGCTTTAATCAATTGCTTGTCTATAAATCTTTTCACAAATATTAATCATAATAATAATTTTAATTATATCAACTTAGTTAGTTATATTAATAATCATTTTAGCAAATAATTATAATTTAACATTCATTCAATTCACATACATTCATTCAATAATAATTTATTTATTTATAAATTGTCGTTACGCCGTTATGTATATAAAAAAATAGGTTTTTTTTTCAGCCTTACGCGCTATCCCATACATAGCAACCCATATTGTAGTCCCAAAGCAGGGAAGTGAAAATAATTAACCTTTTATATAAAGAAAAGATTAAAAAAATTACTGTAATATATATTTTCATGTATCTAATCAGTATATTTTATGACTACAACCAAAATAATATAAACATTTAGAATCAAAAATTAAAAAAAAATTATTAAATTAATTTAAAAAATAATAATTAAGAATTTATTATTAAATTAAATTCAGATAGAATTTAAAAATAATAAGAATATCCCTTACACATATTTAAAAAAATTATATATTTGTGAAAATCAAATGTCCAGTGTCATAGCAAAATATTTTATTATGTTTTTTACATACCTATTCACTTAAAATAATCGTAATCGTCAAAATTAAAAAGTAAATCCTTCCATTCAAAATACTCGTACTATACGATTTTTTTATATTGAAATATCCGCATTGTATAAGTAACACAATAGTATGTACTATTCTACTATATATTATATATTTTTCAAAAATGAACACCTCTATAATCTCAAATCTGTTATATTCTCCGCCTGTCAAACACTTTTAGTTGCTCTTTCAGAGATTATTGTAGAAATATATCAACTAAGTATTGACACGAATAGATATTTTTGTAAATAAGCCTTTTAGGAGACACCTTCAGAATGATTATTTGTATAAAAGTGAACAATAAAGATTTGTTTCATATGCTATGTTGAGATGCGTTACGAATTATCGCGTTAAAAGTCAGAAATTATATACGACTAAATTGAAATACGTTAGAAATCTAATAAACTTCTTGCGGGTTTGGTTGTATTTGTATATACTAAATAAATAAGTGATATATATATATATATATATATATATATATATATATATATATATATATATATATATATATATATATATATATATATATATATATATATATATATATATATATATATATATATATATATATATATATATATATATATATATATATATATATATATATATATATATATATATATATATATAAGTAAAGACATTAAATTCTTCAATTTCAGATTATTATAGAAACATTTCAACAGCTTAGATAAATTCCGAGGCCAACGTAGTGCAGTGGGACTGCGTCTCTGTAAATGCAATGATTGTGAGTTCAATTCTCACTTGGGAGATTAAATAACTTTTATTTCTTTGATTTGTAGTGTACACAGACTTAGTCGCGGAACTCAACACCGCACATTGTTTTATAGACAATATGAAAATGACAAACACAGATCGAAAGTGGAAAATGTAGTGTCTTAACACTAGATACAACCGCCTACTTTGCAATAGGTATAAATAGTGAAGCTGTAAATAAAATACCCATGCAAATCAGAGTTATTTCTCCTATGTATAACAACAGGTATTTAATTAGAAATCTAGTTATGTAAATATATGACAAATGATGAGGAATTCAAATATTACTGTGACATTTTATATTATTATATTTTTTTTATATCGGGAAAAATATAAGTGTTTTTAAATTAGATTCACGCATTAAAAATTAAAATAGTTTGTGATTGTCACGGCAACTTATAAACAATACAATGCAATACAATTATATACTTTTAGACTGTATTTTAATGTTATAAAATTTATATAAAAAACAAGTGGCGCTGCCGTTTCTATGCGTAATAAATTAACTTTAATTATATTGTATTTTTACGTTTGTAACTTTTTTTAAATAATATTATTTATTAACTCAAGAATCATTATTCTTAGGTTAATTGAACAATGACATAAATTTAAATCTATTCTAATTTTTTTTTAATTAAAGTTTTCTTAGACATTTTGATGCATTCTAATAATGTCTAAGAAAAAAAATAAAAACTGTCGATTAGCATTTGTTTTTACTTAACGATGGTAATATTTAGAATTTTAACGTCAGCCTATTAACACGCAGCAGGACTAGACCGTAGTCTGGCTGTAGCTAACCTACATAAGTACGACCGTTGTGGATTATGATCCTCACACGGGGAGATGTATTATTTACATGCCTCCGCTCTGGTAAGACAAAGTTGTGCGTTGAGTTCTGTCATCTAGACAATATGTCTCGAATGTGAGCGGAAAGCGGTGAACGCAGTGTCTTCACTAGGTTCTCTCTGCCTACTATGCTAAATGCGTGATAAAGCGTAAAAAAAATTAAAGTCGTAAAATTGTATTATTAATTTATTAAGTTTTATTTTATATATCTATAGCTGGGTACTCTTCATACCTCAGAGGGTGTCTAGCCAATTATCTGTCCGATATTTGGTTTTCGGCATACGGGTACGCGACCCCGGGACCTGGAGCCACCACTTTCATAACCCTATCCAATCCAGGAAAGTGGTGTCCCTCCACTATACTCCAAGTCTTTCTGCCTCTTATTCCCTTTCCTTTCTTGGTTTCTCCCAGTAATGGGTTTGGAGGTCAGATGGCAATCGCTCCACTAAAAACCACTTCGCCACTAGTATGGACCGATTTGGAAAAAAGCTGGGTATGGCTAGGGCGTCGCCGTTAAACGACGCGCAGGCACATCGCCCTACACCTGCGATAAGTGGGCAAGGGCTACCGTGTCAAGTACGGGCACGGCTAACGACGTCAGTACCCAGACGGAAACTCCGCTTTGCAACATGGAATATTGGCTCTCTAACCGGACGATGCAGAGAACTCGCAGATGTACTCATGAGACGTCGGGTCCAGTGTGCTTTCCTTCAGGAAACTCGCTGGAAGGGCAATAAGTCTCGTAACATCGGGCAGGGTTACCGCCTTATATACACTGGGTCACCTACAGGCAAAAACGGTGTGGCGGTAGCGCTTTCTGAAGAGCTTCAGAATGGGCTTCTTGAAGTTGACCGTCGCTGCGACCGCTTGATGCGGATAAAGGTACTGATCGAGGGCGTTATCACAAACTTAATCAGTGCTTATACTCCCCAGGCAGGGTTGTAGCGCGGCTGAAAAGGAGATCTTCTGGGAGCAGTATGAAGAGGTACTACTCGCTATACCGTCTACCGAATCAGTCTTAGTTGGGGGGGACTTGAACGGCCACGTGGGTAGGGTCGCTGAGGTGTATGAACGTGTTCACGGGGGTTTTGGATATGGTCTTCGCAATGCAGAGGGAGAAAATATTCTAAGAACCTGCATTGCATCTGATCTGGCTATCGTGAACACTTTCTTCCAGAAGAAACCTCAGCACCTTATAACGTATAAGAACGGGTCCCACTTAACTCAAATTGATTATTTGCTGACTAGACAGTGTCATATAGGCAGGGTGACCAAGACCAGTGTGTAAGGTCATTCCCGGCGAAAGCCTGACGGCCCCACATCGTCCTCCTTGTCATGGACTATAATGTTACTCCGAAAAAGAAAGTAGCCGAGAAACGCAAGCCTAGAATTAAGTGGTGGTTGTTGAATGGGCCGATGCAGACCGACTTCTTGGCGGAAGTGGAGAGTCAAAATCTACTGACTAACACCGAGACCGCTCAGACTGCATGGGATCGAGCTCATTCAGCAATCATTGCGGCGGGCAAGCGAGTTCTTGGTGTTACTAAGGGTGGGCGTGTCATCGACAGGGAGACATGCTGGTGGAATGACCAGGTGCAGGGGGTGATTCAGGAAAAGAAGGCTGCGTTTAAAGAGTGGCAGCATTCCAACTCTCCTGAAGACAGACTGGAGTACATTACAGCGAAACGGGCCAGTAAAAGAGCTGTAGCCAGAGCCCGCAGAGAAAGTTTGTCGCCATTGTACGATAATCTTGAAACTGTGGAGGGGCAGAAGTTCATATACAAACTGGCTCGTGCTCGAGATAAAGCGACGCAGGATATTACAAAATGTCTTTGCGTCAGAGATTCTCGGGGCACGTTGCTTTGTAGTCATGCCTCTGTGAAGGAGAGATGGAGAAGCTACTTTAAGGAGCTGCTGAACACTCAGCAGTCTTGTAGTCTTCCTCCTGAATTATCTCCTAACCTCGGATTTGTTGCTCCAATAACCCGTGACGAAACTCGTAATTGTCTTCGACGCATGAAGAACGGAAAAGCGGTAGGACCTGACGACATCCCAATCGAGGCGTGGAAATCGTTGGGCTCTCTTGGTGTGCTTATACTTACTGACCTGTTTAACCGTATCTTGAATACTGGAAAGATGCCACATCAGTGGCGGCAAAGCTTTATTATCCCTATTTACAAAGGAAGGGGCAGTGTTCAAGATTGCGGTAGTTATAGGGGCATTAAGATTATGAGCCACACCATGAAGCTCTTCGAGCGCATGATCGGCCTCAGGCTCCGCCAAGAATGTACTGTCTCTGAGTCTCAGTATGGGTTTCAACCAGGATCAGGCACTATGGATGCCATTTTTGCCCTCAGAACTTTGATGAAGGCTTACAGGGAAAAAAGGAGAGCTCTGCATGTGGCCTTTTTGGACCTGCAGAAGGCCTTTGACTGTGTGCCACGTCAGTGTATCTGGTGGGCATTGCGATCCAAGGGGATCCCTGAAGCCTATATTGAGGTTATCAGAGATATGTACAACGACTCCGCTTCAGTGGTTAGGACCGCTGTTGGCGACACCAAGCCCTTCCCGATTACAGTAGGGGTTCACCAGGGCTCAGCTCTTAGTCCGTTCTTATTCAATGTAGTGCTGGATACTGTCTCGGCTCACATCCAATGCCAGCCCCCGTGGCTGATGATGTATGCCGATGACATAGTACTCATCGACGAGAACCGACTGATGCTGGAGCGTAAAGTGAACGCCTGGAAGGGTGCGCTTGAGAACGGTGGTCTCAAAGTGAATGTGTCGAAGACCGAGTACATGGCTTGCGGGAACCCGGACTCGAGCACCATCCATATTGGGCCTGAGCCAGCCGTTAAGTCGGAGAAGTTCAGGTACCTTGGAGCCGTTATGCATGAGTCTGGAGGCATCGACCACGACATCCATGCCCGTATAAACGCTGCCTGGGCCAAATGGCGGGAGGTCTGGTGTAGTCTGTGATAGCAGAATACCGCCCAAGCTCAAGGGACTGATATACAAGAGCATTATCCGACCGGTTCTTTTATACGGCAGCGAATGTTGGCCAACATTATCTCGGCACACTCAGGAGCTTCACGTCACGGAGATGAAGATGCTGAGATGGATGTGTGGCGTTACGCGGTCCGACCGCATACGCAACACATTCATTCGAGTAGTCTTGGGGTCCGTGACGTAGCGGATAAGCTCCAAGTGCGTCGCCTGAGATGGTATGGCCATGTTATGCACCGATCTGAGAACTATGTCGGAAGGAAGTGCCTTGACATGTCTGTCCCTGGAGTTAGACCACCCGGACGCCCAAGGAAGCGTTGGCTGGATGTCGTGACACAAGACATGAGAGCCAATAAATTGTCCACTGAGGATGTTAAAGACCGTGCAAAGTGGAGTAGGCTCAGTCGGAAGGCAGACCCTGGCAAAAGCCGGGACTAATGCCAAGAAGAAGAAGAAGAAGAGCTGGGTACTCTTCATTATTTCCAAATACCCTTGCTTTTTTGGTAGCAAAAACATGCTTCTATGAAACCTTCTATTATTTATATTTTGGGTGGTTCCGAGAGTACTATAGTAAACTTCATCGCTAAATATTTTGAATATAGGAAAAATAGGCAGGGATTAAAACATAAAAAAATCATTATTGAAAATAAAAAATCCCATAAATTAAGATTGGTGCAATAAAAGTGTAATAAAATCACGTACACTATACCTATACTTACACGTATTTTAATCGATCAATACAAGCAACTGATATAAACAAACGTATCGTAATAGCTAGTGGCTATGCTGTGGCTACTAGTTATTATGCTATCTGTACGTTATGCAAATTAAAATTTCTTGTATGGTCGGCATATTTTAGATTTGGTTAAATAAATAACTTTTATCTTTACTTATACATTACGACACGCTGATTACGAGATTGAGTACCGCTTAGTAGAAATATATCTATAACATTTCATACATTTTCCCTAATGTAGCAGGGAAGAATCTAGTCAACTTGGTTTTCACATTCCACCGTCGTGTAAGGAAAACGAGGTGTTAGATCCCGTTGTCAAGAAATTAATCCTTCTTAATATCATGAGAGTAGTGAATGGAGTGGGTTATTTATAGAATCTCGAAAATTCCTCTGAAAATGGAGACTTCTGTAACACTAGGTAATTCTAACAGGCTTACCATGAACTATATTTTGTTATGTATGTAATTCATTTTGTTGTAATTCATTCATTTATTTTGATTGCAATAAAGAATACTATATATACAAATACAGCTAAAAATGTGTGATTTTTAAAATGTTAATACAGACGAAGGAAATAAAAATATTTAATAAAAATAGCTCTTGCCAAATGATTGATCTTTGCAATAATATTTGGGTAGCGGAAATTTTTAAGTCTCCATATCTGTATGGTGCTAACAATGTAATAAAGCATATAAGAATTTCGACGCAGCGTGAGGAAGAACGCATGGCTTAGTGGTCGGAGTGCTTGGACGGTTTCCATGAGGTGCGGATTCAAATCTGCGTTCATATTTTTGTTTGTTTTCTTTAAGTAAATTATACAAGCTTCGCAATACGGGAACGTCACGTCTGTCCATAATAAAATTAGTGCCATTTATAACCTTGCATTACAACATGTACCTATGTGTAGCGTTTTACCTTGATGTTTATGGCTCATTTTCAAGTTTGTCAAGCCCGTGTCTTGCGTCCACAAACATAAGTGAGGTGCTTAGCTTGCGAGGACTTGCGGTACTTGGACTTGTTGCAGCTTGCGGCTAGCGCTTATTAACACGTTGCGAGTACACGCAAGGTATTTACACGTTGGTGTGTATTCAGTCTTGCTTATGAGCTGAAACAATTTTGTCGTCCACGTCTGATATGCCTGCCTGTCCGGAACACATGCACCCGCAAGTGTGTTAATGACATTCAAGCGTTTGTAAAGGTTTGGAGTGTGTGAAGGCTTGTCGAGCCTTGCCAAGATAGTAACAATTTTATTTATTCTTCAACTTGCGTAATAAAACTACGGACCACGTCTCTAACGTGGTTCGTAGTTTTATTTGTTTCTTTAACTTACTTAACATCAGGATTGAAATAGATAAGATTCTTTGTCTTAATGTATTTCCTTATTCAAATGAATTAATGAATCTCGTACATATGTTATTTTCACTATTATAAGTAATATTAAATCTAAGATACTAGTACTACCTATATTAAAACTGCAGATCTTTTGTTTGCAAAAATAAAGTATTTTTTAAATCAACAATAAAATAAAGTGTAATAAAATAAAAACAGTTATATTATTGACTACGGAAGAGATCGTTAAATACGAACATCATCTTGACCGCAACGTTTAGCATAACCTCTTACTATATGCAGTTGCAAGTCAATGATAAATAAGGTTCCCTTCACACGAGTCATATTTTGTACTAAAAATATATTTTATTTCTTTAATTACATTGACCTTTAATTAAAAAAGAGTTTATTAATTTCTTGAGTATTTGTTCTTATTTTATTACTTGTTTAGGTTTCCGTACCCTAAAAGAAAAATAAATATTAAAAGGATCACTTTGTGGTTCATTTATCTATCTATCTGTCTGTTCGTCCGTCAAGACTATTTTTTTTAGATCGCTTGGAGGTATTAAGGTGAAATTAATAAAATCTTTAAGCGCTTGAAGCACTGAAATTTTGTATGAAAATGGCCTCGTAATCAAAATTTATGTGCTATTTAGGTGCTCCCCATTGACCTATAATTATGAAATTTAGAAATAAGAACTTCTAGTATACATAAAGCGATAAACCTGAAATTTCGTATTTTATAAGTTTACGACAGAAAAAAAACTATTACTATCTTCTGTGTAGTATGTAATTTCATACAAAATGGATCCGTCAGTGCGCGAGCACAACTCGCACATGTACGATTTTTTTTATTTGAAATCATATTGCTGGCAACATAAGTATTGTTTTAGAAAATATTAACTTTATTTATAGAGAATAACAAATGAAAAAATAACCCAATAAACCCATCCCAGTACTACAAAATAAAACACTGCATGTCGGGTAAGGAACCTGATGTACTCGTATAGTTGATTAAACTCAATTGCACAATAAATCATTGCCGCATCGATATGCAAATGTATCCAAATGACTAATGCCTTTGTTACTCCAACGCCTGGTTGCCATGTCGGAATTGTCGGTTGAAATGACAACACTACGGTTAATTGCAATATTAAATAACGTGATTTTTGGTTTTTTAATAGACTCAAATTGTCATTCTTGTATTATGTGTTTGCAATATATATATATATATATATATATATATATATATATATATATATATATATATATATATATATATATATATATATATATATATATATATATATATATATATATATATATATATATATATATATATATATATCTCTAACTGAAGCAAGATACTAAATTGAGCGTGCCAGTTTAGCTGTGTGTAATATATTTTAAGTTTCACGCTTTATCCCGGATAGACAGAGAGAACTTAGTGTCAAGACACTCCGCTCTCCGTAATTCAAGATATTGTTTGTTACTCAACGCCGCGCTTCGTCTACCATAGTTAGAAAATGGAATAAAAGTCATGCAAAGTCCCACCCATTGCATATACAGTCAGACCAATTGCATCACGACGATCTCAAAATTGAAGAATGCCTTGTGAATATTGCAAGCAACCAACTTATTGTCCTTACAGCGGTTATTATTGAAGTCACTCGTTCTCTGTCCTAGTTTGAAAGTGTGAAAATACTCGTATTGTTGCTAAATACTAGTACAGGTAATATATAGTAAAATCTATTAAATTAGATGCTTTTTAAACCCTAAAAATTGAAAATCTATAAAGATATCTTCATACTTGATAGCTTTATTCCTTCTTTACGTCAATTATCCCACGTTAATTAATAATTATTTGTCCATAACAATCATGATTAATGAAATAAAACTATATTTTATACTAATATAAATTTATCTACTAATGCGCTAATGTCAAATTATCATATATAAGGTTGTCTGTAAATTTTATTCTTACCATATAAATGATTACTGTAACACAGGTATTAATGCCTTATCTAGGAAGAAAGTGTTTATAATTATTTGACATTGATTTATTAGTTTATCTACACGATATATCGAATGAGAGTCGAAAGCGGAGAACGGAGTGTCTTAATACTAGATTTTCTTTGCTTTCCCTGTCATATCTGCGATAAAGCGTGGAGGTCAATTCCAATGATATAAATCATTTATAAATCCCGTGAATGAAGAATATTATGTTAAGATATATGTTCCAGTGAAAGTTCCATTAAAAAAAGTTTTGCTGTTCGGCCCGGATGAACAGAAAAGCAGACAGTAATATTTCAGATATTTTGACATCACAAATAGACATTTATATGTATAGATATGATATGTTTCAAGTTAATATTATTTATATAATACACGTAATATTATTCTTTTATTATTTTATTTTTGAGCGACGTTAAGTTTTACGTAATTGAAACTAAACCAACTCTTGTACGCAAAAAAATAACAAACTAGATGAGACTAAGATAATATAATATATTTAGTTATTATATTATATTTTATGTATATATTTAATTTTTCGTTATTATTATACGCATTTACATATTTTTGTAGTTATTTATGTAATTTGTATGTATTCTATATATATATATATATATATATATATATATATATATATATATATATATATATATATATATATATATATATATATATATATATATATATATATATATATATATATATTATATATATATATATATATATATATATATATAATATATATATATATTATATATATATATATATATATATATATATATATATATATATATATATATATATATATATTATATATATATAATATATATATATATATATATATATATATATATATATATATATATTATATATATATATATATATAATATATATATATATATATATATATATATATATATATATATATATATATTATATATATATATAATATATATATATATATATATATATATATATATATATATATATAATATATATATATATATATATTATATATATATATATATATATATATATATATACAACGTCGGGCGCGTTTCAGTACTTGGATGGGTGACCGCCTGGGAACACCGCGTGGCGTTGGCATCTCAGAGGGTGTCTAGCCAATTATCTGTCCGATATTTGGTTTCCGGCATACGGGTACGCGACCCCGGGACCTCGAGCCACCACTTTCATAACCCGATCCAATCCATGTAAGTGGTGTCCCTCCCCTATATTCCAAGTCTTTCTGCCTCCTTATTCCCTTTCCTTTCTTGGTTTCTCCCAGTAATGGGTTTGGAGGTCAGATGGCAATCGCTCCACAAAAAACCACTTCGCCACTCATATGGACCGATTGGTCTTAGTCGGAAGGCAGACCCTGGCAAAAAGCCGGGACTAATGCCAGGAAGAAGAAGAAGATATATATATATATAGATATATATATATATATATATATATATATATATATATATATATATATATATATATATATATATATATATATATATAATATATATATATATATATATATATTTATATATATTTATATATATATATAGTTACATTTTTTAAGCGTTTTTATTTCCTTTAATATCATTTGCACGCACTGCATGAATCCACGCATTCTTCGACGTTTTTATGGTAAGGGTTGCCTGGGATTATAAGGTTTTTCTATTCTTGTCTTTTTAGGGTTCCATACTTAGAAAGGAAAAACGGGACCCTATTTCTAAGCCTCCGCTATCTGTCTGTCCGTCTGTCTGTCTGTCCGTCTGTCTGTCTGTCTGTCTGTCTGTCTATCACCAGGCTGTATGTCATAAATCGTGATAGCTAGAAAGCTGAAATTATGTATGTATATATATTGTATGTATGTTATAGCAGTATAACAACAAATATTTAAAAAAAATATTTCATTAGCGGAACACATGCAATGAAATGAAATAGGTAAAAAACCCTCGGAGCCCGAGTACTATTTCCCTTATATTTGTGTTGGTGTAATACCTAAAGATTAAAATAAATAAAGAAATATTTTATTCCAATATGTAATTATTTAATGGATAGCTAATACATGTAAATATAAGTTTATATATATATATATATAATATGTTAATTACCTTTTTGCATAAACATATAAGATATCTATACGTATGTAAACAGACCAATAGTTTACGAAATTTTACTTTTTTTTTTAAATAATTTAATATTTTTTTATATTTATCAATTTCATTTTACAAATAGCCTTTTGGTTAGATATAAATATTTTGCTAACAGAAAAATATAAAAGTAAACCATCAAACAGATAAAATTGCAGCAGTAACGAAAATTGTATTTGGTACAGCATAATACGTAGGTGTTTTAACTAATTTAAAATTTTGTTTGTATCTCTTTAAAAATGAAGCCCTTAGAACTCTTTGAGCTGCTGTGAAATTTTTGACTGTACGATTGCTTAAGGGTCAGAAAGACGGAGGTTCCGAAATATTAAAAAAAAAGAAAAACCAAACATTCATAACGAAAACTAAAATTGAAAACTATAGAGGTTTCTATATTATTTTAGTGTTAATAATACATAGTAACAGTATTTCTAATTTGCCGGAATGGTAGCAAACTCTATAAATTTGAGCACGTTGTAAAATGTTGGACATGCATAAAAAAATTGGTTATTATTATTGGTTTATTAAACATATCATTTACTAGAAAAATTTTATAATATCTATATATATATATATATATCTATATATATATATATATATATATATATATGTATATCTATAAAAAATATAAATTAGACTCTATTATGTTTCGAAAGTATCTCTCACAACAGTAGCCGACTTTAGAAATGTTAATAATTACTTATACACACTAGGTTTATAAAGGAAACATTCACTTACACGTCGCGCTTTGCTCATACAAATGTACCACGCTCGTCACCTTGAGATAAACTCTATTAAATCTCCTGCGCCTATTGATCTTACTGGCTGCATTGTTCAATGAGAATTGCAATTTTATTATTTTTAATATTATTTCTCTATTCTGTATTCTTACTCTATTGTACCTGCTATTCTGGAACGTCTAATATTGCAGTAGTAAATAAATTGTGAGTAAATAATCTAGCACTTCCAAATCTTAAATTTACTTATATATTTTAATTTATCACCAGGTGGTTTTTACTTCGAATTAACGTAAAATACTCGTTGTTTTCTTTACATAATTAGTCTGACTAAATCCTAATGACTATGTCCAAAAAAAGTGTCTATAAAAATAAACGTATCGCAATATTTTATTACATAATAAAAATAGTAAAGTTCATCTCCTGATATAAATTAGCTATTTCAAATAAGGCTTCAGTCTACAACTGGACAGAAATATGCGAGCCGGTTCTACTTCTATTCAATCTCGTCTAACTCAGGCTCTATTCAAAGAGCTTTTGTTGTTTTAATCCATAGCAGATTTTTATCTACACAATTATTTTCAGAAAATTTGTTTTTTTTTAAATATAATAACTGATCTGTATATGATATATATATCCTTTTTTATCATATACAAATTGAAGAAGTTTCTAGGGCGAGGTTCTCGTCAACTGTTCCGCTTGGCCAATATTCATAGATTTTTTTTCTTACACTTGCTGACATCAGCCAGGCAGACGTTCTAATGGATGAATTAATTAACGTAATAATCTAGTGTCCCTTGTTTGTTGTTATAATATTTACGTAATAACTTGTCTTCATTATAAATGCAAAATTAAAAGATTTCTATGAAATAGCCGTAGATTGAAAATTCTGCATACCTACACACAATTGTACATTCTTTGATAATACTTACTAGCCGACGATTACTAAACGTTATCTTTACATTTTTTATATTTTATTAATATAAATACTGTGAAATTCCTGTAATAATAAAAGAATAGGCTTAAAGAAAAACAGCTCACTCACCTAAACAAATGTCGTCTCTACCGTTTCGTTTTACATCCATAAACAGAAGTAAAATTGTTTGAATTCACACAATCACTACAATGCACTATGAAAATTTTATTTAAGCGGATACGAGACTCGGCTTTTTATAAACAACGTTCAAGTTCAATATATCGAGTTTTCGAATTTGTTCGTGCGTGCGAAATACGCGTGCTGCCTCCGTGGAGCAACTCTACGTAGTAAGTTATGAAGCAAGCCAAGACCGTGCAATAGAGGCAGTGCTTCAGACGTTCATTTCTTCAACTCCAGTTATAACTTAACAGCTATTATTAAACCTTGTTTGTTATTTTTAAAACGTTAGTTAATTTTTTCCTGAATATGTTGTTGTTTATCCGCGTGTATTAAATTATTATTGGAAATTACCATTGACTTGTCTATGTGTAAGGACCCTACTTAAAAAGATTACGAAGTAATAACATGATCGTTATTTGGCGGCTAAACATATATTTTAATTATCTAATATTATACCTAAGTCCCGGATTTCAAGTTATTATAATTTGCTGAATGTTACTATTATAAAATAAATAAATCGTTTTTTAAAACTGAATAAGAGAATATGGCTCCATAAATAATATATTATAATAATTAAACAGCCTAATGGCCTAAACAAGCGCCTGGAATTGATTCTTAACGATTTGATTACAAAATAATTCATTATTATGTAAACATTTTTTCTATACTTCTATATTTAATATTATAAATCTGAAAAATTTGCTTAATTGAATGCTAGAATAAATAGATAGAATTGTAAAATTATTTTTGTGTATTTTTGATGTTGCCATCTTTAAGTTCAAAAACTGTATTAAAATCTTAAAATTTGTCTTTTGTTTAATGAATACCTAAATGTAGTGATATTATACCTACTTAAATGAATGAAAAAAAATAATTTAAAAATCATAGGTCATAATGTTATAATGTATCCCTGCAACATTTTTTGTATAAATATTCAATATACAGACTCAATTCTTTTACTATTTTATTATAGTATACAAGTAATAATACTTTTTGTAATTTTATGTTTAATAATCTATAATGTGTATAATAAGAATATACAAAAAAATATCGGTCAAGTGCGAGTTATTCTCGCGCACCGAGGGTTCTGTGTCTATTTCAAAATTGTAGCTATTCCGTTGAGAAAAATACAAGTTATAAAAATTGATAAACTTAAATTTGCGGTCGTATCTACAAGTTTTGCAAGAAACGAACTACAGATATAAGTTTGTAATGGTTTCTTTCTGTGTTAGAGTATCAATTTTCGAATTTTCCCCTTTATATATATGTACTGTAGTTACAGCTCACTTTTTGTCAAATTACATAAGTCTAGGTCAATGAAGTACAACTAATAAGAGTCGACAAACTTAAGTTTGCGGTCGTGTGCACTTATTTTGTAGGAAATTAACTACAGTATAAGTTTGTAATTTCTTTTTTCTGGGATATATAAATTTCCAATTTACGGGCTATAAGTTCTAACTTATTGTCAAATTTCACAACTCTAGTTCTAACGGGAAGTACCCTGTAGGTTTTGATTACTCGGTGATTATCATGCAAAATGCAAAAAAATTAAACACAAACGCTCATATATCTTTTGATAGCGTCAAATTAGAAGTTTGATCGTTCCGGTGCTTCAAGAGGTTATTCATTTAGATACTGAATTGAAATAATTAATTTTTCCACTTGATTTTAAGAAAATGGTCTTGACCGACGGACGGAGACTTTTGAGGTACGGAACCCTAGAAAAAGAGGAAGAACAAACAAATAAGTGTTTTGTTATTCTTAAAATATTTGTTTCTTGGAACTAGCTAAATTGCTATGTTATTATTTCAGATATTTTTAAAGTTGCATATATTATCATAATTTAGCGCTTCGTTTTCGTTTTATTGCGAGAAAATCTTTTAATAATCAAAATATATTATAAAATTGCCACGACCCGTTAATTTTAGATTACTCTAAAATTAACGGGTTGTGGATGGAGTTCTATTTCCACCTAAATGAAATAATAATACACAAATCACACCTTAGTTTTTTTTTTCTTTTTAGTAGAACTTATTTTATGTTTTACCTATGGCGTCGTCCTCGTTGCCGAATGTAAATATGAAGATGCTGAGGTGGATGTATGGCGTAACTCGGGCTGACCGCATACGCAACGCATTCATTCGAGGGAGTCTTGTGGTCCGTGACGTAGCGGATAAGCTCCAAGAACGTCGTCTGAGATGGTATAGCCACGTTTTGCGCCGGCCTAAGAACTACGTCGGAAGAAAATGCCTTGATATGTCTGTCCCTGAAGTAAGACACCCCGGACGCCCAAGGAAGCGATGGCTGGACGTCGTGATGCAGAAATGAGAGCCAATGGACTAACCACTGAGGATGCTCAAGACCGTGCAAAGTGGAGTCGATTAAATAGGAAAGCAGACCCTGGCAATAGGCCGGGATAATGCTAAGTGGAAGAAGAAGAAGAAGACAATACAATACCTGATCCTGATGAGTTCATCAAGATCAGGTATTGGTGGAGTTCCATCTGTCAGGATATTGAAGATGACGCCCAGCACATGCACACAACGATTTATTTCTTAAAGTAAAAAGCAAAAACATGGGCTATCGAAGACGCGAATGGAAGCCTAATAACGAATATTGATGCCATCATTGAAAGGTGGCGGTGTTATTGTATGTAGTGCTAAAACGGAATAAATCAGCATTGACACAGTTTTCACTGAAGAAATAAAACATCTTGTAGACATGGGCGTGAAACTGTTGCTAGATCTATGCAACCAAGTCTGGTGAACTTGGTCTGGTGGTCAAGTGACTGGAATCGGTCTCCGCTTATTCCTATACACAAGAATGAAAACTGGTGAAAACTATCGAACTATGGCACTTCATGTGAGTAAATAATCCTATATATTGTCAATAGTAACCTGCAGTCTTATCTACACAGGCAAATACCTAGCGAGCAGTATGATTTTGTCGAAGGTCGAGTCACAAGGGAGCAAATAATAAACATGAGAGTATAATGTGCCGATGCTCATGTGCTTCTGTATTCTGTGATCTGTAATTCGTTTGTATTGCAATATGATCACTCTTGGCGTATTCGTATATTTTGGCTCCATGATAAGCAAACAGGGGAGGAGTGACAAGGTAATTTGACGACGGATCCAGATGGCACAAAGATATAGTCTCTCAAAATGAGTCTTCTTGTACGCATCAGAATCTTGGATGATCCGGGTCGTAGAAAAAAAAATCGATGCTTTTGATGTATGGTGCTGGAGGAGGATGCTGCACATTTCACGAACAGCAAGAAAGCAGTTCACATCCCAGTTCCCATCCCATTACTAATAAATAATTAAAATTATAAGAATGAATTTATGGAAGATACAATGTTAATGGACCCTTGCTGCAAAGTCTCTCTATAGAGCGACATAGGAGTGAAAGTGAGTGACTTGAAGGTAAATTGCTTGCTGTATGCAGATGATGCAGTGCTTATTGCATCATCAGAATGCAAGTTGCAGCCATGTGTCACTACTCTGAATGATATGTGTGGAAATAATGGTCTATGACTGAATGCAAGCAACACAAAGGTTCTGGTATTTGAAAGATATAAAGAAAGGATGGAATGCAAGATTTTTATGAATATCAGAATAATTGAATGAAGTAGTATACCGGGGAAGTATCTAAAGTAGAGAAGGAAGATACGAAATGGATATGGAAAGGCACAGTGCCTAAGCTGCATTATTGAGACGGCTAAACATCAGTGTAGTTCACTGCACGTTTGGCCGTACACAATGCAGTTCTGATGTCGACGCTGATATACGGCAGCAAAACGTGAATGCTGTGTAGATGCATAGTCTTCGCATAATATGCGGAGTCAATTTAACTTACCAAATCCACAACGAAGAGATACACAGAATGGTAGATACCGCTAGGGATAAAATAAAAATAAAAAAAAAAATCTTTTATCTATTTAATGAAATACCTAATTAATGATCTAATCTAATCAAATCTAAAACGTGTAAGCTAATATTAGAAACTTTTTTAGTACCTACCTGCAATTAGAGAACCTTGACACTA
Source organism: Dione juno (assembly GCA_037127375.1). Lineage (NCBI taxonomy): Eukaryota > Metazoa > Arthropoda > Insecta > Lepidoptera > Nymphalidae > Dione > Dione juno. The sequence goes on from JAXRJS010000074.1 coordinate 1,574,096, forward strand.
GGTCTGCCTGCAATTTTATTTACCTTATAGAATTAATATTTTTAATGAAAAATTCTTAACTCTACAATTTTAATGCAGTCAAGAATAAGATTGAATTTTATTTATGGATGTTATTTATTACTTGCACTAATTCATTCCACTTTCTGTAATAATAATTCACGGTTCATTGAACAATACAAAATTTTCTTATTTTAGTGAACAATTCTCCTTATAAATATTAAAAGACCCTGTTTTCTTCGTAGAAAGTACTTAGCAGGGTAGACATGGAGAGTATAGTACCAAGACACTGTTTTGGCTACTTTCCGCCGGAATTTGATTTACATTATTTACATTACATTATTATTCCCTTTACATTATTAATTTCCCCCATATGGCATTGAACCCACAACCATTGCATCCCATCTATTTTATTGTTTATAATTTGTGTTATGTAATTTTTAAGTTTAAAATCGTAGTTCATATTTAGTAGTAGTCTACTATCTATTTATACATTTGTAAAAAACAAATAAACTTATTATTTATGTTAGTTGAAATATTTAAAGTAATTTAAAATTTAAACTAGGTAATTTTTTTATTATAATTTAATTTATTAATCTTATGGTAAAAAAATCCCTCTCATTCAAATTATTATTGATATATCTTATGAATACTAGACAACATAACATTTAAAAAATATACGTCTTAAATGCCAAGATAATAAAACAAGTGGAAAAAAAATGTAGAAACTGTGTCCAAATTGTAGATATATATTTTTTTGTTTTATATTTTATTGTTTTATTGTTTCAATGGTTAATTTATAGGTAGCTGATTATTAGATAATAATTAATAAACGTTCATTCCTTACTGTTTTATTATCATGATTTTTTTTTAGTTTTTATGTAAATAGCAATAAAAATACAAAGATACTGTAGAAGCTGGCGAAATATCCTTAAACAATAGTCCTATTTGAGAATAAATAACTAATGTTTTTTTTTAATTTGTCCTGGTCACGTTCAACGAAGAACTCACGTTTTGTAATCTATTTTGTAATATGATGTTTTTCTAGTGCATATAATATAATATGCAATGAACATTATTCCCTCTAATTGAAAATATTTGTTTTAAACTAGAATTAAACTTTTAGCTAACTTTTTAATGTCAGAAATATTTTATATGTCAGAAAATCATCTATATATCTTTTATCTTTATCTGTAGGTATGTTTATCAAGGTAACTTAAGCAGAGTTAATAATTGACGATCATATAATTTTTTCTACAATTTAAAAGATGTTTGATTTTTTTCTATTTAATTTATATCTATATATAACTGAATCGTTGTTAAAAATCCCAATCTGTACATCTCTCATGAGTTTTGTTATTAATGTACTTGTTTTTAACATAAATTTTATCAAAACAAGGCTACAAAATATGACTGGTTTTCATTGACGACTTCCTTCAGTGTGTTTAGATAATTGACAACTTATTTTATGTATTTCCTTCTTTATAACAAAATAAAATCCAATAATATGAACTTAAATTTTATATATATATATATATATATATATATATATATATATATATATATATATATATATATATATATATATATATATATATATATATATATATATATATATATATATATATATATATATATATATATATATTTCATTAAAATAATATAGATGATATTCGTAGCCAATATAAAGCCATAATAAATTTTGTAAAACGTCCATTTTTCTATAAATGTTTAGCACATAGAGTATGTGTACGTACGTTATATAGCGTTGTAGTTAAAAGAAACAATGAGATTGGTCTTAGTCATTATATTTTGACTGCTACAGGAAAGTGTACGTCATTAAATAGGCATAAATCACATTAAGCGTTCCAACAATTTTGCATGTTTTGTCAGCGTATGTAACATATATTTTTTTTGTTTTAGATACTTATATCAAGAATGTCCAATGAAGATTGTATTAGCAAGTTTTTTAATAGTGAAAACAGCTTCACATTAAGTCCGGAAAGAAGTTCGTTGTCACCTTCGAAAACATTAGAAACGACACAAGATACAAGTGTAACATCACAAGAATCTGATACAGATCTAAGTTTAACTCAATTAACTATAGAAGAGCCTAAACCATTGCTCATATTACCTTTTTTTAATGTAACCCCTCGAATAATGCCACAATCGCCACACTATGTCGTCGAAGAAGAGTTTTCTTCAAACCCCTGGGCAATATTAATAGCAACAATATTTCTTACAAAAACATCGGGCAAAACTGCAAGGCCATATATGAAAAACTTTTTCCAAGATTACCCAACACCATATCACGTGCTAGATCATCCTCCTGAACGTTTAGAGAGATTTTTTGAAAAATTAGGCTTAAAAAAACGTGGGCAAATTATTTGGAAATTAAGTTATCAGTTTGTTTCAGCAAAGTGGCGGCGAGCGAGTGATCTTTGCGGAATCGGAAAATACGGTGAAGATGCGTATAGGATATTCTGTCTCGGCCACACAGATTTAGACCCAGATGATAGATACCTAAAGCTCTATTTGGATTGGCTCCGGTCTACCATGTTTATGGAAGACAATAGTGTGACGGATTGCGAATACGTAATCGAAGATCCGGTTTTAAGCTATTATAGAATTACTTTACGAAATGACGTTTAGTGTACCTTGTCTTGCTCGTTATAAGGAATTCATTGCGGAAGCATTGCATATCTAACTTCTTTTCCTATAACAGGCCTTAAAGTTTAGATTACAATATTTTTTAATCTATGATATGTACAAATATTTTGATATATTTTTTTATTAAATGGAAAATCAAGTAATATTGGCGAAAAAATCATAAATACTACTAATTTTTTAGTAGTATTTATGATTTTTTCGATATTTGAATATGATAATTGTTGTTGAAGTAACAAAAAATATGTAAAAAAAATATATAGTCAGTTTCAGTCACAGAAACTGATTATGTACTAATAGTCTGTTATTGTTAAAACGAGTATATCACTTCAAACAAAATTCAGCTTAGAGATACATTATTTATTAAAAATTAAATAAATACAATAAATTACATTCCTTGATACTAAATTTGTTTTAATATTTTTTGTTTAATACCAACTTTATTTACTTTCTTTCTTATTATTTATTAATTTGATTTGATAAAGTATTATTATGACTTGCAGTGTTGTAGTGAGGTTCGTTACTGTATCGGTACAGATAATACAGTTAGTCTACGATCTGTTTTAACAAGGTAAAAAATATATTTTTTAATTTTAACTTTACATAGTTAACAATCTGCTTACACTTTTATACCGAATATTTTAACTGAAAAATGAAAACATATTATAATGAAAAAAAATACTAAATGTAAGCTAAATTTATTCTAAATAAGCATTGATCAGTGTCTGGTCGTACGCCCGGTCCCTATTAAGGAATGCAATGGTGACCGGATGGCCAATTTCATACTTAATATGATAGTATGTTATATTCCTTTCTGCAGATATATTTATTTATCATTTTATTTCTTAAGTCAAATTTGTACGTACTTATTACTTGGTAAAGATTATGTGAAATAATTTAAATAATATATATTTTTTTGGTGTCATTAATATAAAATATTAATATTTGTCGTGCATTGTTAGTTTTTTATAACTTGTTTTTGTCCACTATAGTAAAACCGTAAAAAATTGGGTCTGACATTGATTAAAAATATTAACAGAACATGAATATATGATTTATAAAAAAATTATCTGTTTGTACACGCACATCTTTACATATACTGGACGAACATAGTAGACCAGCTGAATTATAAGAAACAATGGAATGCAGCATTCCATAACAAAAATAATTGAACATGATAAGCATTTTCCAATAACACATAAAATACAAGGATCTGGAACATCTGATGTAAAACCACAACAGAAAAACTAAACTATAAGAACCCAGAAAATAGCTCTAGTAAAATTGTTGAGCGTGATTAGCATTTTGCCTTGAAATATGATAATCTTAGATCTGAAACATCACAGCTAATCTGCATGAAATACAGAAATGGCGCCTTAGAATAAGTAATTTGACGTGATGAACATTTGCCATTGGCATTTTGATTTACAATATCAAGGATCTGCGACACATGATATGGAACCAAAATATAACAGCTAAATTAAAAAATAAAAAAAGTATCCTTAGTTGTCACACTTATAATGATTTTACATAACAATACATTCTCATGAATCTTAAAAAGCATAGCAGTCAGCAGGGTGGCAAGAATCAAAGAAATTAAGACCAAGCTGAAATGTGAGATTAAATTTCTGTTATAAATAAATTGTTATTTTGTGTTACACGTTGTTTTGTGACTTGTCATAATAAACATTTTTAGTTACAATAAAATTTAAAAAACAGTAAAATTAGTTAATTTGTGTCGTTCTACTACAAAGACTAAAATAATATTATATAATGCAATAACTATAACAAATACGTGTGTATTTGCATACATTAAAAAATAAATACATAAAAATATATACATACACATCTATATACTATATAAAGCAGAAATATAACATAATTATATAAATTATTATTGCAAGGAAAGAAAATAATTACTTAGACGACTTTTAAATATTATTTATATTTAAAATATAAAACATATTATTCAGAAATCGTAAAAACAATGCAAATATTTTAATTTTTTTTAGTAAGGTTATAATTTATGATATATTTTTTTCTGTATGTCTCCAACAAGTGTTGATTAAATGGTATAAAAAATTTTATTATTTTCAAAATGAAAATTATTGTCACAAGATAGAAAACAAAACAAATTCTCTATTATATAATTTTTAACAATTTTTTCCTTTATATAAAAAATAGCAAATTTTTTTTATAAGTTTTTTGCTATAATTAATATGTATTCTAAAAAATTAATGTTATTAAAATTAAAATAATGTATTTTAATAAAAAATTAGGCACACATTAACCTTATTTATCTTCCTTCATGAGACGGCTCTCGCATACAGTGCAGTAGTCACAACGTTCCCCAAAAAAGCAATTAAAATACCTAAATCTCTATCATACATCAATCCCAGGTCAAGTACTACCCTACTAAGTAACATTTGAACATTTGTTTAGTGGAAGTGCACTTTATAATTTTATTGAACTTTATCATTTTTGCTTTATTTTTACATCAAACGTATATAATATATTAACATTTATATCTAAATTGAATTATTTATTTATTTTTGTTATATGTTCAACAAAAATCTAGTATCCAATGGTTATGTTTTGGATATTATTATACGCTTAATATACAAAGCAAGCTATTTTGAATGTAATAAAATTAAATTGAATACTTTATTATCTTTGTGAATATGTTTTAAGCCAAAATCATCGTCGAAAATAAAGAGTTTTAAGAATTTAAAAAATAGTTAATTAAGTCGTTAAACTTAAACAAATCTAACGTAATTTAAATATTCTCTAACTTGATTTCGAACTACATGATACATTTCAAACTAATAGTACTGTAATGTTAGCATAGACAAATAATAAAATATCTATGTACTTTACATTATTTACTAAATTATAATTCAAGTTTCATAATAATTTAAAACTATATACCCACATATATATGTATTAAATTTTATTTGCATAAATTATTTTAATAAATGTTAAAAAAAGACAATGATTAATCGTAATTTTAGTAGTATATATAAAAATGGAATTGTTACAGTTAATCTTATCATATAAACTTATAAACAAAATATTACTTTATAAATAGCTTATATGATACAAATCTAACATAAATCATTGATAGTTTGCCGCAAAAAATCAAAATTTAATGTTGATATAAACAGCGCAGTAATTTTAATACAAAAATATTTGAGATCCCCGCCCTTTTACTTAACAAATAAACCAATAGAGCGCCACACAAAGTGCCAACCTTCAGTATGTTGCCAGAGTGATTGCTCGCCGCGTTGTTGGCAGCAGTGTCGACTGTTGCAAATGGTGGATTGCGTTACTTTTTCTCGTGCTCCGTGTAAAATATTTACGTAAAATAGTGCAAATCTCGTGGTGCAGTGTTTCTGACTTATAGAAACATGTCGGAAACACTGCTGAATAACAGAAAACAACTTCAGAGGCAACTGGTGAGTGTTTATTGTTAGAATTTTACGTATTTAGACCCGGGTGACGCCATGGTGGCTTTATCTGGGATCACGTAAACATGAAATGGTGCATCGCTGCATCGTGTATCGATTTTAGTAAGTTATAAGAGAGTGGTAGATAATGTATTTTTAACAAGATATCGAAAACAACGAGACTTAATGAGGGTCATCGGACTTAATTTTTTGTGATCACGCCGCTAGCAAGTTTAAAACGCGGCGGCCGTATGCATTCGCGCATGCGAGAAGGTGTCAAAATCTATAATAGTTTCGAAGATCTCGGCATTGCGATGTAGCGACGTTGACAATGAGCAATACGTAAATTGCGCACGGCAGCGACGTCGTGTTCGGAGCATACCTAGTGGGCATCTGGTAGGGACGAAGACGTATACTCCCGCGGGCTGGCGGAGGGCAGGCGGCCAGGGGCGTGCGCGGTGCGACCACACGTCGAGTTCGCTCGTAATCTAGTTTATTACTTAAATAATCTTCTCTTCAACAATTATTTGCTGACGGCGAGACGAATGTTCAAAACATTGTTTTATATAGATTATTATGAATGCTAATCAGCACGTTCCCTATATGATTAAACTCTTTGTCAAAATGCGAACTCGATCTGTATTAGCTCGAAAGTTTTATTGTTATGCGATACGAAGTAGCTTTATGCAGCTACTATAACACTATTATCCATTGGCCTTGAAATTACTTAAAAAGTAACCTACTTGATAATGTAACACTAAAAATATCGTTTATTAATATTTTGTTATGATTATTCTAAAAAAAGCCATTATCAAAATAAAAGAAAATAGTACATAACGATTTTTGAAAATTATTTATTTTAAATTTATGAGATTATAATTTCTCAGTGTGTTATAATGTCTCAGTTTCACCGATGTTAATATAGAGTTTTTACATTTTAATAGAGATTTACTGGTAGCATTTATCATACAAAATCCTTTCATGTTTCACCAGTTACTGGTAAAAGGACAAAAATAAAATTAGATCAACTTTGTAATCATTTACTATTTTGTAACTAAGGCGAAACCTATGAATAACTATTATAGCCCTATTAAGAATAACCATTCTTATTTATATAAATCATGATATTTTAACAAGTTTTATTTCATTAACAGCGGGAACGCAAACACCGCAAGCTCTACTCTGATGAATGGGCTCTTGGAGATGATGAAGCTGAAGGTGGACGAGGATTCTCTCTTGCTGATAAGCTTGAGAGTCCTCGCTTTGAACATGCAGGTGCAGTGCTCGACATGGTTGGAACAGACCTCACCGTAGCATACTTGCAAAAAAATGGATTCACTACTCCATTACTTTTTAAAGAAAAAATTGGATTGGGCTTAAGGTAAGTTAATATTTTTGAATGACATTTGTCTCTATAATATTATGAAATATGTTGCAATTTACTATTTACATTTAAAAAATAAGTTTAGTTTTTGAATTAATTTTCACAGACCTATATTTTACAATATTTATATTAATATGACTTTACATTCATACATTTTTATACTAGGTATGTAATTATTTTAAATACTGAATAAGATAATTTAATTTAATACAAGTCTCTTCTCTTAATAACACAAGTTTAAGAAAATATGTGAAAGAAATAGATAAATCACATAACCTCTAAATCATTCAGTTTTGTTTGTCACTATCATACATGATACAATAATTACTTTTATACCATATCATTGACATATCTTGTTTTATGTTAAAACTAAAATTTGTGTGTATCATATTGACATTTAACTAGTGAAGTTTGTGGTTTAAATTCATAATGGAGACCTATATGCCAAATTGGTTTTACTACTTTTATAATCTTCCTGTTTGTTATGTTCTTAATTTGAATTATATATTTTGTTATGGTAGAGTCGTATCACTATCACGATACCAATCTTTTACAGACTGACTGACAGTACATTCGGCAGTATAGTTACCTACTAGGTATCGCAATTGTAAACTAATCTTTATTCGAAATGATAAGGAAATTTAATCATGGAACATAAACCAACCATCAATATAAACGAAGCAAGTAAGCTTTTTTTTGGTTAAGCAAGTACCTGATACTAATCTTGGAGTTAGTTAGAATGTACCTTGGGACATATATCTTTATTTGTTGGAAGGGTTTTCACTTTAGTAGTAAAATTTTATCATACGCTACGAGTACGAGTAGTGTTTTAAGCAATCACGTGTTTTATATCGTCAATATATTTTGTTTTTGTTTGTCGAAATATATTTTCAATAGATTCCTTAACTTTTTTCGGAAAACGAAATGGCTTGTCGCCTGTTAAGAAAAATGTTAGGAAAGTTACCATCGATTTTTCAGCACAATATTAATACTCAAACGATACAGTTAGCTGTATATCGCTCGAAATTGATAAATAATAAATAACAAACTTATTTTATACAATGGGTTGCCCCATGATCTGAATATGATCAGAATAGATACTCTGTTGTAAAATTTTCCAAACAGATGAACAGTGATATTTTTTTTATAGTGACTGTATCAAGTTAATTTTGTCTTTGCTTCACACTTTATACGAATATGGCAGGGCGATTATACGTAGAGTGATGGTACTTAATGCTCCGTTTGTCTTGCCAGAGCGAGGCAATTATTCACTCCCCCGAGTGAGTATCGACACCACAACCATCGCGTTGACAGTCAGGCACTATCGCACTGCGCCACGATGACCTCAATTAACTTAATTGAGGTCAATATTGAATTAAATTATTAATTATCTCAACTTAAGTTACAAACATCCTAGCTGCGGTGTTTCGTTTATAATATTTCACTATCACTGTTTAGAAAGTAGTGAACTTATAACCTGAAATAATAAATCCTATCTATGAAGCTGGAAATGTATAAAAATGCTTACAAGTACTCAGTGTCGTACTTAGATCACGATATGGATTGTAGTAGTTTGGACTTTTTCATTGGGACGTTTTGTGTGGACAGTGGTTTTAAAATCTGACTAAGCCAAGCCAATAAAATAATATCGGTCAAGTGCGAGTAGTACTCACGCACCGAAGGTTCTGTACCTATTTAAATCTTGTAGGTATTCCGTTGAGAAAAAATAATATTTATAAAAATTGACAAACTTAAAATTAACTACAGTTATAAGTTTGTAATGGTTTTTTTGGGATATATCTACAAATTTATTTTTTGGTGTTTTCCGTTTGGTTGTACTATGAGTTATAGCTTATTGTTTTCATAACTAGTAGGAAGGAAGTGATCGCGTAAAACTATAGGAATTTTTGATTACGCGATCATTTTCATACAAAATGCAAAAAAAAATAAGCATAAACACTCATCATATCTTTTCATTGCGTTGACTTAGAAGTTTGATTTTTTCTGTCGTTGACTTGGATATTTGATATTAATTTCAGCTTGATTCTTTCACGTGATGATTAAAAATGGACAGAATGGTCTTGACAGATGGACAGACAGACAGACAGACGGACAAAGTGATCCTGTAAGGTATGCGATTTTGTGTAAGCTACGAAACACAAAAAATGTTATTAGTAAATATCAAATTGGAGCATTGTGTTGTTACCAGAATACAAAATTATTAAATCTAATATTAAGTTCAAGTACAAATAGGTAATAAATAATTAACTCTACGTACTACCCAATTTGTAATGCAAACTTGACATACGACAGAGTAACCCTCGGTTATTAAGTCGCTTTTCCTTGTCAACTAACCATATAAGCCAGACTCGAGAGTTACCGACGCTACAATGTCGATATTCAGCACTTAAAAGTGATTTTATTTATTTATTTATTCTTTATTGTACATAGAAAACACAGTAGTAAAGTAAGCCGACCCGTTTATGTGGGACATAAAAGTAGGTGTACAAAGAGAAAAAATTTATACATATATATATATATATATATATATATATATATATATATATATATATATATATATATATATATATATATATATATATATATATATATATATATATATATATATATATATATATATATATATATAATACATACATAATAATACTATACTACATACTAAAGAACTTGCATACATACACATACTAAAATTTAAACTAAAACACACTAAATAATATACATATATAAATTCAAGCTATCATGTAATTAAATTACAATATTGCCGTGTTTAGTAAGCAGTTCTTTCACCCGACGATTAAATGTGGACGAGTGGGAGCTTTACGGATGGACTCGGGCAAGTCGTCCCATAGTCTGACTCCTGCTGCAGCAAATGAGCTAAACATGAAACCAGAGGAGTGGCTAGGCGTAGATAAAGTCATAAATAAAGCGAATGCATGTGTTGAAAATCAGTTCCAGCTTGTTCATGAATTCGTCATTCATATACAGGCAGCAAACATCACCATAATCTATAATAGGAAGCAGCAATGTTCTTACTAACTGTATTATGGTGAGGCATCATAGAGTACAAGAACAAATATATTTTACGAGAAATACCATTAACATAGTCACGATAAGACAATTTATTATCCAAAATTATACCCATGTCTTTAACTGTACTGTGTCATTACATTTTAAACTAGATAAATTAGTATGGTTAAGTTTGGCCACTTGACGCGAGCTACCAATAATTATGGCTTGGCATTTATTAGGATTATCCTTAATGCCGTACTTTGAGGACCAAATAAATATTGGTTAATAACTTAGCATTTAAAGGGTGAATGTCGTCAACAATATTATCCACACCTGCATGTGCATGGAGCTATAAGTCATCGGCATAAAGATGGTAGCGAG